>CM053031.1:124200909-124218140 GCA_028564925.1 Lithobates sylvaticus
AACCACTTCAATACCAGGCACTTAGACCCCCTTCCTGCCCAGACCAATTTTCAGCGCTGCCGCATTTTGAGTGACAATTGCACGGCCATGCTACTTTGTACCCAAACAAATTTTTTATAATTTTGTTCCCACAAATAGAGCGTTCTTTTGTTGGTATTTGATCACTGCTGGGTTTTTTTTTTTTGCGCAACAAATAAAAAGACTGAAAAAAAAAAAAGTTTTTATTGTTTCGGTTATAACATTTTGAAAATAAGTAAGTTTTCTCTTTCATTGATGGGCACTGATAAGACGGCACTGATGAGGTGGCCCTGATAGGCGGCACTGAAAGGCTGAACTGATGGGTACTTATGGGTGGCACTGCTGGGCATCACTGATGAGGAGACATCTGGCACCATTTGTGGGCACTGATTTGCATATTTTTGGCACTGTGTGATATCCCTGGTGGCCATGGGGGGCATACCTGGTCATCCATGTGTGGTGGGCATCCCTGGTGGTCCAGTGTGGATAATTTTTCCTTAGTTTAGGCCGATTCTTCTACATATTTTTGGTAAAAAAAAAAAAAAAAAAAATATTGAAATAAGTGTATATTGATTGGTTTGCGCAAAAGTTAGAGCGCCTACAAAAAAGGGGATAGAATTATGGCATTTTTATAATTTTTTTTTTACTAGTAATGGCGGCGATCTGCGATTATCGTGACTGACATTGCGGCAGACAGATCGGACACTTTTGACACTATTTTGGGACCAGTGACACCAATACAGCGATCAGTGCTATAAATATGCACAGATTACTGTACAAGTGTCACTGGCAGGGAAGTGGTTAACACTAGGGGGCGTTCAAGGGGTTAACGGTGTTATCTAGGGAGCGATTCTAACTGTGGGGGGATGGGAGACCGATCAGTGTTCCTATAGCCTCTCCCCTGACAGGACGTGGATCTGTGTGTTTACACACACACACACACACACACACACACAGGTCCACATTCCTGTTCTGTCACCAGCAATCACGGGTGCCCGGCAGACATCGCGGCCACCGGGCACGCGCATTGGCTCCCGAGTGATACACCCACACACACAGATATTCACACTTCATTTTTAGAGCGCTCTTTTTTTTTTAAAGTTTCAGTATGTCCCTTTGGCTTCCATTTTTGCCTGGGAGAAAATTGCATGCTCCTCTCCCAGTGCCTTCTGGGAAATTAATGTCATATATCCCAGGAGGCATAGGCTTCTATACAGTGAGTGAAGAAGGGTGGGCTGGAAGCTCGTTATTAGGGGGGCCAGATGTCTGAACCTGGAAGAGACATACGACTCTCGATGACATCAGGGATGAAGATGGTGCCAAGGGACCTGACTTGTGGCAATGGAATGTGAAGCGCAGCAGAACAATCCTGGATTCGCTGGGTGGGTATCTAAATTGGGGACAACCCAGCATTTGGTAAAGAGGTGGATTTAAAAAATAAAAAAAATGATATTTATATATAAAAATAGGGAGGGGGCAGGGTATCAAGTTCCTCTTAAAAGTTAACTGTCTCACTACTGCCCAACCGTGTACAATCCAGTTGAAAGCTCGTAGGAACCTGACAATATATTATTAACAGTGCAGAGAAGATTTTCAACAAGCTTGTTTTAGAGGGATGTCGAGTTAGAGACAATACAGTGGTGTGAAAAAGTTTCAAATGGATTGGTTACTGTGGGCCGTTCTTTTTACAGCCATTTAACAAAGCCTATTGTTTTATCTGGCTAGGAATTAAAGCTCTTTATAGGCCTGGCAGAGTAACTATTAACACAGCATATACTGCGTTGTTAAATGGCGAACAGATGTGCTACAATATTCTGTGATAAAACACAGGTGTGACACATCCCTCGTAGGAACCTGACAATATATTATTAACAGTGCAGAGAAGATTTTCAACAAGCTTGTTTTAGAGGGATGTCGAGTTAGAGACAATATATCAAATAGTCAGAGGTTAGCATTATGTATTCATAGCAAATATCTTTCCCAAATACACACAAAAATAACAGATTACATTTTTTATATTTTTGTATATTTTTCACAGTCATTTTGTTCATAGATAAAAATTAATTTACATGGCAGTGATGTTTACAAAGAATACATGTCTGAAAAAGGCACAGTAGGTTTATCAATTGTAACTGACAAAAGATATCACTCCTAGTGATTGATACATATCAACAGCAACATGATTTATATTAAAGGGCCAGCTACACCTAGTAGTAGAAGGCATACATGTCAATATGGTATATGGCAATAATGCAGCTGTCCTTTTATAGATTAATTATGCACTTCAGTGAAGATGAAAGGTAATTCAGTAATGTTGGGGCACTCCATATTGATGGCTTGAAAATTCACCGTTCATGGAAAAGATGTTCTGGATTTGCAGGAGAACCAGATAAGCTCGCCAAAGTGTTTATATGTGTTACAACCAAAAAGTTTAAAGAATAGTTCACACTGGAATGCAATTGCTCTGCCTACTTAAAATAGGAACACATTTTGTCCAAATGTAAGGCAACCTCTTCTCCAGTAATAGTTTGGTTCAGAAAAAAAGTGGCAACATTTATGGAATCCATCATATATCCACAATATAAGCATAATGCACATGGCCAGAAGTGAAAGATGATACTTTGCCAAGGCTAGAACACAAACAGTCCAGGACTCTTATTAGAACCTTCTTAGGTCTTCTTCAGAACTCCTTGAAAACACATCAGGAATTTCTATGGAGGTCGTTTGCTACTTTCCATTTCTGAGCCAAGAGAAGACAATCTCAACCTTCCACTGTGTTTTTCACAAAGGTTGTATAAAATGTCACATAAATCAGGAGTAAATATCATGGCAACGTCAGGCATAAGATGATTAAAGCCAAGTCTTCCATAATTGGTGAGCTTTATATTATAGGCCCATTCACTGCCAATGCACCAGAACAGAAAAAATAATTGGCAAGTTAAAATGATAGGAGCTGTCATTTTTCATTTCAAAGGTGCAGGCTCTGAAGTGGTCAGCCTAACGTTTCACTGCTTAATGAGACATACTTCTTATATAAAGTGTCCGCAATTCAGATTGTCCCATCATTCACTGGGAAATGCATTAGGCCAATTAAATATTTTGGAACTCTTGGTATGTACAATGCTCATATGAGGTCAGTGGCTCACCAAGCACTTAAAATGACAGCTCCAGAGCATACAGATATTAAAATGAATGTTTTTTTTTTTTTTTTTTTTTAACAGAAATGCCATTAAGGTAATACTTGCAAAGTCTGGTGATGATATTTGCTGTCACGATGAATACTTTTAAAAACAGGGTGTACACTGCAGAACAAGTTAGACCCAAGTTAAAAAATGCCCTTCCTGAATACAAATTCAACATTACTAAACAATATACAGATATTGTGAGTTAGGAAGATGTGTGTTGTAGAAGGTTTCCATCTGGATCTAGACAAAAATGGCAGGGACTTCATTACTAAATATTGCTTTATACCAATAACTGGATAATTGTCCATTCTAGGACTAGGTTGTAATGCCATTTCAGGGCAAATCTATTAAATGGATTTGGTCAGTGATTTAGAACATGTGGGTAAATCAGGAAAATCAGCTTTGTCTGCATTAACACTGGTTCCACTGTTCTCATAGTGCACTCATTTTACCATGCAAAAAAAAGTTCCTTACAACAGATTAATAAAGGCAGACAATGTAGCCAATATTCTCTCAACATCCTTCTGCTGGAAAATGGATAGCCGTTTTCCCAAATGTTTTTGGGCTCTCCAGCTGACCATGAAGTCCAGTGACTTGTTGGCTTAGCTTCTTTTTGACACCGCGATCCATGCCTCTTCTTTAGGAGAAGTCACTAGCTCATATTTGGTCTCCATCACTTGACCTTTCACAGGTAACAAATGCAGTTTCCGCACAAGGACACTGAGAAGGACTGTTGCCACCATGTAGGCAAACCTAGGGACAAAAAAAAAAAAAAAGGAAGGATAGGATTAACAAAATCTTGTGGAATAACACAGCCACTTATATATATATATATATATATATATATATTATATAGTTATATATATATATAAAAACAAGAACAAATAAATGCAACTCAGTATTCATTAATAAATCATTTTGGAAATGCAAGCTGCCTATCCTATATAAAGGCTCAGATTGGGAGAGGGAGAAGCAGCATGAGGAGTCAATCAGTTGTACTGCAGTGCTCATGTCTCAACAAGGAGCATGCTGACAGGAGGAAAGAGAAGATAGAAAGAGGAGCTCAGACTGTTTCTTATCCAGTACTACCCTTTTACAGGCAGGGGTGCATGGGAAAGGACCTTGCTGCATTACTTCATTGCACCAGAGAAAAATCAGGTCTCCTGCCCCTTCAGACAGAGTTGTGCTATGTGATATGATTGTGAAAATCTCAGAACTGGATGGATACACACATTCTTTGGCAGGTAAAAAAACTCACATATGAGAGTTCAGTCCTCTCATTTACTTAATGCTGCCAAAGCCTGCATCACTTTGTGTTGGAAAGACCCCGACCCTCCATCTATTTCAATGTGGCTCAGCAAGGCAGAGGATAATCAACAAACTTGAAGACTTCGGTGACAATTTAATAAAGGCTAATCCATTTTGCACTACAAGTGCAGTCGCTGTAAATCTGAAGGGTAGATCTGAAATGAGGGGAAACTGCTGATTTTATCATTCAATCATGGGCAAGCTAAAAATGCTGTTTTTTTTATTTCCCTTGCATGTCCCCCTCGGATCTACAGCAAATGCACTTTCAAGTGCACTTGTAGTGCAAAGTGGATTTGCCTTTAGGAAATGAACCTCCCTGTGCTTTCTGCTCAGAACAGACGAGAGCGATATAAGAAAACATGGCTTCCTTGGAACAGATTTATTCGGATAAGGGCAAGTTCCTGCTGAATTTTTGACCATGGGATTAATCTCTCCCCGCCGCTCTAGCGGTCCCCACTGGCCAGTACTGTTACTCCTTTTCTGATTTTAATTTTCTTAACCAGAGAAATTACAGTTGAGCCGAGAGTCAGTTTTAGAGAAGATGTCCATCTACACCTATAGAACGTTTGAATGTTAGAGGTCCATTAACATTCATACCAAATTCTGTAAAAGGAACAAGAGAGTGATCCTGGGGTACGCCATATTTTAGTGAAACTAATAAAGAGGTGAAAGAACCAAGAAAATGAACACCACTGAGGAGCTGTGCTGTAAACAACAAACTGCTTAACCGCTTCCCGACCACCTCACGCCGATATACGTTGGCAGAATGGCACGGCTAGGCCAAACCACGTATATAGGTACGTGGTCCTTTAAGAGCCCAGCCGTGGGTCGCACGCGCCGGCAGCGGCGCGCTCGCAACCCGGTCGGGAGTTCCGTGACCACGGCAGCGGGACCAGCGAACCCGATCGCCGCTGGTGTCCCGCAATCGGGTCACAGAACTGAAGAACTGGGAGAGGTCTGAGTAAACAAACCTTTCCCCGCACTTCCTACACTGCCTGTCATTGATCGGGGTTCCCTGTCATCGGGAAAGCCGATCAAATGACGTCAGACGTCAGCCCCGGCCCCCTAATGTAAATAAAAAAAATAAAAAAACACACACGTCACAGACCAGAACCCCTCCCCGCCCCCTAGTGGGGAACTCTTTCACTGCCAGTGTCATTTTACAGGAATCAATGCATTTTAATAGCATTGATTGCTGTATTTAAATGACAATGGTCCCAAAAATGTGTCAAAATTGTCCGATGTGCTCCGCCATAATGTCGCAGTCACATTAAAAAAAATCGCTGATCGCCACCATTACTAGTAAAAAAATAAAAATATTAAAATAAAAAAAAAACCTATCCCCTATTTTGTAAACGCTATAACTTTTGCGCAAACCAATCAATAATTGCGAATTTTTTTTTTTACCAAATCTATGTAGAAGAATACGTAGCAGCCTAAACTGAGGAAAAAAATTTTTTTTTTTTATTATTTTTTTGGGATATTTATTAGAGCAAAAAGTAAAAAATATTGAATTTTTTTCAAAATTGTCACTCTATTTTTGGGGTGATCAAATACCACCAAAAGAAAGCTTATTTGTGGGAAAAAAAGGACGCCAATTTTGTTGAGGAGCCACGTCGCACGACCGTGCAATTGTAAGTGAAAGCAACGTAGTGCCGGATCGCAAAAAGGGGCCTGGTCCTTTGGCTGCCAATTGTCCGGGGCTGAAGTGGTTAAATCAGAATGTACATAGATTTTTATGTATTTATGTTTCTTCCACAATCACATTTGAAATGTTTTTCTACATTTTCACTCAGAAAAATATGAAACACTGCAAATTAATATTTAAAATTGACATCATACACGCACCAGGTGGTAAGCTTTATGAATCAGCAGTTCCCTGCATGGGTGAATGATTCAGAGGAGGGATCTCCCTCCCGCTATTGAACAAGTTATTAGCTTTATTACACTGCTGAGCAGGCAGGCAACACAGAAAGCTGCAAAATCAAACCTGAAAACAGTGAAGTCATGCAACGCTGTACCCAAATTAAATTGATGTCTTTTTTTCCCCACATATAGAGTTTCTTTTGGTGGTATTTGATCACCTCTGCGTTTAATTTTTGCGCTATAAAACAAAAAAAGGCTGACAATTTTGGAAAATAAAAACAAAATTTTTTACTTTATGCTATAAACCCATCCAATAAAAAAAAAAAACAAAAGAAAAAATTAAAAAAATCGAATTTCTTCATAACTTTAGGCCATTATGTATTCTGCTACATATTTTTGGTGAAAATAAAATCAAAAAAGCGTTTATTGATTTGCACAAAAGTTATAGCATTTACAAACTATGGGATATTCTTATTTACATTTTTTTTTTTTTTTAAACTAGTAATGGTGGCGATCAGCAACTTATAGCAACTGCAATATTGCGGTGGACATTCCGACATTGATCCTTTTGGACCCTTTTTGGGGTACCAGTGACACCAATACAGTGATCAGTGCTAAAAAATAGATGCACTGTCACTGTACTAACGACACTGGCTGGGAAGGGGTTATCATCAGGGATGATCAAAAGGTTAACCGTGCGCCTAACCAGTGTTTTACTAAACTGTGGGAGGTGCTCTTACTAGAGGGAAGACATGGATGCTAGTTCCTGCTTAGCCTCCCGCTATGTGTGATCACAGCACACAGAAAATAATATATTGCAACTTACCAGTTGCAATATTTTACATATACAAGTCAGCTGCATTAGTTTTCTCTTTCTTCCAGGCTCGTCTGTAATTTTGGTAATGTTGCCAGTAACACTTCCCAAAACATTTAACAGGACCGATTTGTTTACTTTTGGCATCTAAAAAATTCACGACACGTGTATCATTTGTGTCAGAAACATAAAATCTGCGTTACATAAAATCTGTTATTTCCATCCTCACAGATGTCTCCTGTAATTGGATTAACTGTCCTCCATAGTCCACCAAGTAAAAGATAAACAGAAGCAAGAAATAGCTAAAGATTGTGCAATCACACCCTTCCATTGCCAAAAAAACAGACATCAAAGTCTATACGTAAAATAACCAGAAATAAATCTTTTGATTGCTTTTTATAAGACTGTATTGCCATAAAGATATTGTGGGATATAAGTTTATTAAGCATAGACCTCATGAAGGCATTGTAGAATACTAGCACAATTCGCAACTTGCTTTTGGCCTTGCTCAGGTGGTCGATCAGTCAGGTCTTGCACATGCAGCTCATCTGTCCATTAGTAAACATGTTCACAGAGTGGACACAGATAAAAGGCACGGCCATTTACACAGATGCCTTTGAGTTCATTTAACTACTTTGTGTGACAGCTTCATTCGTCTGTATTTAGAATAGGAGTCAAGTCTGAAAGATACTGCATCTCGTCTGATCTCGGCTAGCGGCTTGTTGTCTACAGGTAAAGCTCGCCATACACAGATCGAAAATTCATACAGTTTAGTAGGGATTGGCAGAATTTTGATCAGTGTGTAACTGTCTCTGCTCAACAGAAGTTGATCCTTTGATTCACATCTGTTGAACAAACAAAAATGTTAGCGATCATCAGCTGCTGATCAGTGTATTCTGACAGTTCCTTCCTCTACCTTGTTTGTGTGAATGGAAGGAATCTGTCAGTTTCCTCGTTCAGCAGGCTAAATGGTTAAAAAAAAAGGCTGTGTTTGGGCATCTCAACACAGGACTGAATGATCTAGTAATGTACTGTAAATCTGGTATATGATATGCATCTCCTGGACCCCAGCAGGCTGTAATGGGATAATTGTATAGAGAATAGCATGGATCTCTCTACTAGCCTCATTTCCTCTAATAGGGCTTCAGGTTCTGGCAGTCCTCTCCTCCCATTACATATATTGAACATTATGTGCCGCCCTTTAGTGATGTCAGGGGCCGCATCAGAGGTCCCCTTTAGCTCATAAGTGGACATCCACTGCACTAAATGGCCAGGCAATGGTCACTTTCTGCAAGTTTCAGGCCCCTATGCCAGTTCATGCAGGGGTAGACCAGTAGTGGATTTGGTTCCTGTGGGATCCTTTATGTCAGATTAAGACTGTTGTGGTTTGTTAACATGCTTTGTAAGAAGACAGCCCATTTATTTGAAAGAACTGCCTAAAGCAGCAAAAAGGTGGTGAATACACTATTTTTGGAATACAGCGCATTACTATGCATTGTATTATTTACTGTGGTGTCTATATTGAGTATCCAATGTACCAGAGACAGTGTATTGCAGGTCAGGGAGTGACTGGCCACATGCAACTACAATACTGGGTGGACTGACCCCGTAAGTGGATTGTACAGGTAACTTACAAGTACCTAGACCACAAGAAGATGCAAAAGTGTTAGCAAACTAATTTTTTTGTAACAGTGCACAATGCAGAACAAAGTATCACATCCAATACAAATAGCAGCAGCATCTTTATCAGTGTCTGCCAAGCTTCACCGAGCAGAAGGCACACAAATCGAATTTATGACTACAGATAGATAAAGCCAGTTGTTCATGCGGATCATCATAATGCAATTGCTCATACTATATAAAATATCAACAGGTTAAGATTTAGTGCCTTGAAAAAGTATTCACACCCCTCGTCATGTTACAACCAAAAACGTATATGTATTTTATTGGAAATTTATGTAATAGAACACAAAGTGGCAGATAATTGTGAAGTGGAAGGAAAATGATAAATGGTTTTCAAAATTGTTTACAAATAAATATGTGAAAAGTGTGACATGCATTTGTATTCAGCCCCCTGAGTAAACACTTTGTAGAACCACCTTTCACTGCAATTACAGCTGCAAGACTTCTTTATGTCTCTATCAGCTTTGCACATCTAGAGAGAAAATGTTGCCCATTATTCTTTGTAAAATAGCTTGAGCTGTCAGATTGGATGGAGAGTGTCTGAACAGCAATTTTCAAGTCTTGCCACAGATTCTCAATTAGATTTAGGTCTGGACTTTTGACTGGACCAGTCAAAAATGTGTCAAAAATGTCCGATGTTTCTGCCATAATGTCGCAGTCACAAAATTGTCACTCTTTTTTTGTTTATAGCGCAAAAAATAAAAACCGCAGGGGCGATCAAATACCACCAAAAGAAAGCTCCATTTGTGGGAAAAAAAAGGACGTCGATTTTGTTTGGGAGCCACGTCGCACGACCGTGCAATTGTCAGTTAAAGCGACGCAGTGCCAAATGGCAAAAAGTGGTCTGGTCTTAAGCATGCAAAATGGTCCGGTCTGAAAGTGGTTAACCACATGCCGACCGGCGCACGACGATATACGTCGACCGAATGGCACGTACAGGCAGGAGGGCGTATATATACGTCCCTCCTTTCGCCTGTCCGTGCCATCGGGAGCGCGCCGGGAGCGGCGCGCTCCCGCGCCGGTCGGGACCCCCGTGAGTCGGCCGCGGTCCCCGCGGACTCGATCGCCGCGGGGACTCCCGCGATCGTCTCACGGAGCGGCTGAACGGGGAGATGCCGAGATAAACAGCATCTCCCCGTTCTGCCTAGCAAATAGTGACGCCGATCTCTGCTCCCTGTGATTGGAGCTGAGATCAGCATTCACTAGCTGACAGCCACCCCCCCCACAGTTAAAAAACACACCCCTAGGCCTACGTAACCCCTACACTGCCACCTTGTGGTTAACCCCTAAACTGCTAGTGTCATTTATACAGAAATCAATGCATTTAAATGCATTAATTGCTGTAAAAATGACAATGGTCCCAAAAATGTGTCAAAAATGTCCGATGTGTACGCCATAATGTCGCAGTCACTAAAAAAATCGCAGATCTCCGCCATTAATAATAAAAAAAAAATTATTAATAAAAATGCTATAAAACTATCCCCTATCTTGTAAACGCTATAACTTCTGCGCACACCGATCAATAATCGCTTATTGCGATTTTTTTTACCAAAAATATGTAGAAGAATACGTATTTCGGCCTAAACTGAGGAAAAAAAATGTTATTTTTTATATATTTTTTGGGGATATTTATTGTAGCAAAAAATAAAAATATAATGCATTTTTTTCAAAATTGTCGCTCTATTTTTGTTTATAGCGCAAAAAATAAAAACCGCAGGGGCGATCTAATACCACCAAAAGAAAGCTCTATTTGTGGGAAAAAATGGACGTCAAATTTGTTTGGGAGCCAGGTCGCACGACCGCGCAATTGTCAGTTAAAGCGACGCTGTGCCGAATCGCAAAAAGGGGCCTGGTCCTGTGGCTGCAAATTGGTCCGGTCTGAAAGTGGTTAATATGCTTTGATCTAAACTATTCCATTGGAGCTCTGGCTGTATGTTTAGGGTCATTGTCCTGCTGGAAGGTGAACCTCTGGTGCCAGTCTCAAGTCTTTTGCCGACTCAAACAGGTTTTCTTCTATAATTACCCAGTATTTGGCTCCATCCATCTTTCCATCAACTCTGACCAGCTTCCCTGTTCCTTGCTGAAGAAAAGCATCCACAACATGATGCTGCCACCACCATGTTGCACGGTTGGGATGGTGTGTTCAGGTTGATGTGCAGTGTTAGTTTTCTGCCACAAATAACATTTTGCTTTTAGACCAAAAAGTTAAATTATGGTCTCATCTGACCAGAGCACCTTCTTCCACATGTTTACTGTGTCCCCAACATGGCTTCTCACAAACTGCAAACGGGACTTCTTATGGCTTTCTTCTTGCCACTCTTCCATAAAGGCCAGATTTTTGCAGTGTACAACTAATAGTTGTCCTGTGGACAGACGGCCATGTCTTGGTAGGTTTGCAGTTGTGCCATACTCTACCATTTTCGGATGATGGATTGAACAGTGCTCCGTGAGATGTTCAAAGCTTGGGATATTTTTTTTATAACCTTACATTGCTTTAAAGTTCTCCACAACTTTATCCCCAACCTGTCTGGTAGTATTCCTTGGCCTTCATGATATGGCTTGTTCACTAAGGTGCTCTAAAACAGAACAGCTGTATTTATACTGAGATTTCTTTACACACAGGTGGACTCTAATTAGGTGACTCCTGAAGGCAATTAAATAACAGCTACAGGAATCATTCAGATTTCGTTCTCTTCAGCCGGTGATTCTGTGCACCATAAGAACAATCATAGCGGCAGTTCAGCTGGCTCTCCCGTGCTATCGGTGACCCGGTGAAGGAATCCCCCAGCAGAGAGTCATAGAGAAATCCGAGAGGCCCAGGTGCGATGGTATGACGTCATGTTCAGGCTGGTAGAACTTAGCCTTTCCTGCCTAAAGGAGAGATGTGGGGTCTTTTATACCCCACATCTCTCCATAAAGAGGACCTGTCACGCACTTTTCCTATTACAAGGGATGTTTACATTCCTTGTAATAGGAATAAAAGTGATAAAAAATTTAAAAAAAATAAAAATGTAATATTAAAGTGCCCCGTCATAAATCTCTGCAGTATTAAGAGGTTGCAGACATGATACAAGATGTAGAGACTGAAGACTGCATTTTTCTTGAGCTTTTCTTGCATTAAAAAAGGTGCCAATAATGGCCAACAATAAATACATATTAATTCAAATTGATGAGATTAAAAAAGTGGAATACAATTGTATATAAAAATATAAATATTTTTTAAAAACTGTAATTTTCGGTTTTCTGCTAGGTGCATCCTGCATTTTCGGGTTCGGCACCAAAATTTCCATTCGGTGAACCTCCAAATTGAAATATAACATACAATTCTGATGTCTCCACTATACCTAGAAACTATACCATAAGAGGAGGCTATCCAGTTGTAAGTATACTTTGAAAACAGTATATGATCCCAAAGGCGCAACAAGACCTGTAGTGGGTCTTATTTTAAGTTGAACATGCATTGCACCCAGAGGTGTCAGGTGATGGCTCTTTAATAAACAGTTACCTGCAAATGGGTGGATATCAGATATTTTTTTACACCTTTGAAAGATTTATTTCAGGGGCGCATGCGCGCGATCGCGGGAGATGGCTGCCTAATCTCAGCGCTCCGCGCCACCGGCCGTTACAATCCTCGGCCGATAGAGCACTAATCCCCGCAGCAACAAACGAACCATCCCCCGGGACAGCGGATATCCCCAGGCACCCGCGGGTATGCACCGAGCGCACCAAAAGAAGCCTAAATACTCCAAAAAGGCTTCTACAATGGCCGCAGTCACTGCATCCAGGAGGCCCAAGATGGCACCCGAACCTCCGGAGCCTGATGACACCACGAGGCTCTCAGCGTCTGCTCCAGCTTCCCCAGCAGACAGCTTACAACAGTATCCCTCGGACCTGGTAAGCCCTGACCACAATGATGATGCTATGCTGGCAAAGTTCCGCACAATTGTTAGAGATGAAATCTCTATAGCCTCACGCAAGTTTTCCTCTGACCTCATGCGGGGCCTTAAAGAGCTAGGCCACCGCACAAATCAGCTTGAACAACGCATGGACTTAACCACTACAGTCCTGGAAGGTCATGAGGAAGAGGTGGGTAAATTAAATGCTGAACTAGATAGCCTGCGAGATAAGTTAGAGGACTCTGAAAATAGGGCCCGCAGGGACAATCTTAGAATCCGTGGATTACCCGAATCAATAACAGACCTGCAAGGCACTGCCACATCCTTCTTTCAGGAGCTGGCCCCTGAGATCCCACTGGAGCGTCTTGAATTCGGCCGCATCCATAGATCCCTGGCACCTAAACCCTCTGATGGCCCCCCCAGAGATGTCATTATAAAGTTTCATTTCTACCGCACCAAAGAAAGACTCCTGCAAGCAGCCAGAGAAATACCCGATATCTCTTTCCAAAATCATTCTCTGCAGCTATTTGCCGATCTCTCCCCAGTCACGATTGCAAAAAGGAGAACCTTGAAACCTTACCTTCAAATTCTACAAACCAATGGCATCAAGTACAGGTGGGGGTTCCCCTTTAAACTTTCCTTTTCTTACCAAGGCCGTCATGTTCAAGCGTCCTCCCTACCTGATCTGAAACGCCACTTCCAGGATCTCCACTTGAATCTCCCTCCATCACCAGAGGGTCCCTCCTCATCATCCTCCCGCCCGCAGATGTCTCAGCCTCACCGCAAGCCTTCACAGGCCTCTCAGCAAAGATCCCAGGCCCTCCGCTCACTTCAGGAACAACGTTTCCAGGATACCTCTAATGGATGAAGAAATTAACCTCCAAGTATTTGGGGCTACTATTTCAGCATGAACCTGGCACCCAGAGGGGCTCTTTTGAGCAACACCGTGGGTTTCTAACTAATATACGTTATTTTTTTCTGCTTCATTTTTACAGCTACAGCTTCAGTTATAACTTTTTTTCCATTTTTATTTTATATATTATTTTTTTTTTCTTTTTTATGCATCAGCAAGTTCGACTGGTTTATCTACGGGTCCACCACCCCGGCCGCCCAGACAGATTGCTGGCGGCCGGGGTGGAAGGTGGCCTACGAATAGTGACAAAGGGGTGGGCATGAGTATCGACCAAAGTCAATTGTTAATTATACCAAGGAGGGGTATAGCCCAGGCCCCTTTAGGGACCATCGGGCACTCCCTTATCCTTAAGGTTACCAGAGTTGTTCCAGTCGTGCCTACGGCTAATTATAGGCCTTGCTAGATCTTTTTTTTTGTTTGTTTGTTTTGTTGTGATGGTAGCCATGTACAAATAGAAGCGGAAGTAGCTAGTGAACTTATTCTCTTTGCAGGTTACTGGTCTCTCGAGGACCTCGTTGGAGTCCCTAGTGAGTTTCAGCGTGGCCCTCACCGATTACTAGATTACATCTAGACAATATTGATCTCTTTTTGAAGTTTGTAATTAATGTTTTCAGCAGCACCATGTGCTCACTCCTTATACATTTTTGAATTATGGTTTATTGTTTTTTCAGGCCGAGGAGGTCCGGTGGACCACTGCGCCCCCACAGTGTCGGCACTTGTCTGAGTCTATGGCCCCAGTCAACTGCCGACCTGCTAGTGGGTCTCCGGACCCACAACTAATTGCACTACTGATGATAAGTGTGTATTTACAAAGCCAAACTGTTCTCGGCTTTGCTGTGCTAATTTCTCTTTCTTTACCCTGCTACTTTTTCTTGCCTTCTCCACTACTCTTCCTCTTACCTCCTTCTCCAGAGTCCCTGAGGGTTACGTCCAGAACCACATTGACACAATTCTTCATTTTCCAGCCATGACGTTACACTGGTTGTCCTTAAACGTACAAGGTATGAATTCCCCGCAAAAAAGGGTGAAGATATTTAAATATCTGAAACGCCAACACATACAAATAGCCTGTTTACAGGAAACTCATTTTTCCTCCACCTCCAGCCCCAAATATTTTGACGCCCAATACCCCCAGGTATTTTTAGCTAACGGGCCAACTAAGCAGAGAGGTGTATTAATAGCCTTTCGTAAATCGGTCCCTTTTAACTGCACCAAACAGATAGCTGACCCTGATAGCAGATATCTTCTTACGAAAAATAGTACGAAATTGAAACCGATTCAGGGATGTGGAAGTAACCGTAATGACATACTATGCACCTAACTCTAAACCAGGACCCTTTCTGTTCCATGTCTGCTCTCTCTTGGCTGTCCACCAAAAGGGCACTCTACTACTAGCGGGGGACTCCAATGTCGCCCTGGACCCAATATTGGATAGGTACCCCTCAGAACGCCAGGCTCCTACCCCTTCAGCAAAGGCCTTCTCCCACTCTCTACGTTCTCATGACCTGGTAGACCTTTGGAGAGAATTCCACTCATTGAGCAAAGATTATACTTACTATTCTCACCCACACCACTCCCATTCTAGAATAGATCATGTGTTTATGCTTAGAAAACATCTCCCATTGATAGACTCAGTCTCCATCCTCGCGGCCCCCTGGACGGATCACGACCCCCTCTTGGTGGTCTGCCAGTCTTTAATACTGCACCCTCGACAGTCCCCATGGATTATGAACGACTCACTTTTTTCGCTATTAGAGGTCAAGGAGGACCTTTTAAGAGCCTCAGTGGAGTATTTCCGCCTTAATTCTACCTCTGTCTCCTCCCCGGTGACACTCTGGGAGGCCTATAAGGCCGTCCTTAGGGGACGAATTATACAAATAGCCTCAAAACGTAAAAAAGAAAGACAAAAACTGCAGACTAAACTGGAATCCCGTTTGGAGTCCATCTCTGCAACTTTCAAACAATACCCCACATTGAAAAACCGTAGGCTCCTGGACCAGGCCCGCACAGAATTAGACCTTTGCCTCACTGACCAAGCAGAACGTGTGTTGCGTTGGTCCGACAGCACTGGTACATTAAAGCGAACAAACCTAATGCGATGCTGGCCAGGCGACTACGAACTTTCAATTCCAAACCCTCCCCTATTACTCTACGCACCCGACAAAATATACTCACTAGCAATCCGACCCGCATACTGGATGAATTCCGTTATACACTCGCTAAACTGTATTCTGCCCAGGAGCTCACCAGTGAACGGGACAGGGTTGACTTTTTACAGCACATCTCCCTTCCGACCTTATCAGAGACCCAAAAAGAACTGATGGACAGAGATATTCAGGAGTCTGAAGTACTACAATGTATCTAGGACCTGAAGATAGGTAAAAGGCTGCCCCGATGGCTTCACGGCCCTTTACTATAGGAAACTAGCGGACGTGGTGGTCGCCCCCTTGACAAAAATGTTAAATGCAGTAAAAAGTGGACAGGCACTGTCACCCGACCTTTTGACAGCAAATATAGTGATGATACCCAAACCCGACCGAGACCATTCCTCTTGGGCCAATTTTCGGCCCATATCATTGATCAAAATTGATATGAAAATCCTCACCAAAATCCTGGCCAATAGGTTGAATTCCTTTCTTCCCTGCTTAATCAAAAAAGACCAGGTCGGCTTTATTCCATTCAGACAAGCGGGGGGACGCCATTAGAAGAATCATTCAGCTCCAACACCTAGCCCACAATCGCTCCATGGAAACCATGCTTTTATCTCTGGATTTGAACAAAGCCTTTGACACCTTGTCCTGGCCATATCTTATGTCGGTGCTCCGCCACTACGGTTTCGGCCCCTCGTTCCTGCGATGGTTGGCGGCTCTGTACGATGCCCCTCAAGCCAAAGTTAAATACTACGGGTTTGAATCCCCTATTTTTCCTATTCGGAGGGGCACTCGGCAGGGTTGCCCGCTTTCGCCGCTTTTATTTGTTTTGGCTATGGATCCGTTGGCGGAAGCAATTCGTTCACATCCAGATATAAAAGGGATTACGGTCGCAGGTACTGACCATAAGATCTCTTTATTTGCTGACGATATTTTACTGACACTGACATCGTCCAGAATCTCCTTACCTAACTTGTTCTCCCTCCTAGATTCCTTTGCTTCTCTTTCAGGCCTACAAGTTAACCCCACAAAGTCAAAGGCAATGTCTGTAAATCTCCCCCCATTAGAACTTGCTTCCTTAAAAGAAAATTTTTCATTTCAATGGCTCCCCTCGCTCCCATACCTAGGTATACGCCTCACTCCCAAATATGAGGGTCTATATCAAGCTAATTTCCCTCCCCTCTTTCGGAAGCTAACTGACACACTAACCTCCTGGTCGAATCTCCCGCTCTCTTGGTTCGGCAGAATCTCCGCTGTCCGCATGACTTACCTCCCGAAATTACTTTATTTTTTCCGAGTGCTACCTGTTCCTATTCCATCCCATATCTTGAGAATCCACCAAAGAAGGCTGCTAAAATTTATCTGGGGCTCCACTCGGCCCCGGATCAACAAACATAT
>CM053031.1:124218640-124272548 GCA_028564925.1 Lithobates sylvaticus
TTTAAGTCTAGCTGCTATTTATTGTATGTCTCAGACCAGGTGGAGAGTGAAATTGAATGGGGGGTCCAAGAAATTTTTTGCCCAGGGTCCAATCAATATTAAAGACGGCCCTGCATCTCAACCGTATCCAGTTGTTACAAGCTATAAGAAGCCGGGGGTTGATGGAAGAAATGAGATGTGTAACATTAGACTACAATATTACATATCAATGCAATCCTACTATCACAAAATTGGGGCATTTACTATCCGGATATATACGGATACATTTCTGGTAAAAATGTACACTGCTTAATTTCTCAGAAGACTTTTTTTCTGGAGTCAGAGGAGATTGGTACATCTCTGCCTGACAATATCGCAGCTATTCATGACTAAACACTTTATTACATGGATGTGCCACTTCATAACAGAAACGGACCAGTTTGTAAGCAATGCCTCCTGCATTTTACTTAGCACTACCTCCTTGGAATCAACAAAACAGGGCTATGACACCACTTAATGGAGACATTTATCAACTAGACCACATATGTCAAACAGAAGGCTCGGGGCTGAATCTGGCCCACCAGGCCTTATCATGTGGCCTTTGTAGCCGTTTTGCAGCCGGAATTTAGTACAATTCCATTTCTCCACCTCTGACTTTCACCCTTCGCTCCGCTTGTAAACCAGAAGCATTCAGTGAAAAAAATAGAGAATGGGTGTTGGGACTTTAAATGAGGCATGGATATGTGTATAAAATTTTCTAGGATACCTAAAATGGGTTAGCTGTCACAGTCCCTATGAGGACTGTGAGGACACTTATCCTTTCCTTTTTCTTATTTTGTTCATAGTACCTGATCTGTGTCCCATATGCACCTCACACTCTGGCATTGTGCTGTGACTGTCTGCTTCTCTCCTTGGCTGCTGTTTACTGCCACCCCTCTCCGGTTATCCTTAATTGTTGGAGAGTCTGTGTTGAGGGGGTGGTTTGCCCCGCCTCAATCCCCGGGAAGACAGCACATTCGGGACCACCACCATAATCCAATATGGGGATTACTGGGCTATCTATCTGGGCTCTGCCAGTGGTAATATATACATTTTCAAATTCTGCTCTCTTTTTGAAAGCATGATCTATTACCAGAGACTTTATTGACCTATTTATTAATTTATTCCACTCTTTAGCCAGTACCTATGCGTCCTATTCCTGATGACTGGCTTTAAACAACATGAAACATGTTGAGTCCACACTCAGGGATGCCAAGTCCAGCTTGCCCTAAAAAATATTGAAATTCATTGACTGTTTTAATATCTAGGATAACAATGTCTCATTTGATCTGTATGTTCTTTTAATTTATCAACTGTGATTGCTTGTACCCAATTTGTCTGATATGAACATTAAATATATTAATATGATTACTACTATTTCATTATGCTTTTTTGCACGATCCATGTATTATATATTATGATACATTATACATATGTTTTATTATTAATTGAATTGAATTTATTGTTATTGATTATCCAGCAATTATTTATTGTTATTATTAGAGATCTCCCCTCATAGGGACTGTGACAGCTAACCCATTTTAGGTATCCTAGATAATGTTATACACATATCCATGCCTCATTTAAAGTCCCAAAACCCATTCTCTATTTTTTTCACAATTACAGGGATGGAAGCGTTTGGGTCTAAACAGGTCGTCATTTTTTTCATCAGAAGCATTCAGTGTTTACAAGGGACAGCTCTGCTCTTAGCATCTCCGGGGTCTAACAGATCTCTGCACACACTCACGGTGGGGAACATCGGTACAGATCCCTAGAATCTGATAGAAAGAATGATCTTCCTGCAAGGCAAGGCAGAGCTGCCCACACAGGGAGGTACTAGAGCCAGGCCAGGTAGGAAAGAGTAAATGTGAGGAAGCTTTGGGGTTGGGGTTGCACACGGTGCATAGAACAACCCTAAGCCATGCACTCTATACACATTGCACCCCTGAACTCTGCATGCTATACGTAGCCTACTCCTGAATTTAGCACTCTGTACATAACAAACTCCTTTACTCTGCACTCTGTACATAATGAACTTTTGAAATCTGCACTCTGTACATAACAAACTCCTGAACCCTGCACTCTATACATAACAAACTCCTGAACCCTACACTCTGTATGTAATGAACTACTGAACCCGGCATTCTGTTCATAACAAACTCCTGAACCCTGCAATGTGTAGATAATGAACCTTGAACCATGCACCGTGTATGTAATGAACTTCTGTACCCTGCACTCTGTACATAATGAACCTTGAACCATGCACTCTGTATGTAATGAACTTCTGTACCCTGCACTCTGAACGTAACAAACTTCTGAACCCTGCACTCTGTACATAATGAACTTCTGAACCCTGCACTCTGTACATAAAAAACTCTTGAACCCTGCGGTCTGTATATAACAAACTCCTGCACCTGCACTCTGTATGTAATGAACTACTAAACCCTGCACTCTGTATGTTACAAACGTCTGAACACTGCACTCTGAACGTAACAAACTTCTGAACCCTGCAATCTGTAAGTAATGAATAGGGATGAGCCGAACACCCCCGGGTTCGGTTCGCACCAGAACCTTCGAACGGACCGAAAGTTCGCGCAAATTTTCGAACCCTATACGTTATAATGGACGCGAACGTTCGAAATCAAAAGTGCTAATTACAACGGCCAATATGCATGTTAATGTCATAAAACAGGTTTGGGGACCCGGGTCCTGCCCCAGGGGACATATATCAATGCAAAAAGAACTTTTAAAAACTAACGTTTTTTCGGGAGCAGTCATTTTAATGATGCATAAAGTGAAAAAAAAAAAGTGAAATTTTCCTTTAAATATGGTACCTGGGGGGTGTCTAAAGTATGCCTGTGAAGTGGCATGTGTTTCCCGTGTTTAGAACTGTCCTTGCACAAAATGACATTTGTAAAGGAAAAAAAAGAAGCCATTTAAAACCACTTGCGGCTTTAGGTTTGTTCTTAAGTAGAATCTGAACAGGTACATTATGAAGTGTAGCTCCATCCCCAAAAAATCTATTTTTAAGCTTTTTGGAGAACATAGGGAGGGGTTATCACCCCTGTAACATTTGCTGTCTTTGCACATCTGTTCAGAACATGTCACCTCACTTTCCGTCCCAATGACAAATGTTTTTGGAAAAAGTGGGGTTTTAATTGAAACAAGGATTGGTGATAAAGTATCAGTAGAGAGGAGATACCTTTTTCCCAAATTAAATCTAACAGGATAGAATTTCCCTTCCTAGGGGTAGATTTCCTCTCACTTCCTGTTTTATCTTTCCATTTGCAAGTAGGAGTCGTTTGTAAGTTGGATGTTTGAAAGTAGGGGCCTGGCGTATATACTCTGTAGAAATTTGCCCTATTAGATGTTGGTGTAGCCACAAGACTGGTGGGCACAGGAATGGGCCCTGCTGTGAGTTAATAGATCAAGATTTGTAATTGCATGCACCTGTTGAACAGGGCAGAAAAATTGGGGGTGGTGGTGGTGGTGGTGGACGGTGTTGCCACAAGACTGTAAGCTCTCACAGTTACTCTTGGTGGGCGCAGGAATGGGCCCTGCTGTGAGTTATTAGATCAAGATTTGTAATTGCAAGCACCTGATGAACAGGGCAGAAAATTTGGGCCTTTGGCGGTGGTGGTGGACGGTGTTGCCACAAGACTGTAAGCTCTCACAGTTACTCTTGGTGGGCGCAGGAATAGGCCCTGCTGTGAGTTATTAGATCAAGATTTGTAATTGCAAGCACCTGATGAACAGGGCAGAAAAATTGGGCCTTTGGCGGTGGTGGTGGACGGTGTTGCCACAAGACTGTAGGCCCTCATAGTTACTGTTGGTGGGCGCAGGAATGGGCCCTGCTGTGAACTATTAGATCAAGATTTGTAATTACCCGCCCCTGTTAAACAGGGGCTGAAAAATTGTGCCTTAGGCACTGGTGCTGGTGCCACAACACTGCAACCCCTCACAGATACTGTACTTGGAGCACAGCAGTCACACGTGTTGCGAAGCATTTTTTAAAAAAATTGTTAGTACACGCCCCTGTTAAACAAGGGCTGAAAAATTGTGCCTTAGGCACTGGTGCTGGTGCCACAACACTGCAACCCCTCACAGATACTGTACTTGGAACACAGCAGTCACACGTGTTGCGAAGCATTTTTTTAAAAAATTGTAAGTACACGCCCCTGTTAAACAGGGGCTGAAAAATTGTGCCTTAGGCACTGGTGCTGGTGCCACAACACTGCAACCCCTCACAGATACTGTACTTGGAGCACAGCAGTCACACGTGTTGCGAAGCATTTTTAAAAAAAATTGTAAGTACACGCCCCTGTTAAACAGGGGCTGAAAAATTGTGCCTTAGGCACTGGTGCTGGTGCCACAACACTGCAACCCCTCACAGATACTGTACTTGGAGCACAGCAGTCACACGTGTTGCGAAGCATTTTTTTATAAAAATTGTATGTACACGCCCTGTTAAACAGGGGCTGAAAAATTGTGCCTTAGGCACTGGTGTGGTGGCATGGATCATTGAGGAGGAGGAAGAGGATAGTCAGTGAACATAAGAGGACAGTCACTCAGCATCAGCATAGGCAGTCTTGAAGGGATGTGACATTAAAAATTATTCGGTTATATCCGCCTCAGGTGCCTGGTAGCTGGTGGTGATCCAAGACTGATTCATTTTGATGAAGGTCAGTCGATCAACCGAGGCGGTGGACAGGCGCACCCTATGATCGGTGACAAATCCTCCAGCAGCACTGAATGTGCGTTCGGAAAGAACGCTGGAGGCAGGACAGGCCAGTAGCTCAATTGCATACTGTGCAAGCTCTGGCCAGTGATCCATCCTCAGGACCCAGTAAGCCAGAGGATTTTCGGTGGGAAAGGTGTCCAAGTCTGACCTTGCCCCAAGGTATTCCTGCACCATGTATATCAGACGCTGGCGATGGTTGCTGGAACCGATCATACCTTGGGGCTGCGGACTAAAAAATTGTCTGAACGCATCGGTCAGACGTCCACCTTCCCCACCGCTCCTTCTGCTACTGACCGAAGCCTCAGCAACTCGTCGCCCAGGACCAGGAGTTTGTAACCTCCCAGTTTCTGGGAACGCGTTGCACAGACCTTTCTGCAAGGCCTCCCTGAGATGTCTCATCCTCTGCTCCCTCTGCGACGGCAAGATAAGGTCCGCAACCTTACCCTTGTACCGCGGATCAAGGAGAGTGGCCAGCCAGTAATGGTCCCTCTCCTTGATCCGAAGAACACGAGGATCCTTCCGCAGGCTTTGCAGGATCAGGGAGGCCATGCAGCGTAGGTTAGCTGAGGCATTCGGTCCGGAGTCTTCTGGGTCACTGAGGATGACATGATCGCCAGCCACCTCCTCCCAGCCACGTACAAGTCCACTGGTTTGTTGGGACTGTACATCATCCCTAAAAGACTGCTGCTGCTGATGCTGAGTGCCAGGCTCCACCTCCATGCTCACACAATCCTCCTCCTCCTCCTCCTCCTCCTCCTCATCCTCTTCCTGTGTGATGGGTGGGACAGAAGGAACACTGTCCGGATAAAGGGGGCCGTGAGAGGCAAGGAAGTCCTCCTCTTCCTGCCTCTGTTCTGCCTCAAGTGCCCTGTCCATTATCCCACGCAGCGTATGCTCCAACAGGTGGACAAGAGGGACAGTGTCACTGATGCATGCACTGTCACTGCTCACCATCCTCGTGGCCTCCTCAAATGGTGAGAGGACAGTGCATGCATCCCTGATCATGCTCCACTGACGTGGGGAAAAAAAACCAAGCTCCCCTGACCCTGTCCTGGTGCCGTAGTCGCAAAGGTACTCATTGATGGCCCTCTGCTGCGTGTGCAGTCGCTGCAGCATGGCCAACGTTGAGTTCCACCTGGTGGGCATGTCACATATTAGGCGGTTCTTGGGCAGGTTCAGCTCCTTTTGCAGCTCAGTCAGCCGAGCACTGGCATTATAAGATCGGCGGAAATGCACACAGACTTTCCTGGCCTGCCTCAGGACATCCTGTAAGCCTGGGAACCTGCCCAAGAACCGCTGCACCACCAGGTTGAGGACGTGAGCCATGCAGGGCACATGGGTGAGCTGCCCCTGTCGCAGGGCAGGGAGGAGGTTGGTGCCATTGTCAGAAAAGACCATTCATGGCTTAAGCTGACGTGGCGTCAACCACCTCTCGGCCTGCCCCTGCAGAGCTGCCAGAACCTCTGGCCCAGTGTGGCTCCTGTCCCCCAAACACACCAGCACAAGCACGGCATGGCATCTTTTTGCCTGCGTACTTGCGTAGCCCCTTGTACGCCTACGGAGCACCGCTGGTTCCAAGGACAGAGCACTGGAGGAAGAAGAAGAGGAGGGGGTGGAGGAGAGAGGTGTGTCACAACCAGTAGCAGTAGTAGCGTTTTGGAGGCGTGGTGGCGGAACAACCTCCAACACTACTGCACCTTGTCCTGCATCCCTCCCAGCTGCCAATAGAGTGACCCAATGGGCCGTGAAAGAAAGGTACCGTCCCTGTCCATGCCTGCTGGACCATGAGTCAGCGGTAATATGCACCTTACCGCTGACCGCCCTGTCCAGCGAGGCATGGACATTGCCTTCCACATGCCGGTAGAGAGACGGAATCGCCTTCCGTGAGAAAAAGTGGCGTTTGGGAACCTGCCACTGAGGAACCGCACATTGAACAAACTCACGGAAGGGGGCCGAGTCTACCAACTGAAAAGGCAGCAGTTGAAGTGCTAGCAATTTAGCCAAGCTAGCATTCAACCGCTGGGCATGTGGATGGCTGGGAGTGTACTTCTTTCTACGGTCCAGCAGCTGGGGCAGGGAAATTTGCCTGCTGCAATCGGACGTCGGTGTACTGCAAGTACTTGGTTGTGACACACCTAATTCTACACCTTCAGTCCTCTCAGAGCAGCTTTCAGAGAGGACTGAAGGTGTAGTGGGGATGGAGATCCCAGCTGATGAGGAGCAAGGAGAGGTCCGCTTAGTTCTTTGGTGTGGGTCTTTTATGTGTGCCTGCCAACGAGCTGCATGGCAGGTCGACACATGTCTGGTCATGCTTGTGGTGCCCAAGCGGCTGATGTTTTGGCCACGCGAGATACGCTTGAGACAAATATTGCAAATAGCAGTGGTGCGATCTGATGCACTCGTCTCAAAAAAGGCCCACACCAAAGAACTTTTCTGATAACGTGCAGAGGCAGCGCCCTGCACAGGCGGAGCTCTGCGGTGTTGTACAGTTGCTGTGCTGGCCTCTACCTGGCCTCCAGGGGGCATCCTGCCTCGTTGGACATGTGACGCCGCATCCTCCACCTCCTCGTCCTCCTCCTCATCCTCTCTCCCTTCAGGCACCCACGTGGAGTCAGTGACCTCATCATCCCCTCCCTCTTCACCACTAGAGCAAACCTGGCAGTAAGCTGCAGCTGGTGGAACAGTACTGCCAGATTCCTCAAGCTGGGTATCATCATCCGAGCCTTCGAATCGTTGGGCATCCTCCTGGAGCATGTACCCAACACTGTGCTCAAAGAGTTCGGGGGACTCCTCAGGAGGACATGGTGGGTCTAGGGAAGGGGTGGCTGATGATGCCATTGAGTACGCGTTGGCAGCTGCTCTGCCAGTACCCTGAGCCTGGGTGAGAGAGGATGAGGAGGATGAGGAGGGCTTGGTCATCCATTCTACCAAGCCTTCAGCATGATGCGGCTCCACATGTCCAGCTGCCGAAAACAAAGACGCGCGTGTCCCATGGCCACGTGCTGATGCCGATGCACGACCACGTCCACGGCCACGTCCACTAGAAACAGAGCCTGCCTGCCCTGTGTTCTTGGCTCTGCACGCTCTGCCTCCCCTTGGCGGTCTTCCAGCCATTGTAGTCGGTAGTCCTGTGGGTGCTGCTGAGAAGAAAATATAGGAGCTCTGTGTGATGCCACTAACACACTAGAAGTCCTATGGGTGCTTCTGCAAAGAAAATAGAGGAGCTCTGTGTGATGCCACTAACACACTAGAAGTCCTGTGGGTGCTGCTGAGAAGACAATATAGGAGCTCTGTGTGATGCCACTAACACACTAGAAGTCCTATGGGTGCTTCTGCAAAGAAAATAGAGGAGCTCTGTGTGATGCCACTAACACACTAGAAGTCCTGTGGGTGCTGCTGAGAAGACAATATAGGAGCTCTGTGTGATGCCACTAACACACTAGAAGTCCTATGGGTGCTTCTGCAAAGAAAATAGAGGAGCTCTGTGTGATGCCACTAACACACTAGAAGTCCTGTGGGTGCTGCTGAGAAGAAAATATAGGAGCTCTGTGTGATGCCACTAACACACTAGAAGTCCTATGGGTGCTTCTGCAAAGAAAATAGAGGAGCTCTGTGTGATGCCACTAACACACTAGAAGTCCTGTGGGTGCTGCTGAGAAGACAATATAGGAGCTCTGTGTGATGCCACTAACACACTAGAAGTCCTATGGGTGCTTCTGCAAAGAAAATAGAGGAGCTCTGTGTGATGCCACTAACACACTAGAAGTCCTGTGGGTGCTGCTGAGAAGACAATATAGGAGCTCTGTGTGATGCCACTAACACACTAGAAGTCCTATGGGTGCTTCTGCAAAGAACATAGAGGAGCTCTGTGTGATGCCACTAACACACTAGAAGTCCTGTGGGTGCTGCTGAGAAGACAATATAGGAGCTCTGTGTGATGCCACTAACACACTAGAAGTCCTATGGGTGCTTCTGCAAAGAAAATAGAGGAGCTCTGTGTGATGCCACTAACACACTAGAAGTCCTGTGGGTGCTGCTGAGAAGAAAATATAGGAGCTCTGTGTGATGCCACTAACACACTAGAAGTCCTATGAGTGCTTCTGCAAAGAAAATAGAGGAGCTCTGTGTGATGCCACTAACACACTAGAAGTCCTGTGGGTGCTGCTGAGAAGACAATATAGGAGCTCTGTGTGATGCCACTAACACACTAGAAGTCCTATGGGTGCTTCTGCAAAGAAAATAGAGGAGCTCTGTGTGATGCCACTAACACACTAGAAGTCCTGTGGGTGCTGCTGAGAAGAAAATATAGGAGCTCTGTGTGATGCCACTAACACACTAGAAGTCCTATGGGTGCTTCTGCAAAGAAAATAGAGGAGCTCTGTGTGATGCCACTAACACACTAGAAGTCCTGTGGGTGCTGCTGAGAAGAAAATATAGGAGCTCTGTGTGATGCCACTAACACACTAGAAGTCCTATGGGTGCTTCTGCAAAGAAAATAGAGGATCTCTGTGTGATGGGACTAACACACTTCAAGTCCTATAGGTGCTTCTGGGAACAAAATATAGGATCTCTGTGTGATGGGACTAACACACTTCAAGTCCTATGGGTGCTTCTGGGAAGAAAATATAGGTCTGTGTGATGGGACTAACACACTTAAAGTCCTATAGGTGCTTCTGGGAACAAAATATATGATCTCTGTGTGATGGGACTAACACACTTCAAGTCCTATGGGTGCTTCTGGGAAGAAAATATAGGTCTGTGTGATGGGACTAACACACTTCAAGTCCTATAGGTGCTTCTGGGAACAAAATATATGATCTCTGTGTGATGGGACTAACACACTTCAAGTCCTATAGGTGCTTCTGGGAAGAAAATGTAGGTCTGTGTGATGGGACTAACACACTTCAAGTCCTATAGGTGCTTCTGGGAACAAAATATATGATCTCTGTGTGATGGGACTAACACACTTCAAGTCCTATAGGTGCTTCTGGGAAGAAAATATAGGTCTGTGTGATGGGACTAACACACTTCAAGTCCTATAGGTGCTTCTGGGAACAAAATATATGATCTCTGTGTGATGGGACTAACACGCTTCAAGTCCTATAGGTGCTTCTGGGAACAAAATATAGGATCTCTGTGTGATGGGACTAACACACTTCAAGTCCTATAGGTGCTTCTGGGAACAAAATATAGGATCTCTGTGTGATGGGACTAACACACTTCAAGTCCTATGGGTGCTTCTGGGAAGAAAATATAGATCTCTGTGATGGGACTAACACACTTCAAGTCCTATAGGTGCTTCTGGGAACAAAATATATGATCTCTGTGTGATGGGACTAACACACACTTCAAGTCCTATGGGTGCTTCTGGGAAGAAAATATAGGTCTGTGTGATGGGACTAACACACTTCAAGTCCTATAGGTGCTTCTGGGAAGAAAATATAGGTCTGTGTGATGGGACTAACACACTTCAAGTCCTATAGGTGCCTCTGGGAACAAAATATATGATCTCTGTGTGATGGGACTAACACACTTCAAGTCCTATAGGTGCTCCTGGGAAGAAAATGTAGGTCTGTGTGATGGGACTAACACACTTCAAGTCCTATAGGTGCTTCTGGGAACAAAATATATGATCTCTGTGTGATGGGACTAACACACTTCAAGTCCTATAGGTGCTTCTGGGAAGAAAATGTAGGTCTGTGTGATGGGACTAACACACTTCAAGTCCTATAGGTGCTTCTGCGAAGAAAATATAGGTCTGTGTGATGGGACTAACACACTTCAAGTCCTATAGGTGCCTCTGGGAACAAAATATATGATCTCTGTGTGATGGGACTAACACACTTCAAGTCCTATAGGTGCTTCTGGAAAGAAAATGTAGGTCTGTGTGATGAGACTAACACACTTCAAGTCATATAGGTGCTTCTGGGAACAAAATATATGATCTCTGTGTGATGGGACTAACACACTTCAAGTCCTATAGGTGCTTCTGGGAAGAAAATGTAGGTCTGTGTGATGGGACTAACACACTTCAAGTCCTATAGGTGCTTCTGGGAACAAAATATATGATCTCTGTGTGATGGGACTAACACACTTCAAGTCCTATAGGTGCTTCTGGGAAGAAAATATAGGTCTGTGTGATGGGACTAACACACTTCAAGTCCTATAGGTGCTTCTGGGAACAAAATATAGGAGCTCTGCCTGCCTGCCTGCCACGAACACACTACAAGTCCTATACGTGCTTCTGGGAACAAAATATAGGAGCTCTGCCTGCCTGCCACGAACACACTACAAGTCCTATAGGTGCTTCTGGGAACAAAATATAGGAGCTCTGCCTGCCTGCCACGAACACACTACAAGTCCTATAGGTGCTTCTGGGAACAAAATATAGGAGCTCTGCCTGCCTGCCACGAACACACTACAAGTCCTATAGGTGCTTCTGGGAACAAAATATAGGAGCTCTGCCTGCCTGCCTGCCACGAACACACTACAAGTCCTATAGGTGCTTCTGGGAACAAAATACAGGAGCTCTGTTTGCTGCCAGTGCCTGCCTGCCACAAACACACTACAAGCCCCTCTTTCTAAATCAATCTTTCTAAATGAATCTATCTAACTCAATCTCTCTAAGTAAATCTCTCTAACTAAATCCAGCAGAGTGACACAGAACGATCCTGCTCTATCTACGCCGGAACAGCATGTGACCAGCGCAGACGGCGTGGCGGCCTTTTATAAGAGGGGGCGTGTACTAAAGCCCCTGAGCTGTAATTGGCTACAGGCGTCCTGCCTGTAGCCAATTATGGCTCTTCGAGTTTCCGGCGCTGTGATTGGCCAAGCATGCGGGGTCACAGTGCATGCTTGGCCAATCATCAGCCAGCAATGCACTGCGCCGGCCGCGCCGGCCGCAATGCATTGCGGGGCCGCTCGCATCACACGAACGTGATGCGAGCGGCCAAAATAGTTCTGGGCTCGCCGAGCGAGCGAACACCCGGTGCTCGATGCGAACATGGGTTCGCATCGAGCACCGGGCCCATCCCTAGTAATGAACTACTGAACTACTGAACTCTGCACTCTGTACGTAATGAACTACTGAACCCTGCACTCTGTTCGTAACAAACTCCTGAACCCTGCAATCTGTACATAATGAACCTTGAACACCGCACTCTGTATGTAACAAACTTCTTTACCTGGCACTCTGTACGTAACAAACTTCTGAACCCTGCACTCTGTATATAATGAACCTCTGAACCCTGCACTCTGTACATAAAAAAACCCTGAACCCTGCCGTATGTACATAACAAACTCCTGCACCCTGAATGTAATGAAATACTGAACCCTGCACTCTGAACATAATGAACTACTGAACCCTGCACTCTGTACGTAACAAACACCTGATCCCTGCCCACTGTATGTAACAAACTCCTGAGCCCGTCACTCTGAACGTAACAAACTTCTGAACCCTGCAATCTGTAAGTAACAAACTCCTGAACCCTGTACGTAATGAACTTCTGAACCCTGCACTGTGTACGTAACAAACTCCTAAATCCTGCACTCTGTACATAATGAACTTCTGAAATCTGCACTCTGTACATAACAAACTCCTGAACCCTGCAGTCTGTACATAACAAACTCCTGAATCCTGCACTCTGTACATAACAAACTCCTGAACCCTACACTCTGTATGTAATGAACTACTGAACCCTGCACTCTGTTCATAACAAACTCCCGAACCCTGCAATCTGTAGATAATGAACCTTGAACCATGCACTGTGTATGTAATGAACTTCTGTACCCTGCACTCTGTACATAATGAACATTGAACCATGCACTCTGTATGTAATGAACTTCTGTACCCTGCACTCTGAACGTAACAAACTTCTGAACCCTGCACTCTGTACATAATGAACTTCTGAACCCTGCACTCTGTACATAAAAAACTCTTGAACCCTGCGGTCTGTATATAACAAACTCCTGCACCTGCACTCTGTATGTAATGAACTACTAAACCCTGCACTCTGTATGTTACAAATGTCTGAACCCTGCACTCTGAACGTAACAAACTTCTGAACCCTGCAATCTGTAAGTAATGAACTACTGAACCCTGCACTCTGTACGTAATGAACTACTGAACCCTGCACTCTGTTCGTAACAAACTCCTGAACCCTGCAATCTGTACATAATGAACCTTGAACACGCACTCTGTATGTAACGAACTTCTTTACCTGGCACTCTGTACGTAACAAACTTCTGAACCCTGCACTCTGTATATAATGAACCTCTGAACCCTGCACTCTGTACATAAAAAAAACCCTGAACCCTGCCGTCTGTACATAACAAACTCCTGCGCCCTGCACTCTGAATGTAATGAAATACTGAACCCTGCACTCTGAACATAATGAACTACTGAACCCTGCACTCTGTACGTAACAAACACCTGATCCCTGCCCACTGTATGTAACAAACTCCTGAGCCCGTCACTCTGAACGTAACAAACTTCTAAACCCTGCAATCTGTATGTAATGAACTCCTGAACCCTGTACGTAATGAACTTCTGAACCCTGCACTGTGTACGTAACAAACTCCTAAATCCTGCACTCTGTACATAATGAACTCCTAAACCCTGCACTCTGTATGTAATGCATTTCTAAACCCTGCACTCTGTATGTAACAATTGTCTGAACCCTGCACACTATACGTAACAAACTCCTGAACCCTGCAATCTGTACGTAACAAACTCCTGAACCCTGTACTCTGTACGTAATGAACTTCTGAACCCTGTACTCTGTAACAAACTTCTGAATCCTGCAATCTGTATGTAACGAACTCCTGAACCCTGCACTCTGTACATAATGAACTCCTAAACCCCGAACTCTGTATGTAATGAACTTCTGAACCATGCACTCTGTACACAACAAACTTCTAAACCCTGCACTCTGTATATGGTGCAGACCTAAAGCACTCACTCTGTACATAGTGCACCCCTGACCTCTGTATTCTGTGCATAGGGCACCCATAGAACTGCACTTTGCTACACACTTCTAAACATTCTGTATGTAGAGCACCCCCATACAACTGACCCTTAGGGGGCAACCATAGTTATGATGCGATAAAATTGAGTTTGACACCCCTGAACAAGACACAAAACTGGAATACATATGTTACCCACAAGCACTATGCCATAACATTATAGAGTGATGACCCCATTTTGATGTCTAGTTGAAGTAGTGGTGAATTTCACTAAATGACCTACAATGTCTAAAAAGGAATGCAAAAGCATATGGTGATCTTGCCTTTAATACCCAATAAAATTCTAGCATGCCATTGTTTAGCGCAATCTAGAAAATGTGGGATACTATAACACTTATGCCGCATACACACGATCGGAATTTTTGACAACAAAACCGTAGATTTTTTTCCGAAGGATGTCGGCTCAAACTTGTCTTGCAGACACACGGTCACACAAATGTTGTCGGAAATTCCGAACGTAAGAACGCTGTGACGTACAAGACGTACGACGAGCCGTGAAAAAGGAAGTTCAATAGCCAGTGTGGCTCCTTCTGCTTGATTCCGAGCATGTGTGAGCTTTTGTGCGACGGATTTGTGTACACACGATCAGACTTTCCGACAACCAGTGAAGTTGGCGGAAAATTTCAGAACCTGCTCTCAAACATTTGTGGCCGGAAATTCCGACAGCAAATGTTCAATGGAGCATACACACAGTCGGAATTTCCAACAACAAGCTCACATCGAACATTTTCCGTCGGAAAGTCTGACCATGTGTACACGGCATAAAAGTGATTGTAATGCGGAGGATGCTGGGACTGTGACATCACAAGGGGGCGGGGTCACCATGTGACATGAGCATGTGACCCTGTCCCCTTGTCCCTATATAAGTCCCAGCACAGCGCGGCTCTGGCATTCCGGCCAGAGAGAGCGACGTGTCAACATCGGAAGAAGAAGAACAAGAAGAAGAAGGCGGAAGTAGAAGAAGAAGGCGGCGCAGAAAGCGACGACAGCGGCAAGAACAAAAGAGACCCCAGAAGACCCCCGAAGGCGGATCGAGACCCCCAGACGACGGCGGCGACGACGAAGAAGGTAGCCGGACTTCTCCGCTCGCTAAAAGAGCTAGGTAAATGGCGGAGGAGTCCGGCGAGAAGACCCCCAAGACGGAAGAAGACCCCCGGAGCAGTGCAATAAATTATTTTTTCAAAAGTGTGTTTTTTTTACTTTACATTTTACACCTTAGGTGAATGGGTAGGGGTACATCGTACCCCATACTCATTCACATAGGGTGGGGGGCCGTGATCTGGGGGCCCCCTTATAAAAGGGGGCTCCCAGATTCCGAGAAGCCCCCGCCCGCAGACCCCGACAACCAACGGCCAGGGTTGTCGGGAAGAGGCCCTTGTCCTCATCAACATGGGGACAAGGTGCTTTGGGGTGGGGGGGCCGCACGGCCCCCCTTTCCCCAGGGCACCCCCCCATGCTGAGGGCACGCGGCCTGGTACGGCTCAGGAGGGGGGGGCGCTCGCTCGTCCCCCCACCCCTTTCCTGGCCTGCCGGGCTGCGTGCTCGGATAAGGGTCTGAGATGGATTTGGGGGGGACCCCCACGCCGTTTTTCGGCGTGGGGACTCCCTTTAAATCCATGCCAGGTGACGGAGCTAGCGCGCCGGCATTTGCTGCCTACGCACCTGTACCTGAAGTCACGTGCTAAATGAACTGACTTTCCGATGAGCGGCAAGTCCGTTCATTTCAAAAGTCCGACGGACTAGCCTACTAACGGCGGGATTGTCCGCTGGACTGCCAAGTCCAGCGGATAATTTTAAAACAAAACTTAAAACTTTAGTCCGCCGTCGGAGGCCCACACACGAGGGGATTATCCCCTGGACTTGAGTCCAGGGGATAATCCCGCGGGATAGTTCCTTCGTGTGTACGGGGCATAAGGCTTTCTTTTTTTTTAAATAACAAACATGTCATACTTACCTCCACTGTGCAGTTCGTTTTGCACAGAGTGGCCCCGATCATCCTCCTCTGGGGTCCCTCTGCAATGCTGGTAGCTCCTCCCCACATCGTATAACCTCCTAGGAGAAGCGCTCTCCCAGGGGGTTACCTTGCGGGCGCGCTCTCATGTCCAGCATTCGGCGTCCATAGATGACGAATGTAGGACTCGGCCCCGCCCCCGGAGCCCGCATCATTGGATTTGATTGACAGCAGCGGGCGCCAATGGGGAATACATCATAAAATCATGTTCCAAGAAGTTTAATAACTTTCATAACCTTGTATTACATTAAAAAGTGGGGGAATACAGACAGGTGAGTAAAACGGGGGGGGGGGGGCATTACATTAAATAGTGGGGGAATACAGGACAGGTGAGTAAAACGGGGGGTATTACATTAAACAGTGGGGGAATACAGGACAGGTGAGTAAAACGGGGGGCATTACATTAAACAGTGGGGGAATACAGGACAGGTGAGAAAATTGGGGGGCTGGTCAGTGACAGAATTTTTTTCACCTTAATGCATAGGATGAGGGTTTACAACCCCTTTAAGTTTTACTCTTCAACTAATATTTCTATAAAATAGTGCCTAACTGTCTTCTCTCTGTTACTTAAAGTGGTTGTAAAGGCAGGAGGTGTTTTACCTTAATGTATTCTCTGCATAAAGGTAAAACATCTTCCACGTTCAGCTCCCCCGCCCCCCCCCCCCCCCCCTCCCCCCTAAATATTTACCTGAACCAGATCGAACCAGCGATGCACTCGAGAGCAGCAGTGCTGCTCTCACCTCACAGGCTCATAGACAATAGGCTCCTGCTGCTGTCAATCAAATTCTGTGACGAGGGAGCGGGGCTGAGCTGCTCTGTGTGTCAATAGATACACATAGCCTGGCTCTGGAGCAAACCCACACGAGTGCCTCCATAGCATGTGGCTTGCTATGGGGGCACGCACAGGAGAGGAGGAGCCAAAAGCACTGTCGAGGGACCCCTGAAAATAAGGTTTGGCCCACTCTCTGCCAAACCATTCCACACAGCAGGTATGTATGCCATGTTTATTATTTTCATTTAAAAAATTACACTTTATAATCAATTTAAAGCTGATTTCCAGGTTTCATTTAATTTTAAATAGTTTGTTTGGACCAAGCTGGTCCAAGCAAACTATTTACTTCACTAACAGTTGCAGTGGCTGTGTGCACTGTATATAGCACTGCCTTCTGGCAGGACAGTTTTGGGAACAAAATCAAGTCAGGCTGAGCAGCGCTCAACCTTTCCTCTGACTGGCTGAGGAGGAGTTTGTGACATCAGACCGCCTCAGCCTGTTCAAGGAGCAGGATGGGAAGTTCCCAACTCCCTGCAGGAAAACAGCATTGCATACTATATGTAGCCAAGAATACATACAGTTTATACGCCCATGGAGCCAGTGCAACTGTTAGGCTGCTTTCACACTGGGGCGGTTTGCAGGCGCTATTGCGCTAAAAATAGTGCCTACAAACCGACCCGAAACAGCTGCTGCTGTGTCTCCAGTGTGAAAGCCCTGAGGGCTTTCACACTGGAGCGGTGCGCTAGCAGGACGGTAAAAAAAGTCCTGCTAGCTGCATCTTTGGAGCGGTGAAGGAGCGGTGTGTTCACCGCTCCTATACCGCTCCATCCCATTGAAATCAATGGAAGACCGCGGGGATACCGCCCGCAAAGCGCCGCTGCAGCGGCGCTTTGCGGAGGTTTTTAACCCTTTTTCGGCCGCTAGCGGGGGTTAAAACCACCCCGCTAGCAGCCGCATACCGCGGGTAAAACGATGGTAAAGCAGCGCTAAATATAGCGCTGCTTTACCGTCGCCGCCCCGCACCGCCCCAGTGTGAAAGCAGCCTTAGTGAGCTTGGTCGAAACTATTTAAAGGTAAATGAAACATGGAGATTAGCTTTAAACACAGGTGGGTGTATCTTTTCTTGTCATCTGTGTGAGCTGTCAATATTTGTTGGATGGGACAATGAATGCAAAGGACCAAACCTTTTTTTTTTTTTGGTTGTGCCACCAGACACTCCAAAGGAAAATATTTGGGTGGACAATCTGTGGTGAATGGGTAGCTTTAAATTTAGGTTGACTGTATTGCTTACAATTTTTTTAGTTGGTTATGTCTTACACCAACTTTGTCAAGCGTTATATAATATATTTGGCACTGTTGGCACTGAATACACATCTTCCTGTTATGAGGCCAAGTGTGGAGTGGCCTGAAAGGGAACATTCTTAGTGCTATTTTTTCCACCAACTCCAGTCTCTTCTAACCAGAATCCTGGTTGATCTTCTCTGTTGAGCTTAAAGAGATTGCTACCCCAACATTTCATATTGCTGATATGTGCCTGTTGTACCATGTTCTTGTTTTAAAAAGTATCCTGTTCTTTTTGTATTTCATCCTTTGTGTGAAATACCTGGTGATCCTGCCAGTTCCCCTGCGTTGCTATTTAAAACTGACCATGCTAGGCGGAGAAGTACACCCATCCCAGCATGGCCAGTCTTCTTGCTGTGCCGAGAGCACAGCCTGCCTGTCCTCCAATGTCCAAGACTTGGGCTGACACATCCCCCTACATAGTTCTTCACTGTGAAAATCAGTGTATTGCTCTCTCTCTGCCTCCTGATGACACCCCCCCCCCCTTCAGCAGTTTACACCCCAGCTCTCTAAGCCCTACATGCAGCTCTGAGAGCAAAGCTCATGTGATTACTTATAGAACAATTAATAAAAAATAAAAAAATTATATATATATATATATATATATATATATATATATATATATATATATATATATATATATATATATATATATATATATATATATATATATATATATATATATATATATATATATATATATATATATATATATATATATATATATATATATAAACTATATAGATAGATAGATAGATGTATATATCTACATATATTTGTAGATATATATCTATATCTATATCTATATACACACACACACACATATGGTTTGCCTTACATTTCTATTTTAAACTGAATGGGTTGTTTACAAAGTAAGGGTTCACACAAATTTTAAAGCTCATGTTTGGCTACCAGAAGGTTCTGCTTCATAAAACAAGTGGACTATAAATCACCCCACTAAAACTTCCTTTTCAAGTTAATGACTATATAAAATATGTTCTGTGTATTTTTTCCACATTTACATGCAGGTCAAGCTTTCCAGCAATAGTGACAGTTATAGGGGTTTGGACAAGCTATTATACTGTCACAACAGTCAGGAAAAATGTTGCTGTAACTTCTTTGAAAGTTCAAACTGGAGTTAGTCTGTAATTTGTTTGTCATTTAGGGTGAGAATGCTATGGAGTGCTATGGAGTGACAGACTGTATTATATATATATTTTAAAAAAATGATTATAGTTCTAAATTTAATTTAAAGCGGTTCTGCACACACTATTTTTATTTTTTTTCTTGTAATGTTAAAATAATTTTTATTATTTCAATGCACTCACATTTTTGATGTCCGTCCGTTGTCCGTGTCCGTAATTCTTAAAATTTTGAACTTTTAAAATATATACCAGCAGCAATGTAATTTTGCTTGTGGGCATTTGAAACCCACAAGCATTTACTTCCTTGTTCCCTTTCGTTATAGGAACCAGCATGCCTCACGTTCGCCGAAATCTTGCGAGATTTTGGCCACATCCGCCGAAATCTCGCGAGATTTCGGCAGGAGGCCCGTAAATCTTGCGAGATTTTGGCAGGAGGCCCGTAAATCTTGCGAGATTTTGGCAGGAGGCCCGTAAATCTCGCGAGATTTCGGTGGATGTCCGCACTGACTCCTGGGATCAATGACACCAGATCCCAGGAGAGAGTGCGGCATGACGAGGATCCCCGCACAGACCCCGCCAACCCCCGAAGAGACAGAGCAGCAATTACAAGGTAAGTGAAAAAGAAAACACACCATTTAGTACTCTTTGCCTGATTTGGAAGGCAAAGAGATTTACTAAATGAAGTGTGTGCAGAACCGCTTTAATTTAGAATTGTTCAATGATCTTTGCTGAGCTATATACATATATATATGAAAAGCACTGTGATTTTATAATTATTTTTTTAGATTTAATCAAATTTTAGATTCTTTGACATTTTTTATATACCAAAACTGCACAGTATGAACACAAACATGAAGAATGGCTATCTCTGGAAGAATAAAAAAAAAAACTTGAAAAATATAAAGTCAGATGGAGTAAAAATAGATCTTCCATTCATTGTATATTTCGTGCTAACATGTAAATGCTTATCAAAACCACAAAGTACAACTTCACTCAGTCCCCTACTTATCATTCTTTGATGTTGCAATCTTTTGCATAAACCATTGCAACTGTTTGCTTTTTACTGGAATCCGCCCACCTGCTACAAGTTACATATGTTCATGTTCAGCAGGTTTTAATATCCTCCTCATATATGATAGTGTAACCAAAGCATTACACGAGCTAAGTATATTCATTTGTATGTTAAATGTACTAAGCATATCTGAAGCTAAGAAACAAATTAGGATTTTGTCAGAAGATACTACATTTAGTGTATAGACTATGGGGTCCAATGCATATATATATCAACAAAAATGAACATTGATTCAATGAACATTCCAGTATTTTCCACGTCTTTTGTAATAAATTAAACAGAAAGTATTCAATCCCTAACCTTTTCAGCCTCCTAAAGTAAAAGCCCCCTTAATTGGTTTTCAGGTGTGGATTGAGTGTGAGAGTGTTGGGACCTTTGTTAACATTTGTGTCCTCTGTTTCCCCCTTTGAGAGATGTATTATGTCTATTTGACAGATGTCAGACAAAACAGGAAGCAAGAGAAAATTTACCTGTAAGCTATAGGTGTCAGATAGTACAGAAAGTACAGAAAGATGAAGGGAAAACCCCTAATGGTATACAATCAGCACTACAATTGGTATTCAAAGAAAATGTCACTGTTAGCACTTAACAGCTGGGATTGTTGTGATGTTGTCCAACGTAAGTTTTTTTTATTATTTTTTTTTTTTTCATCAAGCAAACCCCTGATAGGTTAATTTAAATTAAATAACAGAAAAAATAAGGGTCAGGGGGATTTTATTATGTTTTTGGTTGTGTCTGGAAATCAGCTTTAAAGCAAACCCATGACCAAAAATAATTGGTACATACCTTGTCTTGAAGGCACCTCATGTTCTAATATTTATTTTATTTCTCTCTTTTATTCCTAATACTTTCATCCCTTATTTTGCATTTTACTTTACCATTTCCTTTTGTCTTTTTCTTCTCCATCATCTATATTCATTTTTTTCCTGCATTTATTTCCTTTCTTATTAATTGACTTTCCTGATTCTATTATTTATTTATTTTTGTCGCCTCTTTTTATTTTTCTGTTTTCTGTTTCCTTTGTTTTGTGATTTTTTTCACTACATTTCCTGTTTCTTTTGTATATTTGCTATTTTGCTTTTTTTTGTTTTGTTTTGTTTCCAATATTTATTTTTGTGTGTTTCTTTTCTTTTTATTTGCAGCTTCCAGTTGTGCTCTCCTTCCTTAACATCCCCTCTCCTTTACATTTTCAATGAGCTTTAAAGTTGGAGGAACAAAAAGAGAAAGGAAGTATGAGAAAAAAAATCATAAGTCATGTTAAAATCACCTGGGCTGTAATTATAATTATATCATTCATATCCCCATTAAGCACCTTAATGCTAAGCAAAGGGAATATACTTGAGGAGGATATATTCACGTTAACACACATGAGACAATTAGCAATAGCCAAGGCTTTTTTCAAAGATATCAGCAAGCCTTTTTTCTCTCTATGGAAGGGAGTCTTTCATCCCATCAATATTTATTTCAATAACATAATTAAAATTATGTTCCAAGAAGTTTAATAACTTTCATAACCTTGCATTACATTAAAATAATGAAAACAAAAAAGTTTGGTTGCACATAAAGATATTAAGAGAATGCACATATGCCTTGAAAGTCTGGGAAAATAAAGTGCATCTCTAGGAAAAAAAATATTTCCTGACAGACTCCATGGCAGCCAACGTGTGGGTTTAGTCCCGCCTCCACTACCCTATAGGACGCTACTCCCATAAATCTTTGCTCCCTGCCAGAGGCCGTGTTCTTTTTTTGTCCTCCTCTGAAGGACCTATATTATGTCTTTCTACCCGAAGATTATCGTTTTTTTTTCCCTCCTGCGATAAGGACTGGCCGAGCGACTCGGAGTCGCACATTTCCAATAAGCTCTAGCTACTAGCGTTCGCCGCACGGCCGTTCTGCGCATGCGCGGGGCCGGCGCGAAAACGAGGCTTGGTTCACGCATGCGCGTAGCGGTACTCGCGCATGCGCACTAGCGTCGGGGCCGTTGCGTTGATGACGTCACGATAGGTGGCAGATTTAAAAAGGAAAAATAGCTTACAGGCTGTATTCCAGGCAGGTTAACACGGTGCGCCGGGTGCCTGTGCGCACGCGCAACGGGACGGCGCTCCGGCGCATGCGCATTCGCGGCTCGGCGCTCCGACGCACGCGCATGCGCACTAGCGCACGCTTGGGCGTTCCAGTGCGTGACAGCGTCACATGACCACTTACAGGTCCTATTTAAGGAAGTGGTTCAGATCAGTCCAGCGCTGGCTTGTCTTCAGCTTCCTGCTTGAACTCTGTTCCTGTTTCCGGTATCCTGATTGATTGACTGCCTGTTTGACCACATCAGGAACTCATTCAGTTCGACATCATCCCATCTCCTATGTTCCCCGTCATCTTGGGACTTCCATGGCTTCAAATCCACGAACCACAGATCAACTTATCTTCGGCCAGGTGATCGATCGCAGGAGGGGTGAGTTGTTTCTATGCTTTTTTCATGGCAGCCAGTTTTTGTCTGTATTTGGCCTGTTTGTTTCCCTGTTTTCCTGTGTCCCCATACACCGCTGGTGCGGTGTGTCTGGCTATCATGGCGGTTGGTTCCTTCTGCGTTCCAGCCGCCGAGTTCCTTCCTCGTTCGCCGCACGGCCGTTCTGCGCATGCGCGGGGCCGGCGCGAGAACGAGGCTTGGTTCACGCATGCGCGTAGCGGTACTAGCGTCGTGGCCGTCGCGTTGATGACGTCACGATAGGTGGCAGATTTAAAAAGGAAAAATAGCTTACAGGCTTTTGGAATGCCTGTAAGCTTGTAGAAGCACTCCTGAGACCCCGTTTTTTCTGGAAAAGGTAAGAAATCTTTAGGAGATGTGTTGCTACCTGTTTCTTTTATGGCTGTTTTATCTATTTATTTATTTATTTTTTTTAAACGGGATCGTTCTGCTTGCAGCCATAATGGACCCTTCCAGATCACTGGATCCGTCACCGCCTGCTAGTGGCCAGCCCTCTCGCAGCAGGTATTTGGGGGGTATTCCCTTGGGATGCCTGCTGGGGGAGGGGGGAGGGTGGATCATCATTATATGTGTTGTTCCACTGACATGGTTGGATCTGTCTTTTCTCTTGTCAGCCCTTCTAGGTCTACCCAACACCGGAGTTCTCACAGAGGAAGTGATTCATCAAAATCCCACCGCCGACACTCCTCTTCCAGATCCAGACACAACGGTTCTCCTGCGAGATCCAGTCACCGTAGCCGGGAACCATCCCGAACTTCCACGGCTCGCTCCAGTCACTCAGAAGGTTTATGCTGGGGGGTGTAGGGCTCAGGTCCCTGGAGACAAGTCCCTTTGTGACGCCTGTTATGTGAAGGCAACTGGAGAAAGAAGTGACTCCGACCAACAATTAAAATCTCTGGTTGAGAAGATGGTCAAGGACAGCCTAAAGAAGTTGGAGGCCCCCCATATGTCTCCCGTAGAGTCGCCCAGATCTCCAGGGAGGGATGCTCAGGCTCAGGAGCCATCCATCCGCTGGTCTCTCCAATAGTGAATCTGGGGAAGATGAGGCTGGTTCCGGTTTTGACTTCTCTCTGCTCCCTCCTTTGGTCAAAGCTATCAAGGAAACTTTGAATTGGGAAGAGCCAGTGGCGGCTCCGGCGAAGCAGAGAAAATTTTTCAAGCAATTGAAGAAAGAGCGTATCAGCTTTCCTTTTCTGTCGGAATTAGGGGAAGTTATCACGGAAGAGTGGGGAAAGGTAGAGAAGAAGAACTCTCTCCTTTCCAAAATTCAGAGACTTTACCCATTCAGAGAAGATGAAGTAAAGCAGTTAGAATCATCCCCTCTGGTGGATGCGGCAGTAATGCGGTTGGTCAGACATGTGACCCTTCCTTTAGAGGACACAGTCCCCTTCAAGGACGCTCTAGATAGAAGGATAGACTCTGACCTGAAGCGGGTCTACCTCACGGCAGGCATGGCTTGTAAGCCAGCCCTGGCTCTGGCTGCCTTGTCTAGAGCGATGGAGGTCTGGTCTGACAACGTCGACGAGACACTTAGAGGTGTATCAGAAGATCTAGCCAAAAGTTCACCTATCCAGGAACTGAGGCTGGCTTCGGCTTTCTTGGGGGAGGCCTCAATTGACATTATTCGGCTGGTGGCTCGAGTTATGCTATCTTCAGTGACTGCCAAGCGTGCCCTGTGGCTCCGTCTTTGGCTAGCCAACCCTGCATCAAAACAGGTTTGGTGCCGGATTCCCTTTGACGGTTCGTCACTTTTTGGGAATAAGTTGGATAGTGCTATAACTCGGGCCACTGGGGGTAAGTCAGGGTTTCTTCCCCAAGACAGGCGCCTGCAAAACCAAAGAAGACCGTTTCCAAGGAAGCAGAATCAAGATCGTGCCAGGGAGTCGCGCAGTTATAGGCCTGGACGGGAATTTTCCAGATCTTGGAGGTCCAGGCAATCATCGTTCAAAAAGGCTACAAAAAGGAGTTTGTCGGGTGAGAAGCAACCGACCAAGTCCTTTTGAGATCGAGCACGCCCAGATGGGCCATGTGGGAGCTCGTCTGCTCCATTTTCGGCACGTCTGGGCGGCCTTGATCCAGGATTTTTGGACCGTCAGGACGGTCTCTTCAGGACACACTTGGACATTCAGCAGTGTCCCCAAGCTCAAGTGTGTCCCCACGTCCATTCCAACGTCAGAAGGAAAAAGGCAAATACTATCAGCCTACGTAAGATCTTTGCTGGAACAAGGCGCCGCTATTCCCGTGCCAGTCGAGCAACGTGGTATGGGAATGTATTCCCCTCTTTTCTTGGTCCAGAAGAAGAGCGGTGCATGGAGACCTGTAATAGACCTGACGCATCTAAATCGCTTCATAAAAAAGGAGAGGTTCAAGATGGAGACTCTGTCTTCGATCCAACAGTCAGTGCAGCCAGGGGACTGGATGGTCTCCATAGACCTCAAAGACGCCTACTTCCACGTTCCTGTGGCAACAGACTTCCAACAAATTCTTCGGTTCTCCATAGGCCAACTTCACTTACAATTCACATGCCTTCCCTTCGGTCTGTCAACTTCGCCACGTACCTTCTCGAAGGTCCTGTTAGCAATCGTGGCTCTGTTAAGGATCAGAGGAATCCGGATCCATCACTACTTAGACGATCTACTCCTTCTGGCTCAGGACAGAGATCGTCTCGTAGAACACAGGGATCAGACCATCTCAACTCTCAGGGAATTCGGATGGCTCCTGAATGTGGAGATGGGAATGGGAATGGGAGCCAGTTGGAACCTTCGCAGTCTCTCGTGTTCCTCTGAGCTTTCTTCGACACAGTAATGCCGCGTACACACGAAGGGACTATCCCGCGGGATTATCCTCTGGACTGAAGTCCAGCGGATAATCCCCTCGTGTGTGGGCGCCGGCGGACTTTTTGGCGCCAAAGTCCGGCGGACCAAAGTTTTAAGTTTGGTTTTAAAATTATCCGCTGGACTTGGCAGTCCGGCGGACAATCCCGCCGTTAGTAGGCAAGTCCGCGGGACTTTTGAAAATGAACGGACTTGCCGCTCATCGGCAAGTCCGTTCATTTAGCACGTGACTTCAGGTTACGTAGCTAGCGTAGGCAGTAAATGCCGCCGCGCTAGCTCCGTAAGCTGGCATGGATTTAAAGGGACTCCCCACGCCGAAAAACGGCGTGGGGGTTCCCCCCAAATCCATGTCAGACCCTTATCCGAGCACGCAGCCTGGCAGGCCAGGAAAGGGGTGGGGACGAACGAGCACCCCCCCCTCCTGAGCCGTACCAGGCCGCGTGCCCTCAACATGGGGGGTGCCCTGGGGAAAGGGGGGCCGTGCGGCCCCCCCCACCCCAAAGCACCTTGTCCCCATGTTGATGAGGACAATGGCCTCTTCCCGACAACCCTGGCCGTTGGTTGTCGGGGTCTGCGGGCAGGGGCTTATCGGAATCTGAGAGCGCCCTTTTATAAGGGGGCACTCAGATCCCGGCCCCCCACCCTATGTGAATGAGTATGGGGTACGATGTACCCCTACCCATTCACCTAAGGTGTAAAATGTAAAGTAAAAAAACACCCACACTTTTGAAAAAATAGTTTATTGCACTGCTCCGGGGGTCTTCTTCCGTCTTGGGGGTCTTCTCGCCGGACTCCTCCGCCATTTACCAAAGCTCTTTTACCGAGCGGGGAAGTCCGGCTACCTTCTTCGTCGTCGCCGCCGTCGTCTGGGGGTCTCGATCCGCCTTCGGGGGTCTTCCGGGGTCTTCCGGGGGTCTCTTCTGTTCTTGCGGCGGTCGTCGTCTTCCGCGCCACCGGCGCCTTCTTCTTCTTGTCCATCTTCTTGTTCTTCTTCTTCTTCCGATGTTGACCCGATGCTCTCTCTGCCCGGAATGCCAGAGCCGCGCTGCGCTGGGACTTATATAGGGACATGGGGACAGGGTCACATGCTCATGTCACATGGTGACCCCGCCCCCTTGTGTTGTCACAGTCCCGGAGGATGCTGGGACTGTGACATCAGGGTCCCTTTCCCCAGGGCACCCCCCATGTTGAGGGCACGCGGCCTGGTACGGCTCAGGAGGGGGGGGGGGGCTCTCGTTCGTCCCCCCCCCTTTCCTGGCCTGCCAGGCTGCGTGCTCGGATAAGGGTCTGACATGGATTTGGGGGGAACCCCCACGCCGTTTTTCGGCGTAGGGAGTCCCTTTAAATTCATGCCAGCTTACGGAGCTAGCGCGGCGGCATTTACTGCCTACGCTAGCTACGTAACCTGAAGTTACGTTCTAAATGAACGGACTGCTCCGTGTGTGGGCAAGTCCGTTCATTTTCAAAAGTCCCGCAGACTTTGGCCGGTGGATTATCCGCCGGAGAAGTCCGTGCGTGTGTGGGCAAGTCCGCGCATGTGTGGGCAAGTCCACACGCTCGGAAAGTCCGGCAAAAGTCCGCACGTGTGTACGCGGCATAAGAGATACCATCTCTCTGCCCGAGGAGAAAGTTACAATAGTTCGAGACAGGATCCGTCTGGCTCTCGAAACCTCTCATCTCAGCGCTCTTCATTGTCTGAAGATCATAGGCACCATGGTGTCCACAATACCGATGGTGAAGTGGGCACAATGGAGAATGCGCCCCTTTCAGAAGGGTTTTCTTCAGCAGTGGTCGGGAGACAAAGTCCAACCTATTCGTATCACTCAAGTCATGAGGGGTTCCCTCTTCTGGTGGCTTCAACGGGGGGAGCCTGCTAAATTGCCATTCCATTCTTCCAATCAAGTGGATCACAGTAACGTCAGACGCCAGCAACAGAGGTTGGGGGGCTCATTGTCTGACGGAGGTGGCTCAGGGCATTTGGGACTTCCCTTCTTGGGGAATAGTGTCAGATGTCCTAGAGTTACGTGCAGCCTTTCTAGCTCTGGTGGCCTTCCCTCATCTGATAACAGGAACATCTGTAGTTCTCAGATTGGACAACACGACAGCTGTTGTCTACATAAGGAAGCAGGGGGGCACCAGAAGTCGATCTCTGCTGCTAGAGGTAGAACCAATCATGCGTTGGGCGCAGAAGAATCTGGCCAACTTGACGGCAACCTATGTACCCGGGGTTCTCAATGCCCAAGTGGATTTTCTCTCAAGAGTCCACTTGGACAACAACGAGTGGGCTCTTCATGAGGATGTGTTCAAATGGATCGTAACCTTGGGGATCTCTCCAGAAGTGGATCTCTTTGCCTCCCAATACAACAGGAAGCTAACAAGGTACTACTCGCGGTTCAGGGATCCGCAGGCCTACGGGATAGACGCACTAACAGAGCGTTGGTGGTTCCACAAGGCATATGCCTTCCCTCCAACTCCGATCATCTTTCAATTCCTGAGGAGACTCAGATGGGAAGAGGTGGAGATAATAGCCATATTTCCTCACTGGCCCAACAGGCCATGGTTTCCTCTCCTTCTCATTCTTTCTCAGCTTCTAGATCCTGTTCCTCTTCCGACCAGACGGGATCTGTTCCTTTCTCAAACCAATTTAAACAATCCCCCCCCTTGTTAAAACATACTATAACTGTGGTTGTCCACACCTGAGTTCAGGATTATTGCCACACCTGTTCACGCTTTGGGATTCCATTATCCACAAATGGCGAAGACATCCTTCCCACGCCGGCCGCCCAAAATTACCCCAATGAGCGCAGCGACGACTCATCCAAGTGTCGACCTCCGGATTTGGGATGGCTAAAAGTTCTCGCTCAGACCGCCACTGCCATGCATTCACAGTTCAGGAACACACACATGCATTTCTGCAATCAGGTTGGATTTGTCGAGGGCATGTCAGCTATATCCGCCTTCATGACACACATGGAATGCACACGCCCTAGGATGTCCGATCGCAGCGACCCCTATAGTTCCGCCACTGCCTCCACCAGGAAGGCAGAGTTCCAAGGAGAAAACCACTGCTGAGCTATTTCCCCAACTCTCTTGATGATCCCCAGGTTCTGCAAGGAGCGTAAGCACACTAATAAAACAGTAAGTATGAGCGGATTTGGGCTAAATTCTCGTCCGCCCTATATGTCTTCCAGAGCCAATTCATGCGGCTCCCCTGCAGTTCAAGACATCTTGAGTTTCCTGCAATCAGGTCTGGATTTACCCTTGTCGGTTAGTTTCCTTCGGGTTCAGGTGTCAGCTATATCCGCCTTCACAGGAGTTGTAATGGGCCAAACACGCCCTTATTCAACAATTCTTTAACCACTTCCCGACCGGCGCACGACGATATACGTCAGCAGAATGGCACGTACAGGCAGGAGGGCGTATATATAAGTCCCTCCTTAATGCCTGTCGTGCCATAGGGAGCGCACCAGGAGCGCCGCGCTCCCGCGCCGGTCGGGACCCCCGTGAGTCCGGTTAGCGGGCCCCGCGGACTCGATCGCCGCAGGGACACCCGCGATCGTCTCACGGGAAGGCTGAACGGGGAGATGCCGAGATAAACAGCATCTCCCCGTTTTGCCTAGCAACTAGTGACGCCGATCTCTGCTCCCTGTGATTGGAGCAGAGATCAGCATTCACTAGCTGACAGCCACGCCCCCCACAGTAAGAAACACACCCCCTAGGCATACTTAACCCCTACACTGCCCCCTTGTGGTTAACCCCTTCACTGCCAGTGTCATTTATACAGGAATCAATGCATTTAAATAGCATTGATTGCTGTATAAATGACAATGGTCCCAAAAATGTGTCAAAAATGTCCGATGTGCCTGCCATAATGTCGCAGTCACAATAAAAATCGCTGATCGCCGCCATTACTACTAAAAAAAAAAATTATTAATAAAAATGCTATAAAACTATCCCCTATCTTGTAAATGCTATAACTTCTGCGCAAACCAATCAATAATGGCTTATTGCGATTTTTTTACCAAAAATATGTAGAAGAATACGTATCGGCCTAAACTGAGGAAAAAAAATTTTTTTTATATTTTTTGGGGGGATATTTATTATAGCAAAAAAAAAAAAATAATGCGTTTTTTTTTTTTCAAAATTGTTGCACTTTTTTGTTTATAGCGCAAAATATAAAAACCGCAGGGGCGATCAAATACCACCAAAAGAAAGCTCTATTTGTGGGAAAAAAAGTACATCAATTTTGTTTGGGAGCAGCGTCGCATGACCGCACAATTGTCAGTTAAAACGACGCAGTGCCGAATCGCAAAAAGGGGCCTGGTCCTTTGGCTGCAAATTGGTCCGGTCTGAAAGTGGTTAAAGGAGCAGTGAGACTGAGACCCCAAAGGAAGCCCAGATTCCCTAAATGGTACCTGCCTCTTGTTTTGGACTTTTTCTCTCATCTTGACAAGTCGCTTTCCATCAGAGAGCTTACTATTAAAACTGCCTTTTTAGTGGCCGTCACCTCGGCGAAGAGGGTGTCCGAAATTCAGGTTCTAGGAGCCAAATAACCTTTCCTAACCTTCTTTCCAGACAGGGTGGTCCTGGTTCCAATGTTAGGGTCAAACCCTAAGGTCACCTCGGTTTTTCATAAGAAACAAGAAATCTCACTCCCCACCTTCAGGTCCACTGGAATCTCAGATGTTCATCCTCTTGATGTTGGTGACTCCTTAAAGCAATACTTGGAAGTTACAGCCCCATTTCGCCAGTCGGATTATCTGTTCGTCCTGTTCTATGGGAAAAACAAGGGCTCCCGAGCATCAGTCAGATCTATTGCTGCATGGATAGTACAAGCGATTCAGTGGGCATATAAAGAGAAGGGCTTGGCTCCTCCTCAGGCGGTAACAGCGCACTCAACGAGAAGTCTTTCAACTTCGTGGGCAGCCTCGCGCCATGTGGCTCCTGAAGTGATCTGCCGAGCGGCATCTTGGTCGTCGAACCATACCTTCATGACTCACTATTGTGTTGAGCCAGCGGCTCTATCCTCAGTTGATTTTGGTGTTAAAGTTTTGTCAGTTGACGGTGTCAAATAAATCTTTGTTTGTTCAGCATTTTGCCCACCCGGTTGTGTTTTGGCGAATTATTTCCCACACGTTGGCTGCCATGGAGTCTGTCAGGAAAATGGAAAATTCCTATCAAAATACTTACCGTAATTTTCCTTTCCTGATGGACTCCATGGCAGCCGGAGTTCCCTCCCAAATGGCTGGAGTAGGATAGTTACCGAACACGGCCTCTGGTAGGGAGCAAAGATTTATGGGAGTAGCGTCCTATAGGGTAGTGGAGGCGGGACTAAACCCACATGTTGGCTGCCATGGAGTCCATCAGGAAAGGAAAATTACGGTAAGTATTTTGATAGGAATTTTTCATTTTTTAGTTTTGCATAGAGTAGGGAAGGGTGTCAAGTTTTTATTGCTGCTATAAGGGATGTAATACAATAGCTTAAGAGTCGTGAGACTCTCAGACGAATGATCATCTGTTTTTTTTTTTTTGCATGCTAGTTTAATATCGAAACCCAATAGGTTACTAAACTTACAAAAATTCTTGTACAACAGAAAACAACTTTGGAAGTGATGTAATGTATTGTATTGTATTGTAATGTATTCTTTTGTTTCTGAGCATGTGTGCTCTTGCGATTTGTTTCAGACAAAAACTGCACTGATTAAAAATCATACAATCTGGTATCGTACGAGAAAATTTTTTGTTTTTGTGCCTTTAGATCATTTCAGATGAACTGTCGTGATCGGCTCTCGAAAACTGTGAACTAAAAATCTGATTATTGTACGATCGCTTCAAACGCAGTATTTTTCATCTGATTTTCTGATCATGTGCATTCAGCATTAGTGTATCACACCAATATAGGAGATTGTGTTTACTTTATTGGTTAGAAGAATATGTATAAATTGCCTCACTAAAAAAGCCCAAACAAATTAAAAAAAAAAAGTCCACATGGAACAACCTGGATGCCAATTGACTGTAATCCAACAAGACTATATAGAACTGCAAAGTCTTAATATTATAAGTCTCCAAAACATATCCAAAAGAACGATTGTGTTTGAATAGACATTTACTGCCAATCGCAGTATACTGTATATCAATGGTTCTCAACCTCAGTCCTCAAATACCCCCAACAGGCCATGTTTTCAGGTTTTCCTTTATCTTGCACAGGTGCTTTAAATAAGATTCAATGGCTTGGTATTTTGGACAGCTATTTTAACTAAGAGAAATTCCCAAAACATGGCCTGTTGGGGGGTACTTGAGGACCAAGCTTGAGAACCACTACTGTATATGAACTTAAGCAGTGCACTTCAGGTATTGCCATCACAGCCTGCCTGTTCCAATTTGTAAAAACAGACATGAACCTAACAGAGCCCACTATGCTAAGATGGACCTTTTAAAAAACGACTTTCTCCAAAATCGTAGTGGAAAAATTTCATGTGTTCAGCTCCATGAGGATCTCTTAAAAGTTCCTGGGGCAAGGTATATCCTTGCAGGCTAGTGTTATGAAAGATTTGTTAAAATTGTTGAACATAAAGCAGTTAAATTTTTCTGTGTACGTTTCTGCACTCTGAAAAAAAAATTTTTTTTTTTTTAGGGCAAGGTATTCCATCTTCCATCTCGATCGCCGCCGTTTTCGTCCGATGAAGTTCCTCGTCTTCTTCTTTAGTGCTGGGGGCCATCTTGCCTGTGGGCATGTGAAACACCCACAGGGACTTTAGTTAAAATTGTTGAACATAAAGCAGTTAAATTTTTCTGTGTACGACCTTAAGACAGATAGGCTTTTTAAACAATTAATAGAAGGGTATGCTGAAAAATGTGGTGGACAAAGATGGGATAGATATGGGCTACTATCATATCTTATGTTTGCCATTTGAGAATTCTCACAGACCTCTGCTCTTTGCTCCTTTTAAACTAGTATGATATAGGTAGGGTCTTTCAGACATTGCTAAAGAAATGTGAGAAAAAGTGACCACTCTTTACAAAATTATCTTAAAAAACACATAATTACTGCAGTCATTGCTAAAGAAATGTGAGAAAAAGTGACCTTACTCTTTACACAAATTTCCTCCTGTAGACGTCAGCCCCGACATTTTTAAAAAAATCACATAACGTGACCTAATGCGCGCGGGATTACGAAGCCCAGAAGGAACTGTGGGCGGAAGCTAGAGATCGATAGAGTTAAGAATCACATGCAGCAAGCACAAGAGTCTCAGTCAGATTTACAATCAATTTGGTAAAGTTAAGAATTTTAATCCAGAAGATCGTGCGCATATCCTAGCCGCCAGGGCAGAAAATAGGCTAAATGGCAGGGCATGTATAAGGCATAATAGATAAAAAAGTATCAAGTTTATCATGTAAGCATTGGATCAAATGACTGAGTAGCTTAAAAACAGGTGGTGTTTTTTTTTTTTTTTTTACTTGGCATTGTGTTTAAATGCAGCTAAACATGATGTTGTTACAAACACATAAGTATGTGTTAATCTTAAAGTGTAACTTCAACTTCATGGGAGAAAATGTCGCAAATAGAAAAAAATAATAATATATAATTGTGACACAATGATATAACATTATTAAAAACCGCCTTTCCTTTTCAGTCTGCAGCACTGTATTTTTATGTAAAACGTAATGAAATCTGGCAACTTGGAGATGCCCCCCCAGAAATGTAATTTCCTGCTTGTGCGATTGGCTCACTGGTCTTCCCAGAAGTCTGCACTAAGATACATATCAGATTTTGGGTATCCTCACATCCTCAATGTCAGTTTTAGTGAGATACTCCCAAAGGGATAATCAAGTCTAATGCAGACCTTACCACTTTCCCCATTAGAACCCCGCAAGTGCAGCAGCTAATTGATCATTTAATTCCCATTTATATGCACATGGACACAGACAAATAAACAGCTATTACTTCAGAATAATAAAAGTTTGCTAAAATCCCTGCAATGTACATAGATCACCCAGAAGGGAACATTTTTTTCTCAACAAAAGAGATACTCTGCAAAAAAAAAAAAAAAAAGTCAAAGAACACCACCCTATATGAAAAAAAGAATAATTTGAGAAAGCTCCAACTGTAGTTAATCATGAAAATTGGTACATACGTCCTCTAACTTACAGTATTTCACAAAAGGGAGTACAATCCTCACGTTTTTGTACATTTTTTACTATATCTTTTTATGTGACAACACTAAAGAAATTACACTTTGCTACAATGTAAAGTAGTGAGTGTACAGCTTGTATAACAAATGTAAATTTGCTGTCCCCTCAAAATAACACAACACAGCTATTAATGTCTAAACCTCTGGCAACAAAAGTGAGTACACCCCTAAGTGAAAATGTCCAAATTGGGCCCAATTAGCCATGGTTGAACAAAGAAGTTGAGTTCACATGCTTAGCATCATATCCAGAGGTTGTCTTTGGGAAATAGACGTATGAGTGCTGCCAGCATTTCTGCAGAGGTTGAAGGGGTGGGGGGTCAGCCTGTCAGTGCTCAGACCATACGCTGCACACTGCATCAACTTGGTCTGCATTGCTGTTGTCCCAGAAGGAAGCCTCTTCTGAAGATGGTGCACAAGAAAGCCCACAAACAGTTTGCTAAAGACAAGCAGACTAAGGACATGGATTACTGGAACCATGTCCTGTGGTCTGAGGAGACCAAGATAAACTTATTTGGTTCAGATGGTGTCAAGTGTGTGTGGCAAAATAACTCAACACACAGCCATTAACCACTTTCAGACCGGACCAATTTGCAGCCAAAGGACCAGGCCTCTTTTTGCGATTCGGCACTGCGACGCTTTAACTGACAATTGCGCGGTAGTGCGACGTGGCTCCCAAACAAAATTGGCGTCCTTTTTTCCCACAAATAGAGCTTTCTTTTGGTGGTATTTGATCGCCCCTGCGGTTTTTATTTTTTGCGCTATAAACAAAAATAGAGCGACAATTTTGAAAAAAATGCATTATTTTTTACTTTTTGCTATAATAAATATCCCCAAAAATATATAAAAAAACATTTTTTTTCCTCAGTTTAGGCCGATACGTATTCTTCTACATATTTTTTGTAAAAAAAATCGCAATAAGCGATTATTGATCGGTTTGCGCAGAAGTTATAGCGTTTACAAGATAGGGGATAGTTTTATAGCATTTTTATTAATATTTTTTTTTATTAGTAATGGCGGCGATCTGCGATTTTTTTTTGTGACTGCGACATTATGGCGGACACATCAGACATTTTTGACACATTTTTGGGACCATTGTCATTTATACAGCAATCAATGCTATTTAAATGCATTGATTCCTGTATAAATGACACTGGCAGTGAAGGGGTTAACCACAAGGGGGCAGTGTAAGGGTTAAGTATGCCTAGGGGTGTGTTTCTTACTGTGGGGGGGCGTGGCTGTCAGCTAGTGAATGCTGATCTCTGCTCCAATCACAGGGAGCAGAGATCGGCGTCACTAGTTGCTAGGCAGAACGGGGAGATGCTGTTTATCTCGGCATCTCCCCGTTCAGCCTTCCCGTGAGACGATCGCGGGGGTCCCCGCGGCGCTCGAGTCCGCGGGGACCGCTACCGGACTCACGGGGGTCCCGACCGGCACGGGAGCGCGCCGCTCCCGGCGCGCTCCCGATGGCACGGACAGGCTTAAAGGAGGGACTTATATATACGCCCTCCTGCCTGTCCGTGCCATTCTGCCGACGTATATCGTCGTGCGCCGGTCGGCAAGTGGTTAATGTCTAAACCACTGGCAACAAATACAAGTGTGTCTTGCCTACAGTCAAGCATGGTTTTGGGAGTGTCATGGTCTGGGGCTGCATAAGTGCTGCCTGCACTGGGTAGCTACAGTTCATTGAGGGAACCATGAATGCCAACATGTGCTGTGACATACTGAAGCCAAACATGATTCCCTCCCTTCAGAGACTGGGCCGCAGGGCAGTATTCCAACATAACGACCCCAAACACACCTCCAAGACAACCATCGCCTTGCTAAAGAAGCTGAGGGTAAAGGTGATAAACTGGCCAAGCATGTCTCCAGACCTAAATCCTATTGAGCATCTGTGGGGCATTCTCAAACGGAAGGTGGAGGAGCGCAAGGTCTCTAACATACACCAGCTCTGTGATGTCATCATGGAGGAGTGAAAGAGGACTCCAGTGGCAACCTGTCAAGCTCTGGTGAACTCCATGCCCAAGAGGGTTAAGGCATTGCTGGAAAATAATGGTGGCCACACACAATACTTTACATTGTAGCCAAGTGTCATCCCTTCAGTGTTGTCACATGAAAAGATATAAGAAAATATTGTGTTCAGTTATTTTGAGGGGACAGCTACTTTACACTTTTGTGAGATACTGTACTTTAATTATATATATATATTATGTATATGAAATATATAAGAAAATATATACAAAAATGTGAGGGGTGTATACTTTTGTGAGATACTATATAATATATATATATATATATATATATATATATATATATACGCAGTATACTGTATACACATGAATAGTAAGAGCTCCTTAGACGGTTTTGCTCCAAGTTAAACACAGCAAGACAGTGATATTCTCCCAGGTGAATTACAACGAATTGAGTATTATACGTAACATCACATTTGTGAATAAAGAGTATACATTTGTCATTTTCAAGCTCTGTGTTAAAAATTCAGCTCCAGACCCAGACACCAAGATGACAGATTTGAAGCACAAAAGAATCTGTGATACCCATCACCATGGCAACAGTGACGTCTCTTCACCTTTGCAGACAGCAGTATGCTGCGCTAGTCATTTCTAAATTGTTCTGCTCCCAGGTAACTCTCAATAGGTTAGATTAAATAGGGAAAGACAGTCTTGAGTCTATTATCTTCATGGAACAAAGACATAGTGAAGCAAAAGTGTCCAGTGTCAAACCCATGATCTGACAAAAGTCAATTTATTAAATGTAACAGGTCTACAGAGCATTATGTCTCTTTTATGTCTTTATGTATCCTTGTGAAACTTTGTGTTCATCAACTTAAATCGCAGTCTACACATATCATCATGGAGTTTGCATGTTCTCCCTGTGCTTGTGTGAGTTTCCTCCTGGTACTCCGGTTTCCTCCCACACTCCAAGGACATGCTAATAGGTTAACCCATAGATCTCAAACTGGCGGCCCTCCAGCTGTTGCAAAACTACAAGTCCCATGAGGCATTGCAAGCTGACAGTTACAAGCATGACTCCCACAGCAAAGGCATGATGGGACTTGTAGTTTCGCAACAGCTGGAGGGCCGCCAGTTTGAGACCCCTGGGTTAACCCCTTGGGTCAGCTGTTCGCAAATATTGAGCCTCTCTGCGCTTGGTCCTTAGTGCAGAGGGGCCGCATATTTGCGTGAATTTCCCCCAATAAACCTGTGCTGAGAGCGCAGGTGCTGCTCGCTCCCAGCACAGTTACCTAACCAAAATCTCCCGATAGCAAGGAGCGTTTTTGGAGGAGAGTTTTTGGACCACGTGACCACCCTGACAGCCAATAACTGCAGTCAAGTGATCTTAAGCCGCACCCCACCTCCTGGCATCATAAACCCCTTAAAGGGCCGGGAGGTGCCGGCGCTAAGAGCTTAAAGAGGTTGTAAACCCTGGACCAAAAAACACAAAACCTGTAAGACAAAGGCATAATAAGCTAGAATGCATTGCATACTAGCTCATTATGAAATACTTACCTTAGAGCAAAGCCCTTAGCGGCACCCGCACACTGCAGATATAGCCGTCATCATTCCCGGTGTTTCTTCTGGGTTCGGGGCTCTGGAGCTGCATGTGGCCGAAGCTGTGATGACGTCACATGCGCGTGGGAGCCGTCGGTCACGGCACAGGCTCTAAAGAAACGTCACGGGTGGCTGTTCCTTCAGAGCGCATGCGCCAATGATGTAATCAATGATGTAATGGCATATACAGTAAATATCTCCTAAACGATGCAAGTTTAGGAGATATTTACAGTACATATAGGTAAGCCTTATTGTAGGCTTGCCTATAGGTACAAACAATACAGGGAGGTTTACTTTCTCTTTAATGTGCTTCTCTCTAAATTGACCCTAATATATGTGCACAAATTTGTTATGCGCATGTGTTATCACATTCTGCATGCCAGGCCCAAGCTTGTGCAAATGGGGAGGGTTGAGGAAAGACCTGGCAACATAGCTCTTAAAAAAAATTACGAAGAACATTTTTCAAGTGCATCAGACATTTTACCTGGAGAGCTGGAATATAGAATCACTGAGGATTGGATATGACTGAACGGATAACACACACACATCCAACATATTGGTAGGATTAGTAGGAAAATTAACTATAGAATACATCAGCTGAACTTCTACCCCTTGTGATGAATGAGCCAGTTACTGACACTTTCCAAACTTTCATATTGGCAGCATGCTGGCATATGTAGAGGTTTAAAGGATAACAAAACCCAGACAAATTTACTATACATTGCAGCTTACCAGGCTAAGAATTTTTTTAGCAAGTAATGAAATTACCTGTTGATCATGCCAGAAATGCAATGTTCTTGTTACTTCCTGTGAGATCAACTGGAACATTATTATCTTATTTCTGTAAACTACTAAAGTCCTATCGGAGCTATAGCAGGAATGTCAGGTGATAATAAAGGAAACAAATCCTGAAAAAAAACCCCACAGATATGAGATTGTTGCCCAAATAGGTCACCCCTTTTTTTTTAATTAAAGCGGTTCTGCACACACTTCATTTAGTAAATCTCTTTGCCTTCCAAATCAGGCAAAGAGTACCAAATGGCGTGTTTTTTTTTTTTTCACTTACCTTGTAATTGCTGCTCTGTCTCTTCGGGGGTGGGCGGGTTCTCTGCAGGGATCCTCGTCATGCCGAACTGTCTCCTGGGATCTGGTGTCATTGATCCCAGGAGTCAGTGCGGACATCCGCCGAAATCTCGCAAGTTCTATGGGCCTCCTGCCGAAATCGGATGTGGCCGAAATCTTGCGAGATTTCGGTGAACGTGAGGCATGCTGGTTCCCATAACGAAAGGGAACAAGGAAGTAAATGCTTGTGGGTTTCAAATGCCCACAAGCAAAATGACATTGCTGCTGGTATACATTTTAAAAGTTCAGAATTTTAAGAATTACGGACACGGACAACGGACGGACACCAAAAATGTTTGTGCATTGAAATAATAAAAATTATTTTAACATTACAAGAAAAAAAATAAAAATAGTGTGTGCGGAACCGCTTTAATAACACTATTATTTGAGTGTATTGTGCAGAATTCCATCCAATAAGTACCAGCATCCCTCATTTATTATGTCCCAAATAGAACCCAGCATAATGGTGGTTGTGGTTATGTGTTTATGATTACTTGGGTAGTATAATGTCTCAATAATTTTAAATTTCACTCTGTATTTTGGATAATTTGTAATAAACATGTATAATTTTTAAGACATTTTGTGTATTTTGGTGCCTAAAAAGTCCATAAGAGTTTGGTCACCAAGAACCCAGCAAACGCCATGGGACTTTTTAGGTACCAGTATATATGACATCTAATATCAGCTGTTGAAATTATATCAACAGAAGCATTTCAGATAAGGTAAATCATTTTATACAGAGATGTGTTTCTTTCTAATGTGTGATTCTTTGCACTGTTAAAGTGTTACTAAACCCACAACAGTAAAATCAGTCTGTATACAGTATGCAGTAAAGCATGCTTATTATACTAACTGTGGAACCTAAGGAGTTAATCATATGCATTGTGTAAAAAGGCTGTTTGATCCTGTCATCTCTGCCCCCCCCCTTCTTCCACAGTCCCCAAACCATCTCCTGATAGAACAGAGCATTGGGGACAAGGTGCACATGCTCAGTTTGGTGTGTATTGCTAAAGATTTTTTTTTTCATGGGAGAGTGTATATGATCAGTACAGAGTCAATCAGCACTGTCCAGACAGAGGGTCAGGGGTTCTGCAGTCTCATAGGACAGCCAGAGTAGAATGAAAACTCCTCCTACAAGCTTTAACAGGACACTTATAGAAGTCACAAGACTGCTCCAACTGCAAATGAAAAAAATGAAAATTGTATCAAATACTTACCGTAATTTTCCTTTCCTGACACCAATACATGGCAGCATACATATGATATAGCTCCGCCCCCTATATCCACCCACATCACCTGTTTAGCTCTATAAAAGTCTGACTGAGATTCTCCCATTCTCCCATTCCTCCCCCATTCTCCTTATAAAGCACAAAGATCAGAGGGAGGGTTCGTATGCTGCCATGTATTGGCATCAGGAAAGGAAAATTACGTTAAGTATTTGATAGAAGTTTCCATTTTCCTGACGCCAAACATGGCAGCATACAAATGATACATAATGAGCTTTTGAGAGGGAGGGTTTAACACTACAAACTTAGTCTTCCACAATAGACATAAAAGCTTGGATGGTTTTCCTCCCAAACTCTACTTTAGTAAGAGCTGCTGGATCCACCCTGTAGTGTTTTAAGAACGTATGATGTGATGACCAGCTAGTCGCTTTGCAGATTGTCTCCAGAGACAATCCTGCCCGTGCCGCCCAAGAAGAAGACATCACCCTGGTTAAGTGAGCTCTAACCACATCTAGAGGATCCTTCCCAACCGCTCTATATATGCCCGTTGAATAGTTTTTACTATCCAGGCCAAGATGGTTTCCCTTTATACTTTCATGATGATGAAAAAGTCAGTTAGAATGTAGAAGTAGCCTGGCTTTGAGGACTTTTGGAATGTCCAACTCGTGCAGATCAGCATCTGATTCCGCTGGGAAGGCTGGAAGCACCCATTCACTGGAGAGATGAAACATCAATGCCACTTTTGGGACCAACTGATCCAATGGTCTCAGCACAACCCTGTCTGGGAAGAACATGGAATAAGGTTATGCTGCCCCCAATTCTTGGAGTTCCGACACCCTCCCCCTGAAGTTATGACTAATAGGAAAGCTGTTTTTAAGGTGATATCCCATAATGAACAGTCTTCTGTCAGGGTACAAGGAGGATTTGCTAGAAAATTGAGGACTACTGCCAGGTTCCATTGAGGGAACCTATTTCTCTTGGGAGGGCGTAGTCTAAGTACCGCTCTCATGAAGTGTTCCACCAGCAGGTTTGCTGCCCATTTCTTTTGGATAAAAGCCGAGATTGCTGAAATTTTCACCTTAAGCGAACTGTGCCCCAAATCTAGTCTGGATTGCAGGAAACACAGGATTTGAAATACATTTGGGTCACTAGGTTTAAACTGACATCCAGCTGCAAAGCTTGTGGACCTATTGCATATTCTGCAGTAGATGGCATTGGTTGACCCCTCTCTGTAAAGTTCTAATACCCTCTGGAGAACATCCTAACTCTTGTAACCCCTGCCTTACAATCTCCAGGTCACTAAGGCTAGTCTGATGGTTGGGTTGGGATGGTTGTAGGGTATCTACTTCAGACAGGAGATGAGGAGTTATTTGCCGAGTGATCGGTGTGCACACGCTGAGATCCATTGCCAGAGAGACCTGTGAGGCTAGTAAGAAAATACTGTGATGACTGTCAAATTCTCTGTCAACAATCTCCTCAGGAATTTCTGAATTAAAGAGACTGGTGGATGGGTGAAGGCATCCGTCCCCTCCGCTAATGAATGAGGGTAGAGTGAGAGGAATCGGCTCACTTTGCAGATGATTGATGAGGCAAAACTATCCACCTTGCAGACACCCCCACTTGTGGATGATCTGTTTGAACATTTCTGGGTGAAGGGACCCTATTCGTTGGGGTCCATGAATTGTCTGGATAGTAGGGATGGGCCCGGTGTTCGATTCGAACCCATGTTCGAATCGAACATCGGCCGTTTGTCCGCTCGTCGAAAACCAGAACTCTGAGGGCCGTTCGCATCAATTTCGTGTGATGCGAACGGTCCACAATGCACTGCGCCAGTCGAGTGCATTGCTGGCTGATGATTGGCCAAGCATGCACTGTGACCCCGCATGCTTGGCCAATCATAGAGCCAGCGGCGAGGAGAGCAATAATTGGCCACAGGCAGGATACCTGTGGCCAATTATAGCTCAGGGGGTTTAGTACACGCCCCACACTATATAAGGCCGCCGCGCCGGCGGCCTCGCGTAGTGTGTTCCGGCGTTAGGAACAGTGACAGACTGTACTGTACAGTGTACACACTATATGAGCTTGTGATTCATTTTTGTGTGGGGAATAGTGTAGGGAAAGAGGAAAAATAGGCAGGGATAGTTTATTCTTCTCAGTGCTGTTCTCTAATCTCTACCAATCCAGCCATCTGCAGGAGTTAGTGTTTGTGTGCGTGCTGTGTGAGTATAGCACTGCAGTAGCACACTAAACCACCTTACCCTGTCTCTGCCCTTCTGCCCTGTTGTTATCTAAGGCAGCCATCTGCAGGAGTTAGTGTGTGTGTGCTGTGTGAGTATAGCACAGCACACTAAACCACCTCACCCTGTATCTGCCCTTCTGCCCTGTTGTCATCTAAGGCAGCCATCTGCAGGAGTTAATGTGTGTTTTCTGTGTGACTATAGCACAGCACACTAAAACCACCTTACACTGTATCTGCCCCTCTGCCCTGTTGTCATCTAATCCAGCTATCTGCGACATGACATTAAAGCCGCAAGCAGTTTTAAATTGCTTCTTTTTTTATTTTACAAATGTCATTTTGTGCAGGAACAGTTCTAAACACAGGAAACACATGCCACTTCACAGGCATACTTTAGACACCCCCCAGATACCATATTTAAAGGACTATTTCACTTTTGTTTTTTTCACTTTATGCATCATTAAAATGACTGCTCCCGAAAAAACGTCAGTTTTTAAAACTTATTTTTGCATTGATACATGTCCCCTGGGGCAGGACCCGGGTCCCCAAACCTGTTTTATGACAATAACATGCATATTGGCCGTTATAATTAGCACTTTAGATTTAGGACGTTCGCGTCCATTGTAACTAATAAGGTTCTAACGTTCGCGCAAACTTTAGGTCCGTTCGCAGGTTCTGGTGCGAACTGAACCCGGGGGTGTTCGGCTCATCACTACTGGATAGGCGATCTGCTTCCAAGTTCTGACAGCCTGGAAGATATATGGCCCTCAAATCTGGGAGATATTGTTGCGCCAATGTCATGATTGGTTCCACCTCTCTCAAGAGGGATTGGCTGTGCATCCTGCCTTGTCGCTGTATGTAGGACACTGCTGCTGTGTTGTCCAGATGGAGCAGGACCCTGTATGAGAGGCAGCAAGGTGACCAATGCCATGAATGCTGCTTGAAGTTCCAGAATATTGGAAACTAGGCCCTGAGTGGGAAATTCCCCTCTGCCATGGCTCTTGAGTTTTCGCAAGTGGCACCCCACCCTTCTGCGCTGGCATCTGTGGTAACAATGATCCATGGCTGCGGCCCTAATGGACTATGCCGTTTAGCGTTTGTTTCGTCTTCCACAAAAGACTCTGGCTCCTCTGGCTGGTGATTGTGATTGGCTGGGCTAGACAAACTCTTCCACCATCAGGAAGCCTTGTTGGAAAACTCTGAGTTTCTAGTGAGCCCAGGGGATCATCGCAATACATGAAGCCATCGTTCCGAGGGGACTCATGCACTGGAATGCTGACATCACTGGTGCAGCCAATGCCTGTTGGAACTTCTTCTTGAGGAGTTTCTGAGGTGGCAAAGAAACTGTGGCCATCTGAGTATTGAATTGGGCCCCTAGGTAGACCATATTCTGTGTAGGCTCCAGCTGACTCTGGTAATGCCTGTCCCTCAACGCAAATCTGAGGAACTGCTGGTATGACTGAAGGATCAGGACATGCTGGCAGGCATATTTTAAGTCCACTGAAATCCTCCAGTCTCCTGGTTGAATAACCTGGATTATGGTATGGAGAGACTCCACCTTGAGTCTATATGGATACATATTCAGCCTCTTGAGGTAGTTCTGGAGGCTGCCATTTGAATAGCCAATAAGGGCCTTGCCCCACTGTGGACTGAATCCACCATTTTTCGGCAGTGGTCTTGCCGGAACTGGGTCACTTTGAGCCACCTGGCTCCAGCTGCCTCCTGGGCAGGCCTGGCATTAAAAGGGCTTTTGGGTATCTTGGGGAGCCACAGGGGTCTTAGAACTAAAAGGTGCAAGGGGGACTGCATGGCAACAGAGAGAAATAAGGGAAGTGAGAGAGAGAAAAAAATAAGTATATATCCCCATTTCTTTTCTTTTTTTTTGGCAAAGAGTAACAAATTGAAATAAAACAAATCTGGGCAACCCCCTCCCCCCCAACCTCTAGTAATACATTGCCCCCCCCCCCCCATTCTATCCCCATTACTAGGATAGCAAGACTTACCAGTCATTGACTGTTCTTCAGAATGAGATGCTGCCTCTCTGGATGCCTGAATAGCAAAGGCATCCATTACCTGGCCATTTGTACTCTGTAAATAGAGCTCCTGAGAGAGAGAGAGAGCGAGAGAAAGAGAGAGAGAGAGAAACTCAGCCCTCTCTCATCTCTGTTCTAATTAAAAAAGGGCTAGTACAATTAGGAGGGAAGTCCATCCACACAAAAGGACACTTTTAAGCTGCATACACGCCATATTATGCTCTTCGGATTTTTTCCCTAATGCCGCGTACACACGATTGGACTTTGTCCTCCGAACCTAGTCTGGCGGACAAACCGCCGGACTTTCCAGCTGGGCTTCGCCGGACTTGAAAGCGAACGGACTTGACCACACACGATCACGATAAAAGTCCGGTGGTTCACGCGATGACGTACAGCACGTACGATGGGACTAGAACACTAGACTAGAGTCCGTGACATATTTGCTACTGAGCATGCGTCCTTTTTGGTCCGCCGGACCATACTACAGACGGCCGTATTGTCCGCCGGACTGCCAAGTTCAGCGGACAATTTTAAAACAAAACTTAAAACCTAGTCCGCCGGACTTTTGGGAAAAAAAGTCCGTCGAAGGCCCACACACGATCGGACTGTCCGGCGGACTCTAGTCCAGCGGACAATCCCACGGGAAAGTCCGATCGTGTGTACGCGGCATTAGATTTACCAAAATCACACAACATGAGCTCAAACCTTAAGAGCCTCAATTTGTATGCAATCAGGCAGGCCCCTGCGCCACATGGTCCCATCAAATCTAAAGGAAATCAGATAACAAAACCTGCACAGTGTATATGGGGTCTTTAGAGACATGAGAGCAAGAAAAAAGTTTTATAGAAATTGACAGACCTGGAAAGAGTTTCATAGGAGAGAAGAAATCATGCAGTCCCAGCTGCTGGATCTGGAGTCCAAAGCAGGCATGCCACAAGAGGATTATCGTCTCTGATTAGAGAAAACCTCGACCCCAAAAGACCACCAGAAGGGGTTCCCACCTTGTTGGTGCATTTAGCAGCCTAAGATGTGGGATTGCGTACTGGGAGAGGCTGAACCCAGATGGACTCTGAAGTAGTACTCTGAAGTAGGTAGGTAAGAGCTTTATCCTGCATGCTTGGCCAATCACAGCCCCGGAAACTCGAAGAGCCATAATTGGCTACAGGCAGGACGCCTGTAGCCAATTACAGCTCAGGGGCTGTAGTACACGCCCCCCCCTATAAAAGGCCGCCACGCCGTCTGCGCCGGTCACATGCTGTTCCGGCGCAGATAGAGCAGGCTAGATCTGTGACACTCTGCTGGATTTAGTTAGTTAGAGAGATTTACTTAGAGAGATCGAGTTAGATAGATTCATTCATTTAGATTGATTTAGAAAGAGGGGCTTGTAGTGTGTTCGTGGCAGGCAGGCAGAGCTCCTATATTTTGTTCCCAGAAGCACCTATAGGACTTGTAGTGTGTTCGTGGCAGGCAGGCAGAGCTCCTATATTTTGTTCCCAGAAGCACCTATAGGACTTGTAGTGTGTTCGTGGCAGGCAGGCAGAGCTCCTATATTTTGTTCCCAGAAGCACCTATAGGACTTGTAGTGTGTTCGTGGCAGGCAGGCAGAGCTCCTATATTTTGTTCCCAGAAGCACCTATAGGACTTGAAGTGTGTTAGTCCCATCACACAGACCTCCATTTTCTTCCCAGAAGCACCTATAGGACTTGAAGTGTGTTCGTCCCATCACACAGAGATCCTATATTTTGTTCCCAGAAGCACCTATAGGACTTGAAGTGTGTTAGTCCCATCACACAGACCTATATTTTCTTCCCAGAAGCACCTATAGGACTTGAAGTGTGTTAGTCCCATCACACAGAGATCATATATTTTGTTCCCAGAAGCACCTATAGGACTTGAAGTGTGTTAGTCCCATCACACAGACCTATATTTTGTTCCCAGAAGCACCTATAGGACTTGAAGTGTGTTAGTCCCATCACACAGAGATCATATATTTCGTTCCCAGAAGCACCTATAGGACTTGAAGTGTGTTAGTCCCATCACACAGAGATCATATATTTTGTTCACAGAAGCACCTAAAGGACTTGAAGTGTGTTAGTCCCATCACACAGACCTACATTTTCTTCCCAGAAGCACCCATAGGACTTGAAGTGTGTTAGTCCCATCACACAGAGATCATATATTTTGTTCCCAGAAGCACCTATAGGACTTGAAGTGTGTTAGTCCCATCACACAGACCTATATTTCCTTCCCAGAAGCACCTATAGGACTTGAAGTGTGTTAGTCCCATCACACAGAGATCATATATTTTGTTCCCAGAAGCACCTATAGGACTTGAAGTGTGTTAGTCCCATCACACAGACCTACATTTTCTTCCCAGAAGCACCTATAGGACTTGAAGTGTGTTAGTCCCATCACACAGAGATCCTATATTTTGTTCCCAGAAGCACCTATAGGACTTGAAGTGTGTTAGTCCCATCACACAGAGATCATATATTTTGTTCACAGAAGCACCTATAGGACTTGAAGTGTGTTAGTCCCATCACACAGACCTACATTTTCTTCCCAGAAGCACCCATAGGACTTGAAGTGTGTTAGTCCCATCACACAGAGATCCTATATTTTGTTCCCAGAAGCACCTATAGGACTTGAAGTGTGTTAGTCCCATCACACAGAGATCATATATTTTGTTCCCAGAAGCACCCATAGGACTTGAAGTGTGTTAGTCCCATCACACAGAGATCCTATATTTTGTTCCCAGAAGCACCTATAGGACTTGAAGTGTGTTAGTCCCATCACACAGAGATCATATATTTTGTTCCCAGAAGCACCTATAGGACTTGAAGTGTGTTAGTCCCATCACACAGACCTTTATTTCCTTCCCAGAAGCACCTATAGGACTTGAAGTGTGTTAGTCCCATCACACACAGAGATCATATATTTTGTTCCCAGAAGCACCTATAGGACTTGAAGTGTGTTAGTCCCATCACACAGACCTATATTTTCTTCCCAGAAGCACCTATAGGACTTGAAGTGTGTTAGTCCCATCACACAGAGATCATATATTTTGTTCCCAGAAGCACCTATAGGACTTGAAGTGTGTTAGTCCCATCACACAGACCTACATTTTCTTCCCAGAAGCACCTATAGGACTTGAAGTGTGTTAGTCCCATCACACAGACCTACATTTTCTTCCCAGAAGCACCTATAGGACTTGAAGTGTGTTAGTCCCATCACACAGAGCTCCTCTATTTTGTTAGCAGAAGCACCTATAGGACTTGAAGTGTGTTAGTCCCATCACACAGAGCCCTATATTTTCTTCCCAGAAGCACCCATAGGACTTCTAAGTGTGTTAGTGGCATCACACAGAGCTCCTCTATTTTCTTTGCAGAAGCACCCATAGGACTTCTAGTGTGTTAGTGGCATCACACAGAGCTCCTATATTTTCTTCTCAGCAGCACCCACAGGACTTCTAGTGTGTTAGTGGCATCACACAGAGCTCCTCTATTTTCTTTGCAGAAGCACCCATAGGACTTCTAGTGTGTTAGTGGCATCACACAGAGCTCCTATATTTTCTTCTCAGCAGCACCCACAGGACTTGAAGTGTGTTAGTCCCATCACACAGAGATCATATATTTTGTTCCCAGAGGCACCTATAGGACTTGAAGTGTGTTAGTCCCATCACACAGACCTATATTTTCTTCCCAGAAGCACCCATAGGACTTGAAGTGTGTTAGTCCCATCACACAGAGCTCCTCTATTTTCTTTGCAGAAGCACCCATAGGACTTCTAGTGTGTTAGTGGCATCACACAGAGCTCCTCTATATTTTCTTCTCAGCAGCACCCACAGGACTTCTAGTGTGTTAGTGGCATCACACAGAGCTCCTCTATTTTCTTTGCAGAAGCACCCATAGGACTTCTAGTGTGTTAGTGGCATCACACAGAGCTCCTATATTTTCTTCTCAGCAGCACCCACAGGACTTCTAGTGTGTTAGTGGCATCACACAGAGCTCCTCTATTTTCTTCTCAGCAGCACCCACAGGACTTCTAGTGTGTTAGTGGCATCACACAGAGCTCCTCTATTTTCTTTGCAGAAGCACCCATAGGACTTCTAGTGTGTTAGTGGCATCACACAGAGCTCCTATATTTTCTTCTCAGCAGCACCCACAGGACTTCTAGTGTGTTAGTGGCATCACACAGAGCTCCTCTATTTTCTTTGCAGAAGCACCCACAGGACTTCTAGTGTGTTAGTGGCATCACACAGAGCTCCTCTATTTTCTTTGCAGAAGCACCCATAGGACTTCTAGTGTGTTAGTGGCATCACACAGAGCTCCTATATTTTCTTCTCAGCAGCACCCACAGGACTTCTAGTGTGTTAGTGGCATCACACAGAGCTCCTCTATTTTCTTTGCAGAAGCACCCATAGGACTTCTAGTGTGTTAGTGGCATCACACAGAGCTCCTATATTTTCTTTCAGCAGCACCCACAGGACTTCTAGTGTGTTAGTGGCATCACACAGAGCTCCTCTATTTTCTTTGCAGAAGCACCCATAGGACTTCTAGTGTGTTAGTGGCATCACACAGAGCTCCTATATTTTCTTCTCAGCAGCACCCACAGGACTACCGACTACAATGGCTGGAAGACCGCCAAGGGGAGGCAGAGCGTGCAGAGCCAAGAACACAGGGCAGGCAGGCTCTGTTTCTAGTGGACGTGGCCGTGGACGTGGACGTGGTCGTGCATCGTCATCAGCACGTGGCCATGGGACACGCGCGTCTTTGTTTTCGGCAGCTGGACATGTGGAGCCGCATCATGCTGAAGGCTTGGTAGAATGGATGACCAAGCCCTCCTCATCCTCCTCATCCTCTCTCACCCAGGCTCAGGGTACTGACAGAGCATCATCAGCCACCCCTTCCCTAGACCCACCATGTCCTCCTGAGGAGTCCCCCGAACTCTTTGAGCACAGTGTTGGGTACATGCTCCAGGAGGATGCCCAACGATTCGAAGGCTCGGATGATGATACCCAGCTTGAGGAATCTGGCAGTACTGTTCCACCAGCTGCAGCTTACTGCCAGGTTTGCTCTAGTGGTGAAGAGGGAGGGGATGATGAGGTCACTGACTCCACGTGGGTGCCTGAAGGGAGAGAGGATGAGGAGGAGGACGAGGAGGAGGAGGATGCGGCGTCACATGTCCAACGAGGCAGGATGCCCCCTGGAGGCCAGGTAGAGGCCAGCACAGCAACTGTACAACACCGCAGAGCTCCGCCTGTGCAGGGCGCTGCCTCTGCACGTTATCAGAAAAGTTCTTTGGTGTGGGCCTTTTTTGAGACGAGTGCAGCAGATCGCACCACTGCTATTTGCAATATTTGTCTCAAGCGTATCTCGCGTGGCCAAAACATCAGCCGCTTGGGCACCACAAGCATGACCAGACATATGGCGACCTGCCATGCAGCTCGTTGGCAGGCACACATAAAAGACCCACACCAAAGAACTAAGCGGACCTCTCCTTCCTCCTCCTCAGCTGGGATCTCCATCCCCACTACACCTTCAGTCCTCTCTGAAAGCTGCTCTGAGAGGACTGAAGGTGTAGAATTAGGTGTGTCACAACCAAGTACTTGCAGTACACCGACGTCCGATTGCAGCAGGCAAATTTTTCTGCCCCAGCTGCTGGACCGTAGAAAGAAGTACACTCCCAGCCATCCACATGCCCAGCGGTTGAATGCTAGCCTGGCTAAATTGCTAGCACTTCAACTGCTGCCTTTTCAGTTGGTAGACTCGGCCCCCTTCCGTGAGTTTGTTCAATGTGCGGTTCCTCAGTGGCAGGTTCCCAAACGCCACTTTTTCTCACGGAAGGCGATTCCGTCTCTCTACCGGCATGTGGAGGGCAATGTCCATGCCTCGCTGGACAGGGCGGTCAGCGGTAAGGTGCATATTACCGCTGACTCATGGTCCAGCAGGCATGGACAGGGACGGTACCTTTCTTTCACGGCCCATTGGGTCACTCTATTGGCAGCTGGGAGGGATGCAGGACAAGGTGCAGTAGTGTTGGAGGTTGTTCCGCCACCACGCCTCCAAAACGCTACTACTGCTACTGGTTGTGACACACCTCTCTCCTCCACCCCCTCCTCTTCTTCTTCCTCCAGTGCTCTGTCCTTGGAACCAGCGGTGCTCCGTAGGCGTACAAGGGGCTACGCAAGTACGCAGGCAAAAAGATGCCATGCCGTGCTTGCGCTGGTGTGTTTGGGGGACAGGAGCCACACTGGGCCAGAGGTTCTGGCAGCTCTGCAGGGGCAGGCCGAGAGGTGGTTGACGCCACGTCAGCTTAAGCCAGGAATGGTCGTTTCTGACAATGGCACCAACCTCCTCTCCGCCCTGCGACAGGGGCAGCTCACCCATGTGCCCTGCATGGCTCACGTCCTCAACCTGGTGGTGCAGCGGTTCTTGGGCAGGTTCCCAGGCTTACAGGATGTCCTGAGGCAGGCCAGGAAGTCTGTGTGCATTTCCGCCGATCTTATAATGCCAGTGCTCGGCTGACTGAGCTGCAAAAGGAGCTGAACCTGCCCAAGAACCGCCTAATATGTGACATGCCCACCAGGTGGAACTCAACGTTGGCCATGCTGCAGCGACTGCACACGCAGCAGAGGGCCATCAATGAGTACCTTTGCGACTACGGCACCAGGACAGGGTCAGGGGAGCTTGGTTTTTTTTCCCCACGTCAGTGGAGCATGATCAGGGATGCATGCACTGTCCTCTCACCATTTGAGGAGGCCACGAGGATGGTGAGCAGTGACAGTGCATGCATCAGTGACACTGTCCCTCTTGTCCACCTGTTGGAGCATACGCTGCGTGGGATAATGGACAGGGCACTTGAGGCAGAACAGAGGCAGGAAGAGGAGGACTTCCTTGCCTCTCAAGGCCCCCTTTATCCGGACAGTGTTCCTTCTGTCCCACCCATCACACAGGAAGAGGATGAGGAGGAGGAGGAGGAGGAGGAGGAGGAGGATTGTGTGAGCATGGAGGTGGAGCCTGGCACTCAGCATCAGCAGCAGCAGTCTTTTAGGGATGATGTACAGTCCCAACAAGCCAGTGGACTTGTACGTGGCTGGGAGGAGGTGGCTGGCGATCATGTCATCCTCAGTGACCCAGAAGACTCCGGACCGAATGCCTCAGCTAACCTACGCTGCATGGCCTCCCTGATCCTGCAAAGCCTGCGGAAGGATCCTCGTGTTCTTCGGATCAAGGAGAGGGACCATTACTGGCTGGCCACTCTCCTTGATCCGCGGTACAAGGGTAAGGTTGCGGACCTTATCTTGCCGTCGCAGAGGGAGCAGAGGATGAGACATCTCAGGGAGGCCTTGCAGAAAGGTCTGTGCAACGCGTTCCCAGAAACTGGGAGGCTACAAACTCCTGGTCCTGGGTGACGAGTTGCTGAGGCTTCGGTCAGTGGCAGAAGGAGCGGTGGGGAAGGTGGACGTCTGACCGATGCGTTCAGACAATTTTTTAGTCCGCAGCCCCAAGGTATGATCGGTTCCAGCAACCATCGCCAGCGTCTGATATACATGGTGCAGGAATACCTTGGGGCAAGGTCAGACTTGGACACCTTTCCCACCGAAAATCCTCTGGCTTACTGGGTCCTGAGGATGGATCACTGGCCAGAGCTTGCACAGTATGCAATTGAGCTACTGGCCTGTCCTGCCTCCAGCGTTCTTTCCGAACGCACATTCAGTGCTGCTGGAGGATTTGTGACTGATCATAGGGTGCGCCTGTCCACCGCCTCGGTTGATCGACTGACCTTCATCAAAATGAATCAGTCTTGGATCACCACCAGCTACCAGGCACCTGAGGCGGATATAACCGAATAATTTTTAATGTCACATCCCTTCAAGACTGCCTATGCTGATGCTGAGTGACTGTCCTCTTATGTTCACTGACTATCCTCTTCCTCCTCCTCAATGATCCATGCCACCACACCAGTGCCTAAGGCACAATTTTTCAGCCCCTGTTTAACAGGGGCGGTACTTACAATTTTTTAAAAAAATGCTTCGCAACACATGTGACTGCTGTGCTCCAAGTACAGTATCTGTGAGGGGTTGCAGTGTTGTGGCACCAGCACCAGTGCCTAAGGCACAATTTTTCAGCCCCTGTTTAACAGGGGCGTGTACTTACAATTTTTTTAAAAAAATGCTTCGCAACACGTGTGACTGCTGTGCTCCAAGTACAGTATCTGTGAGGGGTTGCAGTGTTGTGGCACCAGCACCAGTGCCTAAGGCACAATTTTTCAGCCCCTGTTTAAAAGGGGCGTGTACTTACAATTTTTTAAAAAAATGCTTCGCAACACGTGTGACTGCTGTGCTCCAAGTACAGTATCTCTGTGAGGGGTTGCAGTGTTGTGGCACCAGCACCAGTGCCTAAGGCACAATTTTTCAGCCCCTGTTTAACAGGGGCGTGTACTTACAATTTTTTAAAAAAATGCTTCGCAACACGTGTGACTGCTGTGCTCCAAGTACAGTCTCTGTGAGGGGTTGCAGTGTTGTGGCACCAGCACCAGTGCCTAAGGCACAATTTTTCAGCCCCTGTTTAACAGGGGCGGGTAATTACAAATCTTGATCTAATAGTTCACAGCAGGGCCCATTCCTGCGCCCACCAAGAGTAACTATGAGGGCCTGCAGTCTTGTGGCAACACCGTCCACCACCACCGCCAAAGGCCCAATTTTTCTGCCCTGTTCATCAGGTGCTTGCAATTACAAATCTTGATCTAATAACTCACAGCAGGGCCCATTTCCTGCGCCCACCAAGAGTAACTATGAGGGCCTTCAGTCTTGTGGCAACACCGTCCACCACCACCGCCAAAGGCCCAATTTTTCTGCCCTGTTCATCAGGTGCTTGCAATTACAAATCTTGATCTAATAACTCACAGCAGGGCCCATTCCTGCGCCCACCAAGAGTAACTGTGAGAGCCTACAGTCTTGTGGCAACACCGTCCACCACCACCGCCAAAGGCCCAATTTTTCTGCCCTGTTCATCAGTGCTTGCAATTACAAATCTTGATCTAATAACTCACAGCAGGGCCCATTCCTGCGCCCACCAAGAGTAACTGTGAGAGCTTACAGTCTTGTGGCAAAACCGTCCACCACCACCACCACCACCCCCAATTTTTCTGCCCTGTTCAACAGGTGCATGCAATTACAAATCTTGATCTATTAACTCACAGCAGGGCCCATTCCTGTGCCCACCAGTCTTGTGGCTACACCAACATCTAATAGGGCAAATTTCTGCAGAGTATATACGCCAGGCCCCTACTTTCAAACATCCAACTTACAAACGACTCCTACTTGCAAATGGAAAGATAAAACAGGAAGTGAGAGGAAATCTACCCCTAGGAAGGGAAATTCTATCCTGTTAGATTTAATTTGGGAAAAAGGTATCTCCTCTCTACTGATACTTTATCACCAATCCTTGTTTCAATTAAAACCCCACTTTTTCCAAAAACATTTGTCATTGGGACGGAAAGTGAGGTGACATGTTCTGAACAGATGTGCAAAGACAGCAAATGTTACAGGGGTGATAACCCCTCCCTATGTTCTCCAAAAAGCTTAAAAATAGATTTTTTTGGATGGAGCTACACTTCATAATGTACCTGTTCAGATTCTACTTAAGAACAAACCTAAAGCCGCAAGTGGTTTTAAATGGCTTCTTTTTTTCCTTTACAAATGTCATTTTGTGCAAGGACAGTTCTAAACACGGGAAACACATGCCACTTCACAGGCATACTTTAGACACCCCCCAGGTACCATATTTAAAGGAAAATTTCACTTTTTTTTTTTTCACTTTATGCATCATTAAAATGACTGCTCCCGAAAAAACGTTAGTTTTTAAAAGTTCTTTTTGCATTGATATATGTCCCCTGGGGCAGGACCCGGGTCCCCAAACCTGTTTTATGACATTAACATGCATATTGGCCGTTGTAATTAGCACTTTTGATTTCGAACGTTCGCGTCCATTATAACGTATAGGGTTCGAAAATTCGCGCGAACTTTCGGTCGGTTCGAAGGTTCTGGTGCGAACCGAACCCGGGGGTGTTCGGCTCATCCCTACCTGAA
>CM053031.1:126160761-126231676 GCA_028564925.1 Lithobates sylvaticus
CGCCCCATCTGACATCATGGGGAAAGGCATAGGGAAGTCCCCGTCAAGTCCCCGTGCGTCAGAGGGGGTGGGGTCACCAGGTGGCCCCGCCCTCCGTTATATAAGACCTTTCAGAAGAAGAGAGGCGCCACACAGCCTCCCATTGCGTGGAGCGGCCTGAGAAGGAAGAAGAGACGCAGTGAAGGAAGATGCCGGACGAGAACACCGGATCAAGAAGTAGCGGATCGAAGGAAGAAGATGGAGGAAGAAGATGAAGAAACCAAAGAAGGAAGAAGACCAGAAGAAAGAAGATGAAAGAAGACTTAAATAAAGGAATTGTCAAAAACTGGCTCTTGTCATTTTTAACACTTTTGTCACTTTTTTTGGTGAAATGGTAGGGGTACTTTTGTACTCCCTTACCATTTCACACGGGGGGGGGCGGGATCTGGGGGGTCTTGTTAAAGGGGACCAGATTCTGATAAGCCCCCCTGCCCGCAGACCCCCACAACCACCAGGGTTATGGGGATGAGGCCCTTGTGTTCCTCAACATTGGGACAAGGTGCTTTGGGGGGGCGCTCTCTCATCCCCCCTCTTTTCCTGCGGCCTGCCAGGTTGCATGCTCGGATAAAGGGTCTGGTATAGATTTTTGGGGGAACTCCACGCCATTTTTTTTTTAAATTTGGCATGGAGTTCCCCTTAAAATCCATACCAGACCTGAAGGGTCTGGTATGAATATTTAGGGGGAACCCCACATCTTTTTTTTTTAATTTGATGGGGGGTTCCCCTTAATATCCATACCAGACCTGAAGGGCCTGGTAATTGAATTTGGGGGAACCCCACGCTTTTTTTTTTTTTATCAATGACTTTCAATGACTGTCCTCTGTATTACGGGGAGCCGACAATTCATTATAGCCGCGAGTCATTTTAAATAGCTTTTTTTCCTGCAGAAATGACACTTTGTGCAGGGACAGTTCTAAGCACGGGAAACATGCGCCCCTTTACAGGCATACTATACTCACCCCCAGGTAAGAAATTTAAACGAATATTACACTTTTATTGTTTCACTTTAAGCATTATTAAAATCACTGCTCCCGAAAAAACGGCCGTTTTTAAAACTTTTTTTTGCATAGATACATGTCCCCTGGGGCAGGACCCAGGTCCCCAAACACTTTTTATGACAATAACTTTTTAAAAATCAATGACTTTCAATGACTGTTCTCTGTAATACGGGGAGCCGACAATTCATTATAGCCGCGAGTGCTTTTAAAATACTTTTTTTCCTGCAGAAATTACACTTTGTGACAAACTGACAATAACTTTTTAAAAAGCGTTATTACATTGCCGAACACCAAACTCTAACCCGAACATACAGTAAATTGTTCGGGTTCGGGTCCGGGACCCAAAAACCCAAAAGTACGGTACGAACCCGAACTTTACAGTTCGGGATCGCTCAATCCTATTGACTAGTAATAATAATTAATAAATATAATTATTACTAGTGTCATACAACATTAGAATTCTACTATAGCTTGTAAGTGGAACATTCGACTGGAAATGTACGATTGCGGCGTCGTACAGTTTAGATGCCCCGTCGAATCTTCTTAGAACATTCGACAGACACCATAAGCCTTCAATGACAGATTCAACCTTAATTATTTCAGACTTTCGGACGAATGCATTTTTTAATGAAACAAAATAAATAAAAACGAATTTCGGGAGTATCTAAATAAATGTATTTTTCGGACAAAACCGAAATTCCGAAACAAAATATTTCAGTGTGCACATGTCTATTATTCTTTACTTTTGATGCCCTGCCAGATAACAGAGGGACAATTTATTAGTTTTTAGTGGATGGGAAGGGACGCAAAATCTCTCCATAGGGACTGTTACTTCCTTTACTTTTGGATAAATTAATCTCAGTTCTAATCCATCTTCAGACTATCCAAAAAAACATAAAGCAATTTTATTGCAAAGAGGATCTCTCTTTTGGAGAATACATGTACTCTGTTTTGAAATGTTGTAATTGATTTACATGTGACTTCATCAGCCTATAAGCCACTCTAGTTAGGCGTTGTTGCAGAAAATTACATCTAACTATTTCAATACATAAAATATTTAAATAGAACACAAGATGGCACCACTGCTATTCCAAACATATGGCTGCATTTTTCATCACATGGGTAATAATGTTTATAAGCAAACATTGTATAAGGGCCCATTTATACACTTTGCAGTGTCACACTGATGCGGCTGTGGGTCCTAGCAGGGGTCCAGTGCATCCCTGTACACTGCTTAAGGTCCGAATTTTCACCTGAATTTGCACCTGAAAAGAACCAAAGACTCACAGGACCCTTTTTCCAATGCGTACCCCCGCCGTCCTGGAGCTGTGTGAACCCAGCCTTAGACCCCATACACACTATTAGATTTTCTGCAGATTTTTGTCTTCAGATTTACCAAAACCATATAATATGAGAGTTTCAATTTGTATGCAATCAAGCAGGCCCTTGCACTGCATGGTTTTGGTAAATCTGAGGACAAAAATTTGCAGAAAATCTAATAGTGTGTATGGGGATTAAGGCATGTAACATGAGATCTTAAACTAGAGTGTAACTACAAGAGGCATGCTGTGAATAGACATGTGCACTGCTGAAAAATTTGTTTGTTTTAGTTTTAGTTTCATTCGTTTTTTTTTGTTTTTCGGGTCATTTATTATGATCGCAATTCGTAAATTCATAAATTGGTAAATTTGAAAATTCTTAAATTTTTAAATTTGAAAGTTAGTAAATTCGAAAATTCGTAAATTCTAAAATAAGAAAGAAAATCCAAAAACTTGAAAGAATAACTAACTATTGAATTATAGGTATTGGAATCTCTTTTCAAATTTGGCTGTTAGTGAACGTGACAAATACGAATTTATCCGAAGTTACAAATTATCTGAAATAACGAATGCCGCATCTAAACAAATGGAATGTTATGAATTAATAAAAATAATAATAATAATACATTTTTATTATTATTAATTTGTTACATTCCATTCGTTTAGACACGGCATTCGTTATTTCTAATAATTTGTAACTTCAGCTAAATTGGTTAAGTTCACTAACAGCCAAATTTGAAAGGAAATTCCAATGCCTATAATTTAATAGTTAGTAATAGTTATTATTAGTTAGTTTGCAAAATCTCTCCATAGGGACTGTTACTTCCTTTACTTTTGGATAAATTAATCTCAGTTCTAATCCATTTTCAGACTATCCAAAAAAACATAAAGCTCTTTTGGAGAATACATGTACTCTGTTTTGAAATGTTGCAATTGATTTACATGTGACTTCATCAGCCTATAAGCCACTCTAGTCAGGCATTGTTGCAGAAAATTACATCTAACTATTTCAATACATAAAATGTTTAAATAGAACACAAGATGGCACCACTGCTATTCCAAACATATGGCTGCATTTTTCATCACATGGGTAATAATGTTTAGGGATGAGCCGAACACCCCCGGGTTCGGTTCGCACCAGAACCTTCGAACGGACCGAAAGTTTGTGCGAATTTTCGAACCCTATTCGTTACAATGGACGCGAACGTTCGAAATCAAAAGTGCTAATTATAACGGCCAATATGCATGTTAATGTCATAAAACAGGTTTGGGGACCCGGGTCCTGCCCCAGGGGACATATATCAATGCAAAAAGAACTTTTAAAAACTAAAGTTTTTTTTTCGGGAGCAGTCATTTTAATGATGCATAAAGTGAAAAAAAAAGTGAAATATTCCTTTAAAGATGGTACCTGGGGGTGTCTAAAGTATGCCTGTGAAGTGGCATGTGTTTCCCGTGTTTAGAACTGTCCCTGCACAAAATGACATTTGTAAAGGAAAAAAAAAGAAGCCATTTAAAACCGCTTGCGGCTTTAATGTCATGTCTTGTCCTGGCAATATGGCTGAAAATCCTTGAGAAAAATGGCATGGCTACCCCATCACCCCCCCCCCACCCCAGCCCCTTTGGGTCTTGTATGGATATTAAGGGGAACCCCGCACCCAAAATAAAACCCTATACCTACAACCCTATTTACTCTGAACAGCAGTATACAGGCGGTGCAAACAAGACAGGGACTGTAGGTTTGTTCTTAAGTAGAATCTGAACAGGTACATTTTTAAGTGTAGCTCCATCCAAAAAAAAAAATCTATTTTTAAGCTTTTTGGAGAACATAGGGAGGGGTTATCACCCCTGTAACATTTGCTGTCTTTGCACATCTGTTCAGAACATTTCACCTCACTTTCCGTCCCAATGACAAATGTTTTTGGAAAAGTGGGGTTTTAATTGAAACAAGGATTGGTGATAAAGCATCAGTAGAGAGGAGATACCTTTTTCCCAAATTAAATCTAACAGGATAGAATTTCCCTTCCTAGGGGTAGATTTCCTCTCACTTCCTGTTTTCTCCTTCCGTTTGCAAGTAGGAGTCGTTTCTAAGTTGGATGTTTGAAAGTAGGGGCCTGCCGTATATAATCTTCAGAAATTTGCCCCATTAGATGTTGGTGTAGCCACAACACTGTAAGCCCTCACAGTTACTCTTGGTGGGCACAGGAATTGGCCCTGCTGTGAATTATTAGATCAAGATTTGTAATTGCATGCACCTGTTGAACAGGGCAGAAAAATTGGGCCTTTGGTGGTGGTGGTGGTGGACGGTGTTGCCACAAGACTGTAAGCCCTCACAGTTACTCTTGGTGGGCGCAGGAATGGGCCCTGCTGTGAATTATTAGATCAAGATTTGTAATTGCATGCACCTGTTGAACAGGGCAGAAAAATTGGGCCTTTGGTGGTGGTGGTGGTGGACGGTGTTGCCACAAGACTGTAAGCCCTCACAGTTACTCTTGGTGGGCGCAGGAATGGGCCCTGCTGTGAACTATTAGATCAAGATTTGTAATTGCATGCCCCTGTTAAACAGGGCAGAAAAATTGGGCCTTTGGGGGTGGTGGTGGACGGTGTTGCCACAACACTGCAAGCCCTCACAGATACTCTTGGTGGGCGCAGGAATGGGACCTGCTGTGAATTATTAGATAAAGATTTGTAATTACACGCACCTGTTGAACAGGGCAGAAAAATTGTGCCTTTGGCACTGGTGCTGGTGCCACAAGACTGCAACCCCTCACAGATACTCTACTTGGAGCACAGGAATGAGCCCTGCTGTGAATTATTAGCTCAAAATTTGTAATTGCACGCACCTGTTGAACAGGGCTGAAAAATTGTGCCTTTGGTGGTGGTGCTGGTGCCACAACACTGTAACCCCTCACAGTTATACTGTACTTGGTGCACAGCAGTCAGCCCTGTTGCGAAGCATTGATTAAAAAATTGTAATTACACGCCCCTGTTAAACAGGGGCTGAAAAATTGTGCCTTAGGCACTGGTGCTGGTGCCACAACACTGCAACCCCTCACAGATACTGTACTCTGAGCACAGCAATGAGACCTGTTGCAAAGCATTGCATAAAAAATTGTAATTAAACGCCCCTGTTAAACAGGGGCTGAAAAATTGTGCCTTAGGCACTGGTGTGGTGGCACCCAGAAACAAAAATGTTCTTCCAAGCTATCAAGGAATGGATCATTGAGGAGGAGGAAGAGTATAGTCAGTGAACATAACAGGACAGTCACTCAGCATCAGCATAGGCAGTCTTGAAGGGATGTGACATTACAAATTATTCAGTTATATCCGCTTCAGGTGCCTGGTAGCTGGTGGTGATCCAAGACTGATTCATCTTTATGAAGGTCAGTCGATCAACCGAGTCGGTGGACAGGCGCACCCTGTGATCGGTGACAAATCCTCCAGCAGCACTGAATGTGCGTTCGGAAAGAACGCTGGATGCAGGACAGGCCAGTAGCTCAATTGCATACTGTGCAAGCTCTGGCCAGTGATCCATCCTCAAGACCCAGTAAGCCAGAGGATTTTCGGTGGGAAAGGTGTCCAAGTCTGACCTTGCCCCTAGGTATTCCTGCACCATGTATATCAGACGCTGGCGATGGTTGCTGGAACCGATCATACCTTGGGGCTGCGGACTAAAAAATTGTCTGAACGCATCGGTCAGACGTCCACCTTCCCCACCGCTTCTTCTGCTACTGACCGAAGCCTCAGCAACTCGTCGTCCAGGACCAGGAGTTTGTAACCTCCCAGTCTCTGGGAACGCGTTGCACAGACCTTTCTGCAAGGCCTCCCTGAGATGTCTCATCCTCTGCTCCCTCTGCGACGGCAAGATAAGGTCCGCAACCTTACCCTTGTACCGTGGATCAAGGAGAGTGGCCAGCCAGTAATGGTCCCTCTCCTTGATCCGAAGAATACGAGGATCCTTCCGCAGGCTTTGCAGGATCAGGGAGGCCATGCAACGTAGGTTAGCTGAGGCATTCGGTCCGGAGTCTTCTGGGTCACTGAGGATGACTTGATCACCAGCCACCTCCTCCCAGCCACGTACAAGTCCACTGGTTTGTTGGGACTGTACATCATCCCTAAAAGACTGCTGCTGCTGATGCTGAGTGCCAGGCTCCACCTCCATGCTCACACAATCCTCCTCCTCCTCCTCCTCATCCTCTTCCTGTGTGATGGGTGGGACAGAAGGAACACTGTCTGGATAAAGGGGGCCTTGAGAGGCAAGGAAGTCCTCCTCTTCCTGCCTCTGTTCTGCCTCAAGTGCCCTGTCCATTATCCCACGCAGCGTAGGCTCCAACTGGTGGACAAGAGGTACAGTGTCACTGATGCATGCACTGTCACTGCTCACCATCCTCGTGGCCTCCTCAAATGGTGACAGGACAGTGCATGCATCCCTGATCATGCTCCACTGGCGTGGGGAAAAAAATACAAGCTCCCCTGACCCTGTCCTGGTGCCGTAGTCGCAAAGGTACTCATTGATGGCCCTCTGCTGCGTGTGCAGTCGCTGCAGCATGGCCAACGTTGAGTTCCACCTGGTGGGCATGTCACATATAAGGCGGTTCTTGGGCAGGTTCAACTTCTTTTGCAGCTCAGCCAGCCGAGCACTGGCATTATACGATCGGCGGAAATGCACACAGACTTTCCTGGCCTGCCTCAGGACATCCTGTAAGCCTGGGTACCTGCCCAAGAACCGCTGCACCACCAGGTTGAGGACGTGAGCCATACAGGGCACATGGGTCAGCTGCCCCTGTCGCAGGGCGGAGAGGAGGTTGGTGCCATTGTCAGAAACCACCATTCCTGGCTTAAGCTGGCGTGGCGTCAACCACCTCTCCCTGCAGAGCTGCCAGAACCTCTGCCCCAGTGTGGCTCCTGTCCCCCACACACCAGCGCAAGCACGGCATGGCATCTTTTTGCCTGCGTACTCGCGTAGCCCCTTGTACGCCTACGGCGCACCGCTGGTTCCGAGGACAGAGCACTCAAAGAGGCCATGGAGGAAAAAGAAGAGGAGGGGGTGGAGGAGAGAGGTGTGTCACAACCAGTAGTAGCATTTTGGAGGCGTGGTGGCGGAACAACCTCCGACACTACTGCACCTTGTCCTGCATCCCTCCCAGCTGCCAATAGAGTGACCCAATGGGCCGTGAAAGACAGATAACGTCCCTGTCCATGCCTGCTGGACCATGAGTCAGCGGTAATATGCACCTTACCGCTGACCGCCCTGTCCAGCGAGGCATGGACATTGCCTTCCACATGCCGGTAGAGAGCCGGAATCGCCTTCCGTGAGAAAAAGTGGCGTTTGGGAACCTGCCACTGAGGAACCGCACATTGAACAAACTCACGGAAGGGGGGCCGAGTCTACCAACTGAAAAGGCAGCAGTTGAAGTGCTAACAATTTAGCCAAGCTAGCATTCAACCGCTGGGCATGTGGATGGCTGGGAGTAAACTTCTTTCGACGGTCCAGCAGCTGGGGCAGGGAAATTTGCCTGGTACAATCGGACGTCGGTGTACTGCAAGTACTTGGCTGTGACACACCTAATTCTACACCTTCATTCCTCTCAGAGCAGCTTTCAGACAGGACTGAAGATATAGTGGGGTTGGAGATCCCAGCTGATGAGGAGCAAGGAGAGGTCCGCTTTGTTCTTTGGTGTGGGTCTTTAATGTGCGCTTGCCAACGAGCTGCATGGCAGGTCGACATATGTCTGGTCATGCTTGTGGTGCCCAAGCGGCTGATGTTTTGGCCACGCGAGATACGCTTGAGACATATGTTGCAAATAGCAGTGGTGCGATCTGATGCACTCGTCTCAAAGGCCCACACCAAAGAACTTTTGTGATAACATGCAGAGGCAGCGCCCTGCACAGGCGGAGCTCTACGGTGTGATTCAGTTGGTGTGCTGGCCTCTAGCTGGCCTCCGGAGGGCATCCTGCCTCATTGGACATTTGCCGCCGCCGCCTCCTCCTCCTCCTCTCTCCCTTCAGGCACCCATGTGGAGTCAGTGACCTCATCATCCCCTCCCTCTTCACCACTGGAGCAAACCTGGCAGTAAGCTGCAGCTGGTGGAACATGACTGCCAGATTGCTGTCCTTGAGCATCCCCTCTCTCTGCGCGCATGCTACTGCCTTCCTCTAACTGGGTATCATCATCCGAGCCTTCAAAACGTTGGGCATCCTCCTGGAGCATGTACCCAACACTGTGCTCAAACAGTTTGGGGGACTCCTCAGGAGGACATGGTGGGTCTAGGGAAGGGGTGCCTGATGATGCCATTGAGTACATGTTGGCAGCTGCTCTGCCAGTACCCTGAGCCTGGGTGAGAGAGGATGAGGAGGATGAGGAGGGCTTGGTCATCCATTCTACCAAGCCTTCGGCATGATGCGGCTCAACATGTCTAGCTGCCGAAAACAAGGACAAGCGTGTCCCATGGCCACGTGCTGATGACGATGTACGACCACGTCCACGTCCACGAACAGCACTGTTGTCTCTAGAAACAGAGCCTGCTTGCCCTGTGTTCTTGCCTCGGTACTGTCTGCCTCTCCTTGGCGGTCTTCCAGGCATTGTAGTGGGTAGTGTATATTGTGCTGGAGTCACACAGCACACACACACTAACTCCTGCAGATGGCTGTCTTAGATGAGAGCAACAGGGCCTTACGGCAGATAGAGGCTGCCTTAGATGACAAGAACTGGGCCTTACGGCAGATAGAGACTGCCTTATATGACTGACAACAACTGGGCCTTATAGCAAATACAGAGGCTGATGTGGTTTTATGTGTGATGTACTAACAGAGCACACACACTAGCTCCTGGAGATGCCTGGCTGCCCTCGATGACAAGAACTGGGCCTTACGGCAGATAGAGACTGCCTTATATGACTGACAACAACTGGGCCTTATAGCAGATACAGAGTCTGATGTGGTTTTATGTGTGATGTACTAACAGAGCACACACACACACACTAGCTCCTGGAGATGCCTGTCTGCCTTCGATGACAAGAAATGGGCCTTACAGCAGATAGAGACTGCCTTATATGACTGACAACAACTGGACCTTATAGCAGATACAGAGTCTGATGTGGTTTTATGTGTGATGTACTAACAGAGCACACACACACAAGCTAGCTAGCTCCTGGAGATGCCTGTCTGCCTTCGATGACAAGAAATGGGCCTTACGGCAGATAGAGACTGCCTTATATGACTGACAACAACTGGGCCTTATAGCAGATACAGAGTCTGATGTGGTTTTATGTGTGATGTACTAACAGAGCACACACACACACACAAGCTAGCTAGCTCCTGGAGATGCCTGGCTGCCTTTGATGATAAGAACTGGGCCTTACGGCAGATAGAGACTGCCTTATATGACTGACAACAACTGGGCCTTATAGCAGATACAGAGTCTGATGTGGTTTTATGTGTGATGTACTAACAGAGCACACACACACACACACACACAAGCTAGCTAGCTCCTGGAGATGCCTGTCTGCCTTCGATGACAAGAGCTGGGCCTTACGGCAGATAGAGACTGCCTTATATGACTGACAACAACTGGGCCTTATAGCAGATACAGAGTCTGATGTGGTTTTATGTGTGATGTACTAACAGAGCACACACACAAGCTAGCTAGCTCCTGGAGATGCCTGTCTGCCTTCGATGACAAGAGCTGGGCCTTACGGCAGATAGAGACTGCCTTATATGACTGACAACAACTGGGCCTTATAGCAGATACAGAGTCTGATGTGGTTTTATGTGTGATGTACTAACAGAGCACACACACACACACACACACTAGCTCCTGGAGATGCCTGACTGCCTTCAATGACAAGAACTGGGCCTTACGGCAAATAGAGACTGCCTTATATGACTGACAACAACTGGGCCTTATAGCAGATACAGAGTCTGATGTGGTTTTATGTGTGATGTACTAACAGAGCACACACACACACAAGCTAGCTAGCTCCTGGAGATGCCTGTCTGCCTTCGATGACAAGAAATGGGCCTTACGGCAGATAGAGACTGCCTTATATGACTGACAACAACTGGGCCTTATAGCAGATACAGAGTCTGATGTGGTTTTATGTGTGATGTACTAACAGAGCACACACACACTAGCTCCTGGAGATGCCTGTCTGCCTTCGATGACAAGAAATGGGCCTTACGGCAGATAGAGACTGCCTTATATGACTGACAACAACTGGGCCTTATAGCAGATACAGAGTCTGATGTGGTTTTATGTGTGATGTACTAACAGAGCACACACACACACAAGCTAGCTAGCTCCTGGAGATGCCTGTCTGCCTTCGATGACAAGAAATGGGCCTTACGGCAGATAGAGACTGCCTTATATGACTGACAACAACTGGGCCTTATAGCAGATACAGAGTCTGATGTGGTTTTATGTGTGATGTACTAACAGAGCACACACAAGCTAGCTAGCTCCTGGAGATGCCTGCCTTCGATGACAAGAACTTCGATGACAAGAACTGGGCCTTATAGCAGATACAGAGTCTGATGTGGTTTTATATGTGATGTACTAACAGAGCACACACACACACACACACACAAGCTAGCTAGCTCCTGGAGATGCCTGTCTGCCTTCGATGACAAGAGCTGGGCCTTACGGCAGATAGAGACTGCCTTATATGACTGACAACAACTGGGCCTTATAGCAGATACAGAGTCTGATGTGGTTTTATGTGTGATGTACTAAAAGAGCACACACACAAGCTAGCTAGCTCCTGGAGATGCCTGTCTGCCTTCGATGACAAGAACTGGGCCTTACGGCAGATAGAGACTGCCTTATATGACTGACAACAACTGGGCCTTATAGCAGATACAGAGTCTGATGTGGTTTTATGTGTGATGTACTAACAGAGCACACACACACTAGCTCCTGGAGATGCCTGTCTGCCTTCGATGACAAGAAATGGGCCTTACGGCAGATAGAGACTGCCTTATATGACTGACAACAACTGGGCCTTATAGCAGATACAGAGTCTGATGTGGTTTTATGTGTGATGTACTAACAGAGCACACACACACACAAGCTAGCTAGCTCCTGGAGATGCCTGTCTGCCTTCGATGACAAGAAATGGGCCTTACGGCAGATAGAGACTGCCTTATATGACTGACAACAACTGGGCCTTATAGCAGATACAGAGTCTGATGTGGTTTTATGTGTGATGTACTAACAGAGCACACACACACTAGCTCCTGGAGATGCCTGACTGCCTTCGATGACAAGAAATGGGCCTTACGGCAGATAGAGACTGCCTTATATGACTGACAACAACTGGGCCTTATAGCAGATACAGAGTCTGATGTGGTTTTATGTGTGATGTACTAACAGAGCACACACATACACAAGCTAGCTAGCTCCTGGAGATGCCTGTCTGCCTTCGATGACAAGAACTGGGCCTTACGGCAGATAGAGACTGCCTTATATGACTGACAACAACTGGGCCTTATAGCAGATACAGAGTCTGATGTGGTTTTATGTGTGATGTACTAACAGAGCACACACACACACAAGCTAGCTAGCTCCTGGAGATGCCTGTCTGCCTTCGATGACAAGAACTGGGCCTTATAGCAGATAGAGTGACTGAGGTGGTTTTATGTGTGCTGACACACACACTAGCTCCTATAAATCCCTGCCTGCCTGCCTTAGATCACAATAGGACAGAAGGTTATGGTGCAATGCTGTACTAACAGCATAGGACAGGGTGCTACTGCAATGCTGTACTAACAGCACGCACACACCAGACTAATCCCTAGAATCAAAGCAGTTAGACTCAGCAGCAGATAATGTCACCAATCAGCAGCAGTGCAATCAACAGAAATTATCAGTATTCACTTCAGTAGTAATGATAATGAATCAGCAATGAATCAGCAATGAATCAGCATCAGCAGTCTGCCTATTCAGAATCAAAGCCGGAACACATGTGCACTAGGCCGACGGCGCGGCGGCCTTTTATACAGTGGGGCGTGTACTAAAGCCCCTGAGCTATAATTTGCTACAGGCGTCCTGCCTGTAGCCAATTATTGCTCTCCTCGCTGCCGGCGCTGTGATTGGCCAAGCATGCGGGGTCACAGTGCATGCTTGGCCAATCATCAGCCAGCAATGCACTGCGCCTGGCGCAATGCATTGCGGGCCGCTCGCATCACACGAATGTGATGCGAACGGCCCAAATAGTTCTGGGCTCGCCGAGCGGGCGAACGCCCGTGCTCGATTCGAACGTGGGTTCGAATCGAACACCGGGCCCATCCCTAACAAGCGTGCGTCCCACCACCGTAGGGATTAGTTGCTCAATCAGGCCTAGTATGCAAATTGCCATTGATTGTTGCAATGGTACAGAGGTAATTTGCGCGATAAAGTCTAAGATCTCTTTCCAGTAACTGGTAATTGCTGTGCAGGTCCAGAAGATATGGGTGAAATCCCCAGGAATCACACCACATCTTCAGCACCCGGGAAGGGAGTCAGGGTTCATTTTGTGTAGTCTGTGGGGGGTAAAGTACGCCCGGTGAACTATCTTGAACTGGATTAGGCGGTCTCACAGAGAGACCAGGGAGTTAAAAGGGAAATCCCATCTGTCGTCCCAGTCGTCGTTGTCAAGATCAGGGATGTCATGGGACCATTTAGTTCTTAGCTTTTCCAACGCCGGGAGAGAGGTGATAATCAAATGTGAGTACAATTGAGAGGTGGGCTTTTTAGCACAATCTGACCTAAGGAGGTCCTCAAGTGAGGACTGAATCAGTTGAGGAGGGGAGTTGGAGAATTGGCAACTGAAGGCATGGGTGAGTTGATGGTATCGAAAAAAATAGGATCGTGGTACATTGAAGTCAAAATTCAGTTTGGAAAGCGGAACTAGGGATTGGTTGGAGACAATCTGTGATACCGTTTTTAGGTTAAATTTGGTCCAGGCGAATCAGGGGGGCGTGACCGGAATGAGGTGTGGTGAGTGAGGAGTGTGTGAGCGTCCGTGTGAGCTCCTCCACCCTCCACCCGACCCGACAGATTAAATGCTGGAGTATGCTGGATAATTGAACCACTATGAAGCATTCATGAGGCCTGATTATTCCCGCCCTTACCAGCCCTCTGTGACGGCGTATAGCCCAGGATTCCCGGAGAGCCTTTTGAAATCCGCCCGAGCCTGAGCTACCTAGCACAGCATCGCCGTAGCCGAGACAGCCGAATCCGAAAGCTAAGCCGAAGGTGACGTCACACGCCGTCTCCTGCTCGCCGCCCGCGCTGGAGGGATGAGAGCGGCGGGAGATTCAAACTGATAGACCGGCTTTCTGAAGCAGCTGGTGCGGCTGAGCGAAAAATAGGACACCGGAGGAGGGGAGAAAAACCCTAAGGAACCTAAGGGGCTTTCTGGATGTCTTTGAAACCTCTGCCTTGAAGACCCCCCCCCAAATCTACAGAGAAGGTGAGAGGATAACATAATAGGAGCGGTGCATAAGTACATGTTCATCCTACAATTGAAAGACTGTTTCTTTGGGCGCTATGCAGGGGTCAAGTCCTGGGGAAAAAAGTGTGGGAACTCCCACCCAAGATCCACTCCCCCACCCAAAAAAAATTAAATAAATGATACGCTCATATGCACGAACGCTTCAAAAGTGGTATTTTTCATCCAATTTTCGTATTGTGTGGATGAAGCTGAACTGTTAGTACATAAAAAAAAACAATCCTCAATAAACATAAATCGGGTAATTCTCTGAATAATCAGCATTCATACAATTGTGCTTCCATGTAATGTGACCATCATGTTCTGATCTTTATTGGGGAATGTTATTTTGTATATAGAGTGTTCATGTGGTGAGTTTACACTTTTCATTGAACAGAGTTTGGATAACACAGGGTTAAACGGAAAGGTCATAAATGAACTGCACATTATCTGGACAGAATGCTTGGGGAGATAGTGATGTGTTCCTGCTTAGGAGATGTATGTTAGCTTGGGGGGGCTGCAAACTCTGCAGGGGCTCCAACACACACTCGCTGCTATTCCAACACTTCACATATTTCCACATAAACTTCCCTCCTGGCATTAAACTTTGCCAGGTATTGTGCTCAGCTTACCACCCCAAACTGATGTTCCTCCCTCAGCTCACCTCTCTCCCTGCATGTCCTGTGAGCAGAATAGCTGTGCTCCTCCTCTGGGTTCTCTCATCATATGGCACTGAAGATAAAGGAGGGGGGAATTCAGCGGGATACACAGAGCAAGTATGCAGGAGACTGGGGGGGGGGGATGAGGAGACAGAAAATCAGGAGGGGCCGGCGGGGAGGAGCGCATCACGAGAGGTCTGACTAAATACAATCTCTTAGCAGCAGGGACCTGATATACCCGTCAGCTAGCTGTGGTTGACAGGTAGATCGAAGCGGAAGCTGTCATGGGGCCCCCTATTGGCAATGCCTGAATGGTTACTATTGCGAGCTGTGTCGGTAGCTGCTGGTGTAGCACCTGCCACACAGCTCGCATACTTCAAAGTCTTGCAGGACACGGCTGCTAATGGGAACTGAGTTCCTGTTGTGGAAAAAGTACAGGAACTCCGTTCCCATGCGTTCCTGCAGGACTTGAGCCCTGGCGCTATGCATATATACTTGAACCTTTCTTAATGGCAAATTGAGGACTGATACTTTGCAAGGAAAAACATAAGCTGTGTGCCAGGTTAGGCATCTGTGCTGGTGTGTCCTTTTTTTTTTTTTTTTTTTTTTGACTGCAAGCAGAGGAGTGTCATCTGTCTCCCTTTTTCCTTTATAAACTCAGCACTGAGCATATATGCCTTCCCCTTCCTAAAGGAAACCTCACTACAGAATACTAACTGTGTGCTGTTTATATATCCCTGGTTCTTTGAGGACTATTTCATTGCCAAAAAAAATATATGTCATGCTGTACAGCTCTGCCGGGCTTCATCTTTAGTGGATAAGGACTGTCTCCCCTTTTTTTTTTTTTTTTTTTTTTTAAACCACAAGCATTATAGGGGGGTGCATATATGCTGAGCTCTTCTCCTAAAACTGCAAAATTGAAGACTGCCTTTTTTGCTCAGAATATAAATTGTGCTGTGCTGTGCGGTATATATGTGCTTCGCTCTTTTTTTCCTAAATGACAATCTGAGGACCATCTTACTGCCAAAAAATACAGGTGGTGCGTGATAAGTATATGTTATTGAGTCTCTTTTAAAGGCAAGCTCAGGACGGTTTCTATATATATATGCTATACTTCCTCTTAACTGCAATTTAAAAGACCCCTACTTGCAAAACCGCAAACGGTGCAAATCTTTGCGAAGCGTTTGTGCGGGTCTTTATTTCAACTATTTGCAAAATACAAGCCTTGCTCTGTGCCATATAAAGGGGCTCACCCCCTTTCAATAGTGACGGTTAGATGGTCTTGGCTCCTGGTGAAATATAGCTGCATGTTGTGACCCATATATGAGATTTGTCTATCTCCTGCAACCAGAGGACCGCCTTACGTTAAAAACCACTGTCTATGGACTTAACCGTCTCAGCCATAAATAGAATTAGCGCAGTAGGACCGTCCCTTTGTGAAAATACAAGCTGTGCGCCATACATATACACCTGATGCTCTTCAACGGTGAATAGGGGATGGCTTGTTAGTAAAATAAGCCGCGCGCTGTGCTTACTTTTCCCTCTTTTTTTTTTTTTTTTTTATGTGACCAGAGGATTGCTTACCTGGTGTTATATATAGGCGTGTGGATTTTTCTCCTTTTTCTCCATCATAATAAAACTGAGGACTACCTCCTATAAAGATATTTTAAGTCCACTATTTGGCGAGATTAGACACAGAGGGAGTCTGGTGCGACAATATGTCAGCCAGGAGAAGAATGGACGAGCAGGCCAACCAGGAAAATGTTGGGACACAATCATTAAGATCAGCCAAAGATAAGGACAAGGAAAAAGGGGTCCAACCCACAATAACAAATGGGGCATCAGTTGCAGCAAAGCTGGAAAAGTACGCTCACAATCATAATCCAGATCACACCCCCACTAAAGGAGGACAGCAAGCTCAAGTTAAAATGCCAACCGATAGAAAGAGCCAAGGACAATCAAGTAACCCAGTAGCGGCCCCAAGTGGGGTAAAGAATTTAACCAATAAAAATCTGGGAGCCCCTGGAAAATTAGAACTGGTTTCGGTTCAAGTATCAGCAGAAGAAGGGGGGCCGACATTAAAGGACGTACTGGCGGCGGTTAATATATGCAAACAGTCCCTAGGGGAATTATGTAGTCAAATGAAAGATATTAAAGATGAACTGTCCTTGATGCGCCAGGAGCTTGAAAAGACGGCTGACAGAATAACAGCAACTGAAGGGAGAATTAGTCAAATCGAGGATGACATGTACCCATTAAATCAAGAGGTTAAAAGTCTAAAAGAGCAATCGGATAAATTTGCAGGAAAACTGGACGAATTGGAAAACAGACTCCGAAGGGATAATGTGAGGCTGGTAGGCTTACCAGAAAAGAGTGAAGGATCTGATCCGATCGTATTCATGGAAAAATGGCTCATTGAAGTATTTGGAAGAGAGACATTCTCACAACAATTCTCGGTTGAAAGGGCGCATAGAGTTCCGTCCAGACCTCCACCCCAAGGAGGACACCCTAGATCTATGCTAATGAAATTTTTGAATTTCAAAGATAAAGTTACGCTTCTCCGCAGGGCTAGAGAGATGGGGAACATTTTTTTTAATGGAGTTAAAGTTTCATTGTATCCTGATTTTTCACCCGACTTACAGAAGCGTAGAGCAGATTTTATAGAAGTGAAACGTAGACTCCAGAAATTTGATGTCATCTACGCATTATTGTACCCAGCCCGGCTACGTGTGGTAGCTCTGGGAGAGACTTTTTTTTTTGATTCCCCTGCAAGCGTGACAACATGGCTGGAGGATAGAAAAGACCAACTAATAATCAAAACGAGGGGATAATAAGGTTAAGGGAAAGGGAATAAACATAGTGGGATGGGAAGGGATGTGTTTCAGAGATGTGTGTTTCAGAGATGTTTAGTATGTATATATACGGAGTGGAGGGTGGTGGGAGCCACATAGCACGATAGGGAGGATATGATTGGTTGGGGTAAGGATAAAAATATAGCTTCTGATGTGTGTAGGGTAGGGGAGGGAGGAGGGCGGAGGGTGGGAGTGGGCTTGTATACAAGAGAGGGGGAGGGGGAGGGGAGGGTGGTTGGAACGGGATGTTTGGTAATGGTCACAAAAAAAGTCCCTAGGGATAACCTAGAAAGGTACACGGGGGGAGGGGGGAAGTGGGGTCATCGATGTAAAAATTGGAAAAAATGTGTAATTTATATGAAAGTAAGCGGCAAGCAAAAAACACTAAAGCCCCATACACACGGTCGGACTTTTTCATGGATTTGGTCCGATCGGACAAGGTTGTTGAAAAATCAGACCGTGTGTATGCACCATCGGACAGTGTTCGTCGGTTTGTCCGTCGGACAAAGTCTTATCTCCTGCTGGAAAGATTTGCCGTCAACCCGGTCCGATCACACCAAATCCGAGCGTGTGTACGCTTGTCCGACGGACAAAGTGCTACGCATGCTCAGAAGAAATTCTGTGACGGAAGCGCTCGGTCAGGTAAAACTACCTTTCCTAATCGACACAGCACATTCGTCACGCTGCAATGTTAAAATGTCTTTAATGCAGCGCATTCTCTTTTTCTTTACAATGCAACAAGAATGACATGTTTTAGCTGCTCCTATTCACCCGCACTTCTCACAAACTTACTTCTTTATTACTTTGCAGCATTTATACACTACATGTTTATTTTTACTCTGAACGGAAAAGAATCTTTGTTATTTTTTTACCATGATTTGTCTTTTTTTTTTTTTTTTTTTGGGGAATACATATTTGAATGTTTTTTTTTTTTTTTTTTTTTTGGAGGGGGGTTGTGTGTCTCAAATTACCAAAAACACATTATTTACATTTGTATTTCTTGCTTAAATTTACTAGGAGGTTGTTTGTTGTTGTTGCCCCTTGTTAATTCTACTTTAGGATTAGTGAAATGTACCTGCTTACTCAAAGAAAAACTGTCATTGTAGCAAAGTAAAACACAATAGTCAATGATTATTTCAAATCAAAAAAACCTTTATTTAGGTCACACCAACAAACCAAAGAGGAACGCAGCCATGGTGAAACATGGGGAATTTGCAAAGTCTTGGCCCCCCACGGCAACCATCATTGTTCAAGCGTAGAAAATTGGGGGCCTGAGGAGTACGTATATTAAGGGGAGTGCAATCTGGTCGTGAAGTCCAAAGTATCCGGAACTGCAGCAGATGCCATCTAGGTCCCCAGGCTCTGGTACTACAAGAGGCTCCATCTTCTCTCACACCAGACTGATTGCAGGTCGTCACTCTCAGGTCTTCCTTCCACGCTTCCTTCCACGCTGTGGCTGTCGTGCTGGTGGGGTGGCAGAAGGAGGAGGAGGAGGAGGAGGAGGCGGAGCATGGTAGCTATGGCAAACATGTGTGACTGGGGTCATCTCCCCAGCCCTACCCTTATTTAGGACATGGAGGATGAGCCCCTCACACATGTTGCGTTGCCCCACCTCCATACCCATCATTTTTGTGACAACCACCGAGCCAAAGGTCTCCTCGTCGGCGGGTGTGGCATGTAGGGAGTCTGAAGCCTCTCTGATCATCCGGAGCGCTGACTGTGCCGCATAACCCCCCCTTCTCGCCCTTTTGTACGGAGGGCGGAGGGGAGGGGTTTGGGTGTCAGTCAGGCTCCGAGGCCTAGCCCCCTCTTGGCTGCCACTACCCAGCTGGTGGCTGCCACTAACCCCTGCCTCCTCCTGACTGCCACCTTCCACAGCCACCTCCTGGCTGAGGTCTTCCTGTGTATGAAAAAGGGACATAGTTTCAGTTATTTGTTCATCAAACACACACAATTCTCATCTAGTGACTGGTGCAAAATGTTTACAAATAGAAAACCATACAATTCTCAGCCCTGCAGTTTAGATTCTGGCCCCAAATGTCTCCCACACCACTGTCTGTTGATATGTCAAACACGTTAGGAACTAAGCAATTGGCGATCCTGAATTAAGTGAACATCATTCATTATTCCCATAAATGGTAACAAAACTACTATACCTGGAACAAGCTGGGCTCCTCCACCTCTTCCAGACTGGAAGGCCCAGGTTGCTCCTCGGAAGCCTCAACAGGGGTGGGCTGCGCGCAAGGAAGCGTGGAAGGAGGAGTCGAGGTTGACTCCGTGACATCAGTCTGGTCCTTCAGAAAATGGAGACTCTGATAGTACCAGAGCTTGGGCACATAGACCTCATCTGCTGAAGTTGCAGTTTCCTCAGACTTCACGACCTTCTTCCGCTCCCTGATATACGCACTCCTCAGGCTGCCAATTTTCTTTCTAATATCATCAACAGTTGCCGTGGGGAACCTTGGCTTGACAAATTCCACAAGTTCCTCCAGGGCTGCGTGCCTCTTTGGTTTGTTGGTGTAATGTGGGTGTATACCCTGCCACAATATGGGAAAATCCCTGTATTTGGCAATGAAGAGGGGGAGAAAACTCATGTCGTTGAATCCCTTCATATCAATCTCTGCAAGACACAACAACACACAAAACCCTATAAATTATGTCAGGCTAAACTCTCCTAATCTTCTCCATAAAGAAGCCTCAAGTTCAAATCAGTCTAGGCTAGTTATGTACCAACGTTAAATTGTACCTTCGTTTGTAGCGATCGTCTCGTGTGAGTTTTCTCTCCCCCTCGTCTCCCAGATCGTGGCTACGACACAGGCGTGTGACGTTTTATATACAGTGCGCATGCTTCAAACTCCGCCCGCCCCTGACGATCTTTCTCGTCTATTCCCCACCCCTTCTCTTTACGGCGTAGTGGGGAGAGCACATGGCGGGGACACAGCAGGTGCGCCACAAATATCCCACCAACGAGGAGGAGGACGAGGAAAGTCCGGAGGCAGAAACGTCCCGATCCCGGAGCCTGAAATTCAAGGCCTCCAATATGTCATTTGGAGAAATGTTGGAGATGGTGGACATATTAAAGAGGAGCGACTATGATGGGAAGTATGGGCCTTACCTCAACCCCAATGTCCGCAAGGCCAAGATCATGTCTAAAGTTGTGAGGAGGCTGTACAATCATTTTGGGGTACAACGATCCAAGGAGCAACTGAGGAAACGCTGGTCAGACCTGAAACTGAGGGAGGCCGATCAGTACAGAAAGATCAAGCGAATTCTTCTAAAAAGTAAGTAGTTGTGTTTTGTGTTTGATTTCTTGCTTGCATACTGCTCCATTGTGGTTTGATTTTTACAAAGTTGTACATTCCAAAATGGCCACTTTCAGGTTCGTCTGTGCATTCGATCGTACTCAGCCTCGATCTTTCTGCCACTGTCATGATCGTGTGTGTGCATTCGATCGTACGCAACCTCGATCGTTCGGCCACTTATAATACGATGTTTGGTGAAGTTTTTATTGAAAGGAAGTTTGTTCTCACTAGAGATGTCAGCAAGAGCGTAAACCAAATTTTGTCAATGTAAAGGAGAGGTCACTCAGTAGCTGTTTACCCATCTGGACTCTAGAGCACTAGTGCTGGGACACCCAAACCCCCTTTTTATTATGCTTTTCCACACATGTGCTCCAGTGGATACTAGAGGGGGGTCTCCATCACACAAACTTCTACCAAAAAGCTAGTCAGTTTAGCACCTTTACAAAGTGACTACATTCATGTAGTTGACATTTGTAACTGGCCAAACTAAAATAGTGTCCGTCACTTTCAAACAATGTTTGTCATTTCCTATTTCTGCCCTCAATAGCTTGTGTTGCTAAATCTTCCTTTTGGACATTCTCATAGGGGAGCGAAAACTTGGGCCGTCTGAGGAAACCCCCAAACCAACACCTCCCAAAAAAGGGGAAAGAGCAGAAGCAGAGGAGGAGGAGGAGGAGGAAGGAGAGATCATCGAACTTGGAGAAATTGTCACCACAACAGGTGAGTGTGGGAGAACACAGCTACTGGTAAGCTAATCCATGTATGGCTGCCTCATTTCCAACACCCCATTTTTGTTTGTTTGTGGTTTTTAGGTGACGTGGATGTTGTGGAAGAAAAATCGCACTTTACCACAGAGAGTGCCCACGTACTCATCGGAGAGATAATGGTCTGCAATCGAGATCTAGATTACATAAAGCAAAACATCAATGATGTTCAACAAAAATTGAAGAACATCATTGATGTTTTAGGAAAAATATGAAAACGCACCAAGTAATTAACACACATTTGTGCCAGCTTCTGAACACATTTGCAACTTAAAAACTGTGTGAAATTTGGAACATGCACACATTGTGTCCACATTTGCTAGCTCCCATCATGGTGGATGAATGCCAACGTTTTTTTGGGGGTGCAAACACTTTACGAACTACGAAAGTGGTTGTGGTGAAGGGGTTGCACCCCCAAAAAACGTCCATTCATCCCCATGATGGAAAATGGCACTTTTGAAGCTTCTAGGCATGTGTTTTACCATCTAATGTCCATTTTCAGACCCAAATTGTGTGCATGTTCTAAATTTCCACTTTCCGGGGGTGACCCCCCCATGTGATGAAGGCAAGATCAAACACACTTTGAACATATAGTCATGTCTGATCTTGTCTTCACTTTACAAAGTTGAACTTTCCGAGTTCATAGGTTCTGTTTTGCTCCATGCCTGGTTTTACCAATTGCGGAATGTTTGTAAACAATGTTGTAAATAAACAAGATGTTGTCAGTTTTGGCGTGAAGATTGTAAACGCACTTGTGAATGTTTTCCTAGTAAACTTTTTTACTTTTCTAAATGTGTGGCTTCCTTATTTAAAAAACACAATGCATTATGTATGTAAAATGTAAAGGATATGGGGGGCAATGGGTGTTATTTACTAAAGGCAAATCCACTTTGCACTCCAATTTTCTTTCCCTGGGAACTTTTTCAATGCACTTGTAGAGCATAGCGGATTTGACTTATGTAAATGACACCCACAGTGCTTTGTACGAAAACACGGAGCACAGCATTTTTGAGAATACACACATGTCAGACCTGGTGCTGAAAAGGAGTATTTTGGGTGTCAGTTATGCAGTACAAACCTTCTCTAGACCAAAGATTAGGAAGCAAACACACAACATGAGAATAATCTTTTTGGGAAGAAGAGACTGTTACCTCCTTTTGCCCAGAAAGTGCATTCCCACTGTCGAAGGCAAAGGGAAAAAATGTCAAAGTAAAATAAGCTAAAAAGAAGACTGAAATGACAAGAAATCATAGGTTGGTTAAAATATCTGATTTATTAAAAAATGCCTCTCACACATCGTCAGGCAGAGCAATGGCCCCCCTACCCACAAAGTACTCCATATATTGGTCCCGGACCACACGGGCATTTAGAGGGGGCAAGCCTGGACGTGCCACTCGAAGGGCTGTGAGTTCCGCATTTGGAGGGCTCTCCACATCTGGGCCAACGGGCACCACATAGTTCCTGTTATGTCTTTTGAGGAAGTTGTGCAATATGCAACAGGCAAGAACTATGTGGTTCAGTTTGTATTCCGCCAAGTTAAATGCCGTCAGGAACAGGCGGAAGCGGCTGGCCAGGATGCCAAAAGCGTTCTCCACAACTCTTCTGGCTCTGGACAGCCTGTAGTTGAAGACCCTCTGGTCCGGGGTGAGGGTCCTCATCGGGAACGGCCTCATCACATGGGGAGTCAACGCAAACGCTTCATCTGCGACAAAGACGAAGGGGAGTCCTTCGGCATTCTCCTCTGGAGGTGGCAAGCACAGACTGCCACTTTGGAGACGCCAGTAGAACTCCGTGTGCGTAATGGCCCCACCATCCGATATCCGGCCGTTCATCCCCACGTCCACATACATAAACTCGTATGTTGCCGACACCACCGCCAACATCACTACACTATTAAACCCTTTATAATTATAATAGTAGGACCCCGAGTTGGGCGGTGGGACGATGCGGACGTGTTTCCCATCAATTGCCCCTCCGCAGTTAGGAAAGTCCCAACGGCTGGCAAAGTGGGAGGCCACAGTCTGCCATTCCTGTGGCGTGGAAGGGAACTGTGGAGTGAAACAAGAAAAAAAAATTAGTCACTTTGCACCTAAACATTGCAAGCAGATTAGACAATCAACATCTTGGAACAAGAGCATTGTATAAAATTGGAGGCTGGAAAGTATTTGCACAGAAAAGTAGAGGCTCCCCTTCACAGATTACTCACCCCCCCATCAATCCCCCCACTTCTGATGGGACATTGGCAATAACTAGGGTTTTGGGGGGGGGGGGGGTGGACAGCTAACCCTCTGCACTTCATTGATTGGCCAATGGCTCAAAAATGTGGGCTAGTTTGGCCAGACCCGCTGTACTTAACACTATTGGCAGGCCCCAGGAAAGATCAAATAACATTTCAACCCCCCCCCCCCCCCCCCCCCCCCCCAAAAAAAAAAGGCAGGCACAGTGTGACATTATTAAATTACCAAGCAAGCTAATAGGAGGGAAAGAAGACAAAAAAATAGGAAATGGAATGTATGGAGGCAGCCCCTTGCACTACATGCTTTGCTGAATTCATCCCTAAAGATGCGCACTATAAAGAGGTAGGTATATAGTGTGTAGGGACCTTGGGAAAGCCAGCAGATAAAGGATTGGTACCATCTGACAGAGCAGTTGGGGGAGGGGGTTCCTAATGAGTTTGCCCCCCCCCCCCCCACCAAAAGAAAAAAAAAAGGGGGCTCTACATGAAGTAAACCACACAGCAAACATTTGTGCATATTTTAGGGGGTGTTTGGGGGCAAACAATACTATGCAGCAGACAAAAGACATTGCTTAAGTGACTAGGCCATAGGTGTCTATTGGGGCAGAAGAGCATGCTGGGGAGGTAAGTGAAGGGAAAAATGCATGAAGGAGAAAAGGGGCACAGCATATTAGAACATATTGCAATCATGGTAATTAGGGAAGGAGGTCAAAAATACAAGTCATTAGCAAACAGAGCATACATAGAAGGGAATAGTAAAGTAGAAATGTTACCTTAATATAGTCCTCCTGCAGGACCTGAATGATGGCAGAACAGGTCTCTGGAATAATGATTCCCAGGGCCTGGGGAGAGATACCTGAAGAGAACTTCAAATCCTGAAGACTTCTCCCTGTCGCCAAGTACCTCAACGTGGCAACAAGCCTCTGCTCCGGAGTAATGGCTTGTCTCATGCAGGTATCCTGCCGGCTGATAAAGGGGGTCAGCAAAGCCAAAAGACGGTGAAAATCGGGGTCCGTCATCCTGAGAAAGTTCCTGAAATCATCAGGATTATTCTCCCGGATCTCACGAAGCAAAGGCATGTGCGAGAACTGGTCACGCTGAAGCAACCAATTCTTGGTCCACATACTCCTCGTCACTCTGTTCATGGACGGGTCTTGGCTCAAAGCTAAAAGCCCGACACCAATTCCGCGTACAGCACGAACTCGGCGACGAGTACGCACGGGAAACATCGCTCACAAGGTCACAAAAGGTCGGCTGGTCAGAACGGACAAACAGAAAGCACCGATAAACAGCAAGGCCTGAAAGAACGAAGTGAATACCAGCAACGAGCAGACAATAAGCAGTGCAAATCAAAGCGTCCTATATCAAGATATAGGCCGCAATGACCAACAAATGCGAACTGACTACACGCACTAATAAACAGATACGCACGACAAGCACAAACTGAAGAGCAGTAACGATCTGAGTCAGAAAACTGAGAAGCGCGAATCTTAAGTCACCAAACTTCCACTAACTCTCGATAAACACGGGATCAGCAGAAGGAGCCTAACGGGTGCCTGACGTGGTGCTGAACTTCCCTTTTGTAATCTCGTGGACGACGACTTACGTCACGACGTTCTTCCGGACCGGATATTCCGACAACGTAGTCCGACCGTGTGTACGCAACACCAACATCGGACAAAGTACGTCGGACAAAGTCCGACCGACCTGGTCCGCGGATTGTCCGAGCGTGTGTATGGGGCTTTACAGATAAATATTTGGAAGAAAGCTTCACATTCTCTCACCTAGAAAGAAATATTAAGACACGATGTAAAATTTGGGAAAAAAAAGAAAGGAAAAACCGAGCGTGTGTAGATGGGGCTTTAAAAAGGGAGGTGGGTTTTACCTGTCGGCAGACCAGTATAGATAGGGAAGGACGGTATATTTTTCTGCACTGTGTAATAGAAAACCGAGAATATGTTCTCGCTAATATCTATATCCCCCCTCCGTTTAAGCTTGAGGTGATGTATAGCCTAATGGAATTTTTAACAGACAAAGCTGGGATACCAGTCATAGCAGTAGGGGACTTTAATGAGGTTATTAATAAAAATTTAGACAGGTTTCCTCTAGGTATACAGAGGCAGAAGGTAGATGAGAGCCGATTACACCAGTTCTTACAAGAAATGGGGCTGTTCGATATGTGGAGAGTGAGAAACCCGGGGGTGTTGCAATTCTCATGTTTCTCAAGTTCCTACTCTACTCTTTCAAGGATTGACTTAGCTTTGGGAAATGGAGAAGCATGTCAAACAGTAAGGGACATAGAATATCAGCCTAGGGGGGTATCGGATCATGCTTTGCTGATTGTCTCAATAAATTTGGAAGGGAAAAGACCTCCCAGAACATGGAAAATGAACCCAGTTTGGTTCGAAATAATAGGGGATCCAAATGAGGTGCTGTTAAAACTGGAAGAATTTATAGAGTTTAATAAAGAGACAGTGACAAGAGGAGTAATGTGGGATGCACTGAAGGCCTATCTGCGAGGTATCCTTATTCAATTAGTCTCAAAAATCAAAAAATCCTCAAGAGAATGGGAGAAAAATAGTAAGATGGAGCTGATGAAAGCAGAAAGAGAATACGTTGAAGACCCCACCCCAGAAAGACAAAGTAGATGGCTAATTAAACAACTGGAATACAAAGAAGTAATTATTAGGAAATCAGAGAATAAAAGACTGTTTCAGAAACAGGTGGCTTATGGGGAGGGGGAAAAGGTCGGAAAGATGTTGGCACAGTTAGTGAGAGCTAATTCCCCTCCCTCCACCATCCCAGCGATTAGGACGGAGAAAGGAGAAATCTCATTAAAGACGTCAGTAATTACAGAGACTTTTAGAATATACTATGATAAATTATATAAATCGCGGGGGACGATGGAGGAAGGGGAAGCGGACACATTTTTTAGAAACGCCGAAATTACGGCTCTCACTGAAGAAGAAAGGGAGGCAATGGAGGCACCGTTAACGCTGGAGGAAATCCAGCTGGCGGTAAAAGAAATGGCCAATCAGAAATCACCAGGACCAGATGGTCTCCCCGCGGAAACCTATAAGCAATATGGGAAAATTCTACTGCCAGAACTTCTTAAGGTACTAAACTGGGCAAAGGAGGAGGGGAAGTTGCCGACGTCTATGACAGAGGCAACGATAATAGTTCTGCATAAAGAGGGGAAGGACCCATTAGAGACCAGGTCTTATAGACCGATTTCCCTACTCTGCTCGGATGCTAAAATATTAGCTAAAGCAATGGCAATTAGATTAAACAAAATTATCTCTAGATTAATACATCCTGACCAAACAGGGTTTATACCCTGTAGATCTACTAGTATGAACATTAGGAGACTGTACCTTAATTTACAGATACCAACAGAGAACATGGGTACAAGGGCAGTCATGGCGTTAGATGTGGTTAAAGCTTTCGATAGCTTAGAGTGGGGATATTTATGGCGAGTCTTAAAGGAATTTGGATTTGGCTCCTCGTTTATTAAATGGATTAAAACCCTGTATAAGGGTCCCAGTGCTAAAATTAGGGTTAATGGCGAGTATTCCGAGGGGATTCAATTGGAGAGAGGGACAAGGCAGGGCTGTCCATTGTCCCCCCTGCTCTTCGCGCTTGCAATGGAGCCCTTAGCAAGTGTAATTAGATCAAACACAAATATGCAGGGGTTCCGAAGAGCAGGGGGTGAAGAGAGAATTGCACTGTATGCGGATGACGTCCTCCTCTTCCTGGGGGATACGGGGCAATCCCTCAGGCAGGTGATGAACATCCTCATGGACTTTGGTAAAATCTCAGGACTTACCATAAACTGGGAAAAATCTGCATTATTGCCTATAGATCCTCTAGGGAACCAGAACGTACAGGATATTTCACAGCTAGAGGTAGTTGAACAAATGAAATACTTAGGCATATATATAACAAGGAACCCTAACAATTACATAAATGATAATATAGTACCGCTTCTAGCCAGATTTAAAAGTAAAATTGCAATCTGGAGACGTCTCCCATTGTCGATTGCAGGGAGGTGTAACCTAATCAAAATGTTATGGCAGCCACAGCTTCTGTACCTGCTGCATAACTGTCCAATATGGATAGATAAAAAATGGTTCAGAAAGATAGACACGTTGTTTAGAGAACTTATATGGAAGGGAGGTCAGCCTAGGATTGGGTTACAAACACTACAACTAGCAACAAGAAAGGGAGGAATGGCAGTACCGCACCCACGGAGCTACTTCTTAGCAGCCCAACTGCAACATCTAGGAACTATGACAGGATGAAGCAACAAGGAATTAATGATTGCAGGAACTCCGCACAAATCAATAGTAGAAGCCCTCGAGGCAAACTCCTTTCTTTACAGAATTCCCACGGTGAGACTTGCTTTAAAAGTGTGGAAGGCAGTAAAAGTAGTAAAAGGGTTAGAGGGTATGACAAAGTACACCCCCCTCTGGAATAATAAAAACTTGCAGGAAGTAGAAAAGATAGGGAAAATTAGAGAGTGGGAAATAAAAGGGATAGATAAGTTGGCACAGATGTATGAGGGTAAGGTATTGAAGACATTTACAGCACTGCGAGTGGAATATGATATACCCAAACATTCCTTCTATAAATATCTACAAATTAGACACGCTTTAAATAGTCAATTCAAGAATCAAGATCCAATTTGGAACAACTCTCCAGTGTACCAAAGAATAGGTTCCCAAAACAAGAGTAGAGGATTTATAGCAGAAATTTATTCACACATATGCGAAGGTAGCATAGAAAATCCAGAACAGCTTAAGTGTAGGGGGAAATGGGAGAAAGAATTTGGAACGTTCTCAGATGAACAGTGGTTGAGGATATTGGAGAAAGGACACGTGGTATCGGTCTCGCCTGCTCAGAAGGTCTCATATTTGATGCTGTTACACAGGACATATTATACACCTAAGAGACTATATGAGTTTGGATTGAGAACAGATGCCAGGTGCCCTAGGTGTCAGGATACTGGGGATTTAGCACATATGGTATGGAAGTGCCCAAAACTGCACCGTTACTGGACTGAAATCCTTAACATCCTGAACACCGTATTAGAAGTTAGACTGGAAATGAACCCCAGACTGTGTATACTGGGATTGGATGAGGGGATAAATGGTGGTCCCTCTGTAATCAACGCTGTAATGAGAGGTTTGTTCCAGGCGAGAAAGTTAATAGCGCAGAGGTGGCAGACTGAGAAACCCCCAACGGTAGGAGAATGGATAAGGTTAACAACAGAAACAGTATGGAAAGAAAGAACAGTGTATATAAGGAGAGGAAATCTGAGAGAGTTTGAAACTATGTGGAGACCATGGTTGGATAAATTGGAAAATCCACTATGAGGTGGGGGGAGAGAGAGAGAAAGGGAACAAGTCGGGTGTCAAGAGGGAAGGTAGGGAAGGATAAAGGGGACTAAAGGTTGAAGGGTACTCCTTGTAAAGTGTGAGAAGTGGAATTTTTCTTTTTAAATGTATGTACTATGTAAGTAAAGAATGTATTTTGTATAATAATGAAGAAAATAAATAAAGATTATATAATTTTAAAAAAATTTGGTCCAGGCATGGGGCTCAGGTAATTTGTAGATGTGCTCTAGGGTTGGGTTTCGCCAAAGGGGGCATTGGGTGAGATTGCATGTTTAGGGTATTTTTCGATTCTTAGACCTGCCCCCCATGCACGCAATGTGGTGCGCATGGAGGGTGTCAGTGGGTAGGGGGCCCGGGGGCCTCGGAGGAGTAAAAATTTGAGCGCCTCAAGGGATCCCAGCACTGCCGTCTCTATCTGGGTAGCTGGGTTGGAGATGTCCGGATTGAGCCACCAAGCGGCCGTAACTAGCTGGGTGGCTAAATAATACTTATATAGATCTGGACATGCCAAGCCACCCTGAAAGGTCGGGCGTATCAGTGTGGTCCAGCTGTATCTGGGGGACTGGGATCCCCACAGGAAAGAGGCGAGGAGTCGGTGTAGACATGTGAAAAAAGATTTGGGTATCCACTGTGGAGAGTGGCGAAATAGGTACGTGAACTTGGGTAGTATTTTCATTTTAAACAAATTTATACGTCCCATCAATGAAAGTGGCAATGATTCCCATGCCTTCAGTCGTTGCCGAGCCTCCTGAACTACCGGGGACAGGTTCAGGGGTAAGTAGTCGGAGGCCTGTCTGGAGACCACCACCCCCAGGTATTTAAAGGTCTCGACCCAGTGGAGGGGAATATTTGGAGGAGCTGTGACACGGGCCGCTGGGTCTATGGGAAACAGAAGAGATTTTGTCCAGTTGACTCTGAGGCCCGTGACAGTGGAAAAGGAGTTGAGGATCTGTAGGGCTCCCTCGAGCGATGGGCCCGCATCATTGAGGAAAAGCAGGAGGTCATCTGCGTAGAGGGCGACCCTCTCCTCCAGCCAGCCAATCCGCAGCCTCTTAACGCAAGGGGAGGTGCGGAGGGCCTCCGCAAGTGGCTCCATTGCAATGGCAAACAGGGGCGGAGAGAGAGGGCAGCCCTGCCGCGTACCTCTGGACAGACGGAAGGACTGTGACAGGCCCCCTCCCAGCTTAATGGCGGAGGTGGGGTCACGGTACAGGACCTTAATCCACTCAATGAAGACCAGGGGGAATCCCATTCGTCGGAGGATCTCCCAAATAAAAGGCCACTCGACCGTGTCAAAGGCCTTTTCGATGTCGAGAGAGGCCACCACCCTGGACCCTTCATTAAGATGCTGTGCGTGTATGTTAGTAAACAGGCGTCTCAGATTTACGTCTGTTGATCTATTGGCCATGAAACCAGTTTGGTCGGACTCGATGACAGAGGGGAGTAGGGGCTGTAGTCTCATGGTCAATAATTTGGTGAGGATCTTGAAATCCGTATTGAGTAGGGCAATAGGCCTGTAGGAGGCACAGGATGTGGGATCTTTAGGTGCTTTGTGGATGAGAATGACATAGGCATGACTCATGGAAGCCGGAAGGGCACCATCAGCCAAACAATGGGTAAAAAGTTGAACTAACTTGGGGGCCAGTAGGTCCCCATGTGTTTTATAAAACTCAATGGGGAGTCCATCCGGGCCTGGAGACTTCCCAGTAGGGAAGGACCCCATCGCTTTCAGTACCTCCTCCGGGGTAATCGGCCTCACTAGGGATTCTCTCTCTTCATCAGAAAGCCAACCAAATGCCAAGGGGTCCAGCTAGGGTGCAAGGTCCCGTGGCTGGAAATCCGCTGGTAGTACTGAGGTATAGAGGGAGGTGTAGTATTTGCAGAATGCCTCCAGTACATCTGGCAGAGAAGAGAGCGATTCTCCCGAAGGGGACACCGCACTGGGGATCACGTCAAGGGTTTGTCGTGTTGTGTCAGCATCGCCCGGAGGCGACCATTCCGGTCTCCCTGCTCAAAGAAATGTTGCCTATTCCACTAGAGGTCTAGTCTGGTTACCTCGGTGAGGTGGAGGTGTAGCTCGCATTTTGCTGCATTAAGGGAGTCATAATGTGCATCTGAGGGGTCGGCAGCATAGATATCTGACTGGGATTGCGCAGCGGTCTGTAGGACAGTGGTGGCAGAAGCTTGCTCCCGCCGGATCCCAGCGATAGAAGAGATGTATTGCCCTCTGGTGAAAGCCTTGAAGGCATCCCAGGTCACAGTTGTGGAGGAGGACCCTATGTTAAGATCCCAAAATTCTGTCAAACGTGGTGGAATGGTATTTGCTAGGTCCGCATGGGAGATCCAATGGGTCTCCAGGCTCCAAAGGGACGAGGAACGAGAGGACGGAGAACGAATGCTAAGGAGTAGGGGGCAGTGGTCTGAAAGTCCGCTGGGCAAGTAGGAGGCGTCCAATATATCTGTCAGCATAGTCGGGTTGGCAAAGGCAAGATCTATGCGAGAAGAAGTTTTATGCGTATTGGAGAAACAGGAGTATGCTCTGGTCGTGGGATGTTTCCATCTCCACACCTCAGACACTCCCAGTGCCTCTGCCCATGAGAGCAAGTCCATGGAAAATTGTTTAGGAGGGATAGGTCTGTCCAGCTCTGGGGCTAGGATGACATTGAAGTCACCCATAAGTAACAGTTTGGCCGGGCAGTATGGAGTGATTTTCTCTAGAATGGTATATAGGGTGGAGGAGGAGAAAGGCGGAGGGATGTAAACATCTACCACAATATATCGGATACCCCAGACAGTAAACACTATTAGCACGTATTTGCCCTGGGGGTCCATGTGAACCTGTTCTATTACACAAGGGAAGGATTTACTGATTAAGATGGTGACCCCTCTGGCATACGTGGAGTAAGAGGCATGGATGCGTTTCCTGCAGAATTATGATATGTGGGGAGTGTAATTTGAGGTATTTGAAGAGCACCGCTCTCTTAAACTTGGAATTTAGTCCCCGGACATTCCAGGACAGTACACTGTAGGTGGGGGTGTCACGTCCCGCCATTGTGTGGGGGTTTGGTGGGGAAAGGGAGGAGGGCCGAAACGGGTGCGTTTGTGCATCTCAGGAGCAGCAAAAACTCTAGGGACCTGCGCCAGGTAGAATTGTGACCAATACGTAGGTACATATGTATTAATTATTATTATTCATTATTTGTATTTACCGTATATACTCGAATATAAGCCGAGATTTTCAGCCCTTTTTTTAGGGCTGAACGTCCCCCCCCTCGGCTTATATTCGAGTCACCGCCGTCTGCCTACATGAACAGCGTGTCATGCAGACAGACGTCAGTTTTCAAAAGCCGCGCCTCCTCCTCCCGCCCGTCCGTCCGTGATAGGCGGACACTAATTTTCCCAGCAGTAAGTCAGTGTGCAGTGTTCCGCCCATAACGGACGTCCTGTCATTCTCATCTCATGGATGAGGATGAGAGGACGTCCGTGATAGGCGGAACACTGCACACTGACTGCTGGGAAAACAGCGTTCCTCTTATCACGGACGAGGAGGAGGAGGAGGCGCGGCTTTTGTAATTTTAGAATGGCGCCTTACACGCTGTGGGGGGACAGAGCGAGACTGCATCGGCGGAAGACAGAAGACAGATGACGGATGACACAGGACATGCAGATCGGCACAGATCGGCACAGGTAGGCTGCAATGGGGACACAGGGGGGGTCTGTACAGGGGACATGCAGCTGCAGATGGGCATTGCTGACCCTCTTTTCCACTTACAGTAGCTGCTGCATTTTTTACCCTCGGCTTATACACGGGTCAATGCGTTTTTCCCAGTTTTTTGTGGTGAATTAGGGGCCTCGGCTTATATTCGGGACGGCCTATACTCGAGTATATACGGTAACAAATTTCTATCTCTGTCAAATTAAATTAAAAATGTCGCTGTATTGTACTGATGTCATATTCTATATTTTTTGAAAGAGTGGCTTCCCTGAGGAATAATCTATATACATATGCACATTTCGAAACGCGTTGTATTTTTCAGACTACTATACATCAAGAGCAAATATTCCTTTCTGTCTCTGTATTGTATTATTATTGTAGTATGAAATGGCCACTCACCTATGATCTATGACATATATGCAGCTACTACGCTATGTAAAACATTTCTATAACTTGTATATGCTTGTTTTGGATTTTTCAGACTACTATACATCCAGAGCAAATATTCCTTTCTGTCTCTGTATTGTATTATTATTGTAGTATGAAATGGCCACTCACCTATGATCTATGACATATATGCAGCTACTACGCTATGTAGAACATTTCTATAACTTGTATATGCGTCTTTTGTGTATTTTTTGTGTATTAATAAATTTATCAACAATTTTAATATATACTGTTCAAGTCGTTGACTACATTGCCCTTAAAATCCCACTTATTATGAGGTACTAAAAATCCACAATTGTGACCAATGGAAGACCAAAAAAAAACAATGAACACAAACATTAACAAAACTAATAAACAATACCTGTAATGACACAAAGGTGTCAGCCCTGCCCTCATCTGATGACATCCCGAGAAACTGGGGAGCGATCAGATCAGGCCTATACCCAGAACTTACCAACAGTAAACCCTTTAAACTTTGGTTAGAATGGTCACGTCCTGGACCAAACAAAGGGGGAGGGGGGTTGCCAAAACTGGCAAAAGTCCTCACCGGGACCTGGGTGAGGGAGGGGGGGGTGACTCGGTGGGAAATTGGGACGATTCCCCGTTTAGGGGTCAAGGACAAAAGTCTGCATAAAGGTTGCTGGAGCTCCTAAGACAGGAGGAGCTGGTCTCAGTTCCATTGGCAGAGGATGTAGGATATAGGGTTAGGGTAATGGCGAGGTGCAGCAGTGCAGAAGGCTGTGAGAGGAGAGAATAGGAGACGCTGAAAGTCAACAAGGGATCATCAGAGGAGGGTAAGGTACTTAGCTGGTCCCAGAAAGCTGCATGTCCATCACAGTTCCAATTGGCGCCATGACACTAGCGGGTATCCAACCACGCCGCAGAGGCCTCGGGGGTGTCGAAGAAACGGGTGTTGTCACCATCGGTGACCCTCAGCCTGCTGGGGTATAGAAGGCCAAAGCGAATTCCCTTTTCACAAAGTCGACGTCTGACATCTGTGAACGACTTGCGGCGCTGCTGCACCTCTTGGGAGAAATCTGGAAAGAAAGACAGTTTGGCATTTTCATATTTGATTTACGGCATGGTTCGGGCCGCCGCCTGGATGCGGTCGCGATCACGGTAGTTCAACAAGGGTAGCAGGAAGGGATGTGGAGGAGCCCCCGGTCTGGGAGGGAGTGGCGGGACCCTGTGGTCTCTTTCCACTACAAAGGTGGGTGGCGTATCGCCCAGATTAAATAGGGTGGATAATAACTGTTCTGTGAATTTAGCAGGTCTGGGGCCCTCTGTTCTTTTGGGTAGGCCAAGTATGCGAATGTTGTTGCGCCTGAGGTGGTTTTCGGTGTCTATGGCTCGCTCCTGGAGTGCCTTCACTTGTAGTTGCAGGGCCCTCACCTCCCTGGAATCCGACCGAACCACATCTTCTACCGTGGAGACCCTATCCTCCACTTCCGCTATACAGGATCTGAATTTATCCATGTCCTGACGGATGAGGCTGACATCCACAGTCAGGAAATCAATCTTGGTAGTCAGGGTTTCCTTGCATGCTGTAATGGCCGCCAGGATCTCTGCTCCCACGGGGGACTCCGCTGCCCCGACTTCGCGGCAGTTGATGTGTTCGCCGCCATTGCAGCCGCTGGCCGTTGCCCAGACAATGTGGCCACTGGTGGAGCGGGATGAGAAGCCTTTTTTTTCTTGGAATGAGAATAGCGGGTCTTGGGGGGGCCCATCCGCTGTATGTCTTGTTCTAAGATGGGGCCTTGCTTTTGGTGAGGGACAGCAGGCAGGCACTAGGTCTCAGGAGGCAGGATAGGCGGTGTGGTGGAGATATCCCCACTTTGCAGGGTCAGGGCTTGCCTTGGGGTACAGTTATTATAGGGATGGATGGAGGAGGCACTGGGAGGGCAGCACAGATATCCCCACTTTGCAGGGTCAGGGTTTTCCTTAGGGTACAGTAGCTATAGGGATGGATGGAGGAGGCACTGGGATGGCAGCACAGTCACTCTGGGGCACAGTACCTGTGTATGGAGGATGGTCCGGTCACTGTAGGCCGCAGGATGGTAGCAGCAGGACAACAGCCTATATGGATCCTCTGGCAGTTTTTTCAGGCCCCTACACAGGCTAGCCACCTCCCGGTGATCGCTGCCGCAGATGTGGATGAAACAACCGCCTCCCGCTCGGACGATCGCGGCACTCGAGACCGGGGATGCTGGAGGCTCCGCAGGCCTCAAGATGGCGGCAGGTCGCGGCGTCCTGGATCGGCCCCGATTGGGCCTCCTGCGGTCCTCTGGCTCCCTGCACAGTTCAGGTACCTCCCTGGGGCATCCACTGCTGAGGTGGACGGATCGGTCGCCCCTCGTCTCGCTGATCATGGCACCCGGGACCGGGGATGTGTTAGGCCTCACAGGCCTCAAGATGGCGGCGGGGAGATGTAGTGTGGAGTAGGACGCGGCCCAAAAAGAGCCCGATCCGCCGGCCGAGCTCCGCAATTTTCACCAGGGCTGATGTAGGTGGTGTCCAGGGGCAGCCGGAGGGAGTCTGGAGGCTTTGCAAGTTATTTTTGGGACAGGATGGTGGTGGATTAGGACAGGATCAGCGGAGCTCTGCAGCAACACGTCCTGTTCTGGTTGCATCCGGACACGCCCCCATGATTTACCATATTTAAACAGCATTGGTGTGAGCAGTCTTTTAGGCTGGGTTCACACTGATGTGGCTGTGGGTCCTAGCAGGGGTCCAGTGCATCCCTGTACACTGCTTAAGGTCCGAATTTTCACCTGAATTCGCACCTGAAAAGAACCAAAGACACACAGGACCCTTTTTCCAATGCGTACCCCCGCCGTCCCGGGGCTGTGTGAACCCAGCCTTAGACCCCATACACACTATTCGATTTTCTGCCGATTTTTGTCTTCAGATTTACCAAAACCATATAATATGAGGTCAAATCTTAAGAGTTTCAATTTGTATGCAATCAGGCAGGCCCTTGCACTGCATGGTTTTGGTAAATCTGAGGACAAAAATTTGCAGAAAATCTAATAGTGTGTATGGGGCTTAAGGCATGTGACATGAGATCTTAAACTAGAGTGTAACTACAAGAGGCATGCTATGAATAGACATGTGCACTGCTGAAAAATTTGTTTGTTTTAGTTTTAGTTTCATTCGTTTTTTTTTGTTTTTCGGGTCATTTATTATGATCGCAATTCGTAAATTCATAAATTCGTAAATTTGAAAATTCTTAAATTTTTTAATTTGAAAGTTAGTAAATTCGAAAATTCGTAAATTCTAAAATAAGAAAGAAAATCCAAAAACTTGAAAGAATAACTAACTATTGAATTATAGGTATTGGAATCTCTTTTTAAATTTGGCTGTTAGTGAACGTGACAAATACGAATTTATCCGAAGTTACAAATTATCTGAAATAACGAATGCCGCATCTAAACAAATGGAATGTTATAAATTAATAAAAATAATAATAATAAATACGTTTTTATTATTATTAATTTTTTACATTCCATTCGTTTAGATACGGCATTCGTTATTTCTGATAATTTGTAACTTCAGATAAATTGATTACGTTCACTAACAGCCAAATTTGAAAGGAAATTCCAATACCTATAATTTAATAGTTAGTAATAGTTATTATTAGTTAGTTTGTATTTCAGATTTTTGAATTTTCGGAAAAATTCATTAAACTGTTTTTTGTTAATTTGGATATTTCCAAATTAACAAATGTATCGAAATTCGTTAAACGAATTTGGAACTAAATGAATTGCACATATCTAGCTGTAAAGTAATGGGACCTAGGTATAGAAACCACCTTTTATCCAGCTGTGTGCTCCAATTATAATCCTTACAGAATAAAGGAAAATTTCACTGGTGTGCTTTTAAAAGTTAAGATGGCTCTGCACTGATGTGAGGGTGACATTTTATTAACAAATATAAAATACTTTCTGTTTCTTTACAGAAAAGAAATTAGAGTGCAATTACAGAGAACAACCAATAGATGGTTCCTTCATCAACACAATAATAATGTAATAGACAGTACACTCCCGCCTGGTATAAATATATACCACTACTACATATCTATGAATTACTGTAACATTTAACTATATAATTATTTTTTATTTTTTTTAACAGAAGGAATATTTTATTGAGATATTCAATCAGTTACATGTTATACAAAACAAGCATCACAGTTTTTATTATTAAACAGTACAACAGTGTAGGTTTCTAAGTTTGTCCCTGGTCGGGACTAAGGAAAGAGAGCAAGGTACATTTCCAAGCAAATTATTGCAAAGTTAGAATCCCGTATGGTCTGTAAGTGTATCAAGGTCTATGGATATTTCAGGGGTCTTCCATTACATAGGTATGAGGGGTGTACTCTCATCAGGCCTTGAGAGCACATAAAATGTGTACAATTAATACTCTTAATAAGAAAGAGGGAGAAATGGGGGAGGGAAGGGGTAGGGGGGAGGGGAGATTTAAGATACTGTCTAGCTTCACGATGCTGAAGGTCTTTGGAGGGGGAAGGCCCCCCCATGAGGGTTGGAGAGGGGGGTATTGGGGATAGATCCACAGCTGGCGCTATACCAGGAGACCCCTAGCCTCTACCCAAGCCGACCATATTTTATAAAAAATTTTGGGGCAATTCCATCCCATATAAGTCAGTTTATAGAGAGGGAGGGCAGCATTCACCAAGTCTCTCCAGACAGAGTTTCGAGGCGGTTCTATTGTCTTCCATTGGAGTAGTATTGTTTTCCTGGCATAAAATGCAGTGTAAAAAAAAAAAATTTCTTGTGTGTGGTTGTGGGCAAATTATCCGTGATACCCAGCAGTAGAATCAAGGGATCAAGCCCTATGGATAGCTTACTTATTGAGGTCATGTCAGCAGCTACAGTCCGCCAGAACTCTTGTACTCATGGGCAGAGCCACACCATATGTATGTAGTTGCCAACTTCTCGGTTGCATTTAGGGCACTTATCATGAGATGTATGGTATATTGACGCCTGCATTTGGGGTGTGTAGTGTACCCTGTGGAGGAATTTTAACTGTACAAATCAGTCTTTTGCAAAAATCATCAGAGGGATATATACTCTTCTGTATAAGTTTCTGAAGAACCGGGTAAACATTGTCCTCTAAGTACTGTGGGAGGTACTAATTGAAGGGGAGCAGGAATACCCGGAGGGGGTCCACCTTGATTTAGAGGGAAAAGAACTGACTTATCCCAATTGATTCTAATACCGGAAAATTTACCAAATGTGTCGATCAGTTCTAGGGCCTTGTCAGGGATTGGTGGGGGTCTTTAAGGTAGAGAAGTGTATCGTCAGCATACATAGACACTTTCTCTACAATGGGGTGCACTGATATACCAGCAATTGTCATTGAAGACCGGATGAGGATAGCCAGGGGCTCGATAGCAAGGGCGAATAGGGCCGGGGAGAGAGGACATCCTTGCCTGGTGCCCCGGTGGAGTGGGAACAGTGCGGACAGTAGGCCATTTGTCCGGACCCTAGCTGTCCGATCCGAATACAGCATCCAAAGCCAAATAAAAAGGTAGGACCGAATCCAAACCTCTGCAATACATTCCACAGGTAGTCCTACTCCACCGAGTCAAAGGCTTTCTCAGCGTCTAATGATGCTATCACCTCCTCCCCCCCACCCCTCCAGCCACCCGGTCTATCACAGTAAACAGCCTCCGCAGATTAATATCTGTGCCTTTGCCTAGCATAAAGCCGGTCTGATCCCTATGTATCAGGGAGAGTATCACTGCATTGAGACGGTTGGCAAGTACTTTAGTTAGGATTTTTGCATCTACGTTTAATAGTGATATTGGTCTGTAGGACTGGCATAATTCCGGGTCCTTCCCTGGTTTGGGGATGACCACGATCACTGCTCTCTTCATGGAGGGTGGCAGGGTCCCTGCTCTAAGGGATGATAAGAGGGTCCCTTTGAGTCTTGCCACCAGTGAGGCACAGTGTGTTTTAAAGCACTCAATTGGAAGGCCGTCATCCCCGGGGGTCTTCCCGGCCTGCATAGAGGACACCGCCATCTGGACCTCTTGTAGGGTGATAGGGGCTTCTAATTGTAAGCATGCTTCCTCTGATAGGGTGGGGAATTGTATATCGTCTAGATAAGATTGGAGTTCTACCGGTGTGTATTCAGTCCTGGAGGAGTACAAACTCCTGTAGTAAGCCGCAAAGCGTGCTTTTATGTGCCCTAGCTCTGACAGCAGTCTCCCTGATTCATCTTTTATATTAGCTATGTTTGTGGCATCAGCCGGTTCCCTGGAGAGCAAGGCCAGCATGCGGCCTGACTGCTCGCCCTGCGCAAACACCCATTGTGATTGATAAAGTAGCTGCTTGTTTGAGAGTCTGATAAGCTGGACCTCCCTAAGGGCCACAAGCAGATCCCTTCTCCTGTCTTCTCCTTCACCCTTGAGGTACTCAGCCTCCAGCCTCTGTACATTAGCCTCAACCTGGGCAAGAGATGCCTGGGAAGACAAGTGTGCCGACTCCACAACCGATCTCTATTGGTGTTTAATATGTATTTTGACTGCTTCCCACCTGGTCGGGTCTTGGTACCATCTGGGTCGGGGGCCCAGTACTGCGTAATAGCTGTTTCGACTACAGGTTCGACGCGCTCGTCTGATATCCAGTATCTAGATGTGATTGCCCGGGGCTACCTTCATGTGTAATTTCAGGAGGATAGGCGAGTGGTCTGAGATCCCTCTAGGGAGAGCAGAGAGTTCATGTATCTTAGCTAAGACCGGGCTGCTGACATAGACAAGATCAATACTTGACATAACCTTGTATATGGCAGAGCTACAGGTGTAGCTTCTTGTCCCTGGGTACTTCCATCTCCAAATGTCTGTGAGGACTATAGTCTCCGCCCTACGGGAGAGTGGAGAGTCTGTGGCTGGGTCAGGAGACAATTTGTCCATGTTGGGGCATGGTACCATATTGAAGTCCCTCGCTAAGATCACAGCGGTGTCCAAGTGGGATGCCAGGATCTGTGCTATCTTATGGAAGAAGTCCAATGAAGGCCGGAGGGGGGTTGTACAATCTCACTAATAGTAAAGGCATTCCGTCAATACATGCATGAAGAACAACATATTTGCCCTCGGGATCTAGATGCAGGTCCAGGAGTGTAAAGGGGAGGGATCTACGAATGAGAATACTAATCCCCCTGGCATGAGTTGAGTGGGTAGCATGGTAGTAGTGTCCTACCCAGGGTTTCTTGAGGCTGGGGACTCTGCTACCCACCAGGTGGTTTCCTACAAGATACAGATGTCTGGGGAGTATTTTTGGAGGAATTTAAAGACTAGGGCACGTTTAATTTTGGAATTCATTCCCCGGACATTCCATGATATCAGTGTCCGGGGAGCCATAGGGTAGAGCATAGGGATATGTTGAAGGACCTCAGTCCCGCATCTAGATCACCAGCGGCATTTCTCAAAGGGGTCAACCACCACTCTTTCTATGCTGACAGTGGAGGATGTACCTGCTGCAGCTGTAAAACATACATAATCAACATTACTAGGGGATGTGTTCACTCGTGAGGCATCCCAAATGACAACCTATACCTTCTATGTCTTACCTAAATTGACCAGACGACACAATCTTTTTGGAGTCGAATGGCCATAGCAGCCCTTTTTATTACAAACATATAAAATACAAAAATACTCTGAAACATAACTTAATGCATAAAAATAAATTTTTCAAAAAACATTATCAACCAAATATATACATCAGCATTAAACATTCCTGATCTAGGGGTCTTTGAAGGTAAAATTAGAATCTCTGGCGAAGTCGGTGTAAACCTCCAAGAGATGAAAAGGAAAATTCTTGTTTTTTTTAAAACAAGTCTCTGGTCTATGCAATACATCTTGACAAAGGGGTAACTATGACATGCATGCAACTGTACGGTAAAAGAAAATAATATAACTATGTATAAACGATCGATAATAATTTTTAATAATTTTTTCTGATGTTTCGCAGGAATGCAATAACGAGACCCCCCCTCTTTTCTCCCCCCTGAAGAAGACCAAAACCCCTAAATACGGTCGAAATGCATTGGAGCAGTGGGGCGCACCCTCGTCAGATAAAATTCTTTTCTTGAAATCCACTTTACTACAACTGTTTTATGAATATAATACATTGTTGTACAGACTTTGCATGTACTTCTCTTTGGCCAGATAGATTGCAACATGTAAACCAGAGCTCGCATTTTAAAAATATAAATCTATATGTATGGTTTTTTGGATACTATAATAAATAAAACTTTTTGATCTTTTTAAAATAGTGTTTTTTTTTGCTGCCTTAAAACCCCACGGGAAACATCATATACTTTTTCCTAGAAATTTATCCGGGGTGAGCAGCCAGCTCTAAAATTAATAATTCCTATTGTTACACCTATATCCCATTCTCTATATCTAGCTTTTAGGTGGTTAAACACCAACTTTCCCCAACACGGTGTACTTGAGCTTAAAATGCAAGCTTTTTTGGTATTAAGAAAGGAAGAAATAGCTTATAGAAACTTTGTATTTTGAGAGAATAATAATATTGTTGACAATTAATATCATTGCCACAATTTGTTTATTTTATGTTATTAAGGTATTAACATTATTTGATAACTTTTGTACCATTACATACATATATACCTTTTGAAATTACTAAGATGAGTGACTTCCAAGGAGAGGAATGGACCCATCTAATGTCTGGATACGAAACTGATTTCGAACAAGGGGATCAGGTAGAGACTAAAATCTCTTCACTTATTCAAAAGTTTACATGCACCTTAGAAAAAAAGTCGTCTCTCTTTTGGCACGTCAAGTCCTTTGATCGGTATAGTAGAGAAAACATAAACCCGTATGGGCTTAGAATTCAAATCTTTCCTAGTCTAGAACACATTAGTGACGAAGGGAAAAAAGAATGGGAAGTAAACCTCCAAAGCTGTTCACAAACTATGATGACAATACTTACAAAGGAATATACTAAGCAAATCGCACAATTAGATGCGGAAATTGGTAATTTGGAGACACAGTTGGCTCAATATAAAAGCCATACACTGTATCTTAAATTACATACTAAATTAAAAGAACATTTGTCAACATATAATAAAAATATTTTACAGAACAAAGAGGTAACATTTTGGAGGGACAAGATGTCCTTCGCGGAAGGAAAAGCCTACAAATGGACGATGCACACTATTGTCCAACGTGGACGCCCACATGATCGCCCACAAAGTATGCAACGACATGATTATTCTCGATCAACTTCCCCTCCATCTATGTCCAATACCAGGGGACGAGGCCGCCAAAAAAGAAGTCGTAACAATAGAGGCTCCCTTGAACAGGAAGTCAAAAAACGCACCGTAGACGCAGACCCTGACTATGCACAACAGGCATATCCTAGTGAAGGCCTGCCTACCTCATTACGAGGAGGTAAGGCCTCCCTAGCAATGATGGGAGAATCGGATTCCTCCTTATCTGATGTTACCTTTGCACATAATCGCCCTACGAACATTGCTGAACGTACAACTTCACAAACTACTCCCCAATAAACAAGAAATTGTGAAGAGGGATGGAACCTCAAGTGACACGGTACAACCCCTCAATGTAATTAATCTTTCCTCACTGCCAATTACACAGGCAGAAATTTAACTCTTATCCAAAGGGCTAAGTTACTGCCCAGAACAAAATATTGACATCTTTGAATTTGTCAAAGATTTGCACCTTTTTGCGAGAAAGCTATTGCTGAAATGTCAATACGTACCTCAACAAAAAAACTTTATTGATAATACAGATTGGTCTAAATACACTATGCGAGAATTTAAAGCTTTACGGGACTTAACATTACTGTACAATGAGAGCAATACTGAAGATCTAATCGATCAGATAGATTTGACAGCCCTCTTTGCCGAAGTAGAGAACTCCACAAATCCCCCTATTTCTTTCAAGAAACCATCTTCCAAATTTTCTCCTTTAAATACCAATGCGAACGTTAACACATTCGTTCAACAAGTCCTTAGAGACATTGCCAAAATGCAATATAACTGTCGTGCTCCAGGTAACTTATCAACTAATGAGAATAAGGCTTTAAAAACATTACAATCTAAAACGACGCTTACAATTAAACCATCCGACAAGGGGTGCAATGTGGTCCTAATGGACAACGTTTTTTTTTTTTACATTATAATCTTTATTAGTTTTTCCATCTATAAAACATGTTTACACCTCAACACAATATTCCAGGACCAGTATCTTTTTTACATACATTTTGTACTTAACACATAGGTATATCACTTTATGAAGATAAAAAAAGAGCACTCTATATTCCCTCCACTAATAAAGGAGGGAGCCGCTTTTTGAGTAATATTGCCTGGATTTACTCCTGTCTCATTATCCCCCCTTTCCCGCCTCCCCTCCCCCCCCCCCCCCCCCCCCACCCCTCTATTCCAGCTGTATCTGGTGTATTCCCTCTATCCATGGTCTCCACATCCTATCAAATTCTTTCATATTATATCTCTTTATGTACGCGGCTCTCTCCTTCGGGAGGGTTTCATTCATTATATCGATCCAATTCTTTACTGTGGGTGGCATCTGTGATTGCCATCTCATCATTATCATCTTCCTGGCCTGATACATGCCCCTTAATATTGCCACTGTTGTACTTTTTGTTTCACCCTTTTCCTGTCTATACCCCAGGATACAAAGTACCACTTCCCTTTCCACTTCTTTTTTAAATATGCTCTTCAATACTTTTGTCACCCCTTCCCAGTACCGGAAGAGCTTGGGGCATCTCCATACCATATGGACCAGGTCCCCCTGCCCCTGGCACCTCGGACACTTATCATTAGGCCTTCTTCCAAATTTACATAACAGCTTTGGTGTATAATACGCTCTGTTGAGTAGCATCAGATGTGAGAATTTCTGGGCGGGCGAAACCGATATCATCGGGGCTAGTTCTAGTATTCTCTTCCATTGTCCCTGTGGAATGGCACCTAGATCCTGTTCCCATTTTTTTTTTACCTCCAGCAGCTTTACTTCGCCTAGGGTCCCTCTGTTCAGTAGTTTATATATCACAGATATTAATCCTTTAGTGGATCCTGGCTCCCCAATAACCTGTAGCACTGGTAGTTCCTCCCATACCATAGGTTGGTTTCGAAACTGGGCTTCTAGGGCATGGCTTATTTGAAGATAACTAAACTGTGTATTCTGGGGGATATCAAATTCCCTTTTTAGTACTTCGAATTTTTTTATGGCCTGACCATCGTATATTTGGCTCACTTTTTTAATTCCCCTATTTTCCCACTCCCTGATTTTCCCCATTATACGTAATTCCTGTAGGTTGCTATTGTTCCAGATTGGGGTATATATGTTAGTCTCCATATATTTTAACTTTTTTTTGACGACTTTCCAAACTTTACTGACCATTTTTGTTGTTGGGTTCTTAGCCCCAAACGACCCTGCCTCTAAAGTTTCTATTATGGTCTCGTGTAGCGCGCCTGTCAAAAGAATTTTTCCATTAGGGGACCCTCCCTCTTGGGCACAACATCCCACTAATTGTTGTAACTGAGACGCTAAATAGTATATCTCAGGATTGGGCAGTGCAAGACCCCCTTCCCCTGAAGGGAGTTGCAGAGTCCGAAGCCGTATTCTTGCCTGTCCCCCCTTCCACACCAATTCCCTAAATAGACTCTCGATTTTATCAAACCATTTTCTGGGGATCCATATGGGGGCATTATGGAGCACATACAACAGTTGGGGCAGCCAAATCATTTTTATTAATGAACATCTACCGGCACTAGACAGGGGGAGGGATTTCCATGTTTTAATTTTCTCCCTAAACTTCCCCAATATTGGTATCAGATTATTATGCAAGTATTGATTGGGGTCTCTTGTTATCCTGATCCCTAAATATTTAAGGGAATCTACGACTGCTAATTTAGGGCTATTCCTTAGCATCCCTTCCCTTATTTCGGCCATCGGAAGGAGCTCTGACTTCGTCCAGTTGATCTCTAGACCCGTGAAACTACCAAACCTCTCCACAGCTTTCATTGCTTCCTCCAATGAGTGTTCTATGTCCCCCAGGAAGAGCAATATATCATCAGCATATAATGCTATACGCTCTTCTCCTGAGATCCTACGGAAACCTACAATGTCAGGGCTCCTTCTGATGTACTCCGCAAGGGGCTCCATAGCTAGCGCAAAGAGCAAGGGCGATAAAGGGCACCCCTGCCTGGTTCCCCTTTCCAATTTTATTTGATTTGAAAATCTATTGTTAATTTTTAATCTAGCTACTGGTCTGTCATAGAGCATCTTGATCCACCCGATCAGCGTGGGTCCAAATCCAAACTCTTCCAGTATACGCCAAATGTATTCCCACTCTATAGAGTCGAAGGCTTTGGTCACATCCAATGATAATATCGCCTTCGACCCTATATTATCTGTTGGCGTTTGAAGATTTAAAAAAGCTCTCCTTATATTTGTACTGGTTGATCGGTTTGCTATGAACCCAGACTGATCAGGGTGGACCAATTTTGAAATAACTTTATCCATTCTAGCTGAGATAACTTTAGCTAGAATTTTTGCATCCGTGCACAAAAGGGAGATTGGCCTATACGAAGCGGCATCTAGGGGATCTTTCCCTTCCTTATGAAGTACGATGATGGTAGCTTCTCTCATTGACTCAGGGAGATAACCCACCTCCATTGCCCCCCCTAAAACCTTCAACAGTTCCGGGAGCAGGATATCCCCATAGTATTTATACGTTTCCGTTGGGAGACCATCCGGACCCGGAGACTTTTGATTTGCCATGTCGGCTACAGCCTGTTGTAATTCGGAGAGCGTTATTGGGAATCCAGACCAACTCTTTCTTCAAGTGTTATCTTCGGAAGGGCTACCTTCCCCAAAAAACTCTCCATCATTGATCTCCCCGCTCCCCTTACTCGTGCGGAGTATAAGTCCCTATAGAACTCCTCAAAGCTTTCCAGTATACTTTTGGAGTTCGAGGTTACCCCCCCGTCTCTACTTCGAATAGCTGATACATTACTGGGGGCCCTGTTCGCCCTTGCCACCTGGGCCAACATCCTCCCCACCATCTCTCCTTCCATGAAGGCCTCCTGCCTCTGTAACAACTGTTTGGTCTCGACTCTCTGGATTACACATAATTTATATTCCTGTTGTTTTTCCAGCCATTTTTCTTTCCCTTCCATTGTTGGGGCTAGAATATAATTAGCCTCCGCTGCAGCCGCTTCCCTCCTTTTATTTTCTTCCTGTGCCCTTACCCCCTTGTTGTACTTCGCCACCTGCTGAATTAATAATCCCCTCAAGAAAGCCTTAAGGGTATCCCATATAATCCCTGATTCTGCTGTGTTTGCGTTGACTACAATAAATTCTCTCAGTGTTGGTGGGATGGTATCTATACTTCTGAGTATCTCAAACCAGCACGGGTTAATTTTCCACCCCCTCAATATTTCCTCCCTCCCTATCTTTAAACTAAGCATAAGAGGGGAGTGGTCCGAGATCCCCCTTGGCCAATACTCAACTGCTTCTACCAGCTCCAATGCCCTATCGTTTCCCATCACCATATCAATTCTGGAGAGGGTGGAGTGTGTGGCCGACCAGCAAGAAAATTGCTGAGCGTCAGGGTTCCGCACCCTCCAGAAGTCTATCCAACCCACCTCCTCCATAAACCGACTCAACTGCCCTTTCTTCATGTTTTCTGCTACCCTCTGGGCTGGGAATCTGTCCATATTGTAATCCAATACCTGGTTAAAGTCACCTATTATTATGATTGGTGTTCCCTGCTTATCCAACAGGAACTCGTTTAATTTAAGCATGATCTCCATTTTAAATGGGGGGGGGGGGGGGACATACACATTTGCTATCACCATCTTTTTATCTTCAATTTGACAACAGAGAAAAATATACCGGCCCATTTCATCTGAGATGGCTTGCATGCAGGAAAAATTCACCCCTTTCTTCACCATTATGCTAACCCCTCTACTGTATGAGCCATAAACCGAGTGGTACTGAAATTGGTATACCCCATTCTGCCTTTGTAGTTGTTGGGCTGTTTCTTTTGTCAAATGGGTTTCCTGCAGGCAAGCCACATCAATCCCATAGTTCCTCATCATAGAAAACACTATTGCCCTCTTACCCGCTGTGCCTAACCCTCTTATATTCCATGACCCAATTCTTAATATTTTAGATTGCATCATTTTTCACCCAATGTATTTTAATCAGTAGTATTTTATCTCTATAGCAGTGTTTTCACCCATTATCCTAGTGGTTCCCCGTTGAAAAGCTCTATGTGTCTCCCTTTTTACTTCCCACTTCTGTGCGTCTACCGTGATTCTCTCTTTTTTATCAGTGGATGTACCCTTTTTCCCTTGGCCCTTTACACACCTTTGATCTGAAATATTACCCATACCCCTCCCTCCCCCCTCCCCCCCCCCCCCACCTCTCTCGGTGAACCCCCCGGGGACTACCAGTGACCTTATCCCATACTCTTAACCCTTTCTTCACATACACCCTTATCAACATCCTCTCGTACCCGCCCACTGTGCCAACCCCCCCCCCCCCCCCCCCCCTCGTGTAATCTATTCTGAGTACCACAACTTATCACAATGCCAGTAACCTTTCCCTGTTCTCCTCCACCCATTTCTCTACCCCTCCTGGATCCTCAAAGTACCGGGTTTCCCCCAGGACCATTACCCTCAGTTTGGCCGGGTATAAAAGAGCATATTGAATTTTAAACTTTTGTAGTGAACGTTTGACCTGGGTGAATTCTGCCCTACGTTTTTGGAGCTCCTGAGAGAAATCTGAATAGAAAGAAATTTTAATCCCATTAAAAAAGATATTCCCTCTGTCCCTGGCTTTTCGCAGAAGTGTCACTTTGTCCTTAAAATTAAGGAACTTCATTAACAGGGTTCGTGGATAGCCTCCTGCTGGTGGTGGGCGGAACGGCACCCTATGTGCTCTTTCGATGCTAAATGATCTTGAAAAGGATTCTCTCCCAAAGGTCTCAGTTAACCAGCCTTCCAAAAATTCAGTAGGGTTGGATCCTTCACTCTTCTCAGGCATTCCCACTATCCTAATGTTATCTCTACGACTCCTGTTCTCGATTTCTTCCAATTTAACGGCTTGCCGGTGTAACTGCTCCCTCATGTTCTTCATCTCTTTAACCAGTGGAAGAACATCATCCTCCACCTGGCTGATCCTTCCTTCCAATACTGTGGTTCTCTCAGCTATCCTTTGCATGTCTTGTCTTACCAGTGCCAAGTCCTCTTTGACCCCCCTCATCTGTTCGCCCAAGTCTTTGAGCGAGTCATTTGAGGTTTTTACTGCTTTAAAAATGTCCATTAATGTGGGTTCTTTCTCCAGAGGTGGGGCGGGTCCTGCCCCAACCCCAATTGCTTCTATGCTTGTTTTTATATTTTGATCTGCGGCCACGGTGTTTTTACTTCCCTGTGTCTGTGTCTTTACCCCCTGGGCCCTTGGTGTTGCCGCATTTGATTGGCTCTGCCCTTGACTCTTTCTCTCTCCTGTACCTCCTTGTTGGATTTTGGACTGAGTCCCTTTTTTTGGGGGAGACGGCGGCATGGGTTGCCCCAGTGTATGCCCAGTTGTGTGTGCAAATTGCTCTAGTTTTGCTGCAGCAGCCATACCTGCTTGTTGGACACTTTTATCTTTATCTTTTGCAGATCGTAGCTGCTGCATTTTCCCTTCTCCTCTTATTTCACACAATATTTATATTTCCCTTCCCCCCCTTTTCCCCCCTCTTCTAAGCACGGGGGTCGGAGGGAGAGAAAAAAAAAAAAAAAAAAAAAAAAAGAAGAAACCACGCAGATGGTCAGGTAAGCGGTTGCTAAGGGGGTCCTGTATCAGCAGCAGTTCTTCTCATATAGGAGCACAAGCCAGGAGCCGAGAGGAAAAAAAAAAGGCTTTTTCAACACCAGGGGCCAGAGCGGCCAGCGAAAGGAGAAAAAAAAAAAAAAAAAAAAAAAAAAAAAAAAAAAAGGGAAAGCGGCCGAGGTTACGCTCAACCGTAGTTATGTCAGCAGCAACAGATCTTCCAAATATAGTCCTCGGGAGAGAGATCACCCTTTCCTCCTTATTTCAGATAGAACACAAACAGCGCAGTTAACTACTAAGCACTACCAGCGGGTACAGCAAGCAAGCAAAGAGATTTTTCCCGTGGGGGTATACGGGCAGCCAGCCAGGTGGTCCGTTGACATTCATGTATCAGCAGTATATCAACAGTATTACTTCATGTATAAGAGCCTTAACAGCCAGACAGGCCAATGTTTTCCTTTTACTTATGTATACTGTGTATGGGTGCAAGCAGCCAGGCACACAACATTTTTGAAATCACAGTTTACCTGCATGAAGGCACTGATAGCCAAACATGCACTCAACAGTATACAATGTCCGCTCCAGCTCTTACATACATAGCCCCTGGCAGATATATAAATAGAAAGCAAGAGGAGAGATTTTTCACGTGGGGGTATACAAACAGCCAACTAGGAGGTCAGTTGATATTCATATATCAGCGGTATATCAGCGGTATTACTTCATGTATAAAAGCCTTAACAGCCAGGCAGGCCAGTGTTTTCTTTTTACTTATGTATGTGTGCAGGCAGCCAGGCGCACAGCATTTTTGAAATCACAGTTTTCCTGCATGAAAGTACTGGTAGTAAAACATGCGCTCAGCAGTATACAATGTCCGCTCCAGCTCTTACATACATAATTGGACCTTTAGTAGGTATACATAGTCCTTGGCGGCTTTATAAATGGCAAGCAAGATGAGAGATTTTTCACGTGGAAGTATACAGACAGCCAGCCAGGGGGTCAGTTGACGTTCATATATCAGCGGTATATTAGTGGTATTACTTCATATATAAGAGCCTTGACAGCCAGACAGGCCAGTTTTTTCCTTTTACTTATGTGTGGGTGCCAGCAGCCAGGCATATAGCATTTTTGAACTCACAGTTTTCCTGCATGAAAGCACTGGTAGCAAAACACCTTTAGTAGATAGTATATACTATCTCTCTCAGCTGATAAAGAAAGTCCGCCTTGTGACACCAATATGAACAATATGGCTTTCATTCACTTCATTTCATCATTAATGACAGTTTATAAGGCGCAGGCACTAGACAGCATCGCTATGTTTCCCCTTTATTCCATTGCATGTTACTCACATGTCCAGCACTGAAGGTCTATGTGGGGTCAGCAGGTAGTTTTCAATCTTTTGCAACAGAGAGTCCAAGTCACCCAGTGAATCTTAGTAACAGTCCTTTGGCAAACCTTGCTGGGCTTTTTTCCTTTACCTTTCCCCCACAAGCAGAGGACTGTGAGAAGGAGATTACACACAGCGTGTTCAGCGTGGGGGGCAGGGAGCAGGAGGCAGCTCATAGCATACCATAGCTTCTCATGACGGCTTCATCCAGAAGCTAGAAGGGGGAGGGGGTTGCACAGCAGCGTTCCTTCTCACACCAACTCTCCTTGCATCTCCTCAGCACTCCTCAGCACTCAGCCCTCTCTCCTCACATCCGGTCACACCCCCAGCCGGATTATATTTTAAACAATTTGTGTCCCCAATTCCCGCTATTACATATAAACGGGCCACTTCCCTTAAAGATAGGCTAGTAAAAAGCGAATACAGAAAAACCAATAAGAAGCACTGTACAGTTTTGGGCACCTTCCTATGTGGGAACTGTGCCCACTGTCCATTAATACGCAAAGAACAGGTATTTATTCTTCCAAATGGCAAAACTTTTCGACCACAACATTTCGTAAATTGTCAAACCTGTGGGATTGTATATTTAATGGTCTGCGAATGCGGTGCCTATTATATAGGCAAAACGAGACAAAAATTCTGGTGCAGAACCTCTAAACATGCATATAGTATGCAGATAGGGAACATTTACCTCCCCCTTGGTCGACACGTCGTCACAAACCACGATTATAAGATGCCGAAAATTTCATTCGCCGCTCTCGAACGGGTACATATTCCCGATCGAGGCGGCGACTCGAACAAGCTATTGCTCCAAATAGAGCAAAAATGGATATACACCCTTCACGCAACCACCTATCCTGGTTCGAACGAATCAGTGTCCTTTGCACCGTTTTTGCAGGGATACTCGTCGGGGAAAACCAGTTAGAGGGGATATAGATGGACGACAAAGGGTGGGACCAGACAGGACTCAATATGGTGGTATACCGTTTACACTATATAATTATTGTCTAACCGATATATATACAAATTTTGCCATTTACCCTTCTATGCAATCAGGCATTTGTCCCTGAAGAAATGATGAAAATATATAACTAACATCTAATTACTGAACGTACTGTCTGGCCGATTTTCTATAAGTCGCCTTCCTCTATTCCCCCTCTCCCTCTCTCTGCGACTTTGTATCAAACAACGGAGTAAAAATCAATATTATCACATTTACCTCTTATTAGCTTAAAAAAAAATTTAGTGATACTGTTACTATTGTTATTAGTTGCTATGTCTCTCGCTTTCTCTTTGCCTCTCTTCCTTATTTCTTTTACCACCATACGCTCGCAAGTGTCAATAAAAAGACCAATATGTATTTTACTATGATGATACTGTAGATGCTAATATAACATGTTATAATTCCCATGTATCTTATAACCACTATATACCTATTCAAATAATGCTGTAGATATATATATCTCATAACCATTTTTTCCTCCCCTTCTCTATGGAGCTCTATGCACTGTGCCACTGGACTGTGCCCTTTAAAAACGATGTTCACGGCAAGGTTAGAGTGTGGGGAGAGATACATTGTATCATCTCCCAGCTCAGAGGCCCCCACAGAGTAATACAACTGCCTGTGTGGAGGCACTATCCTTGCCGGTGGCGTCCTGTGATCGCCGCCGGACGGCGCGGCGTGCGCACTGCGCATGCGAGGTGAGCGCGCTGGGGAATCCCGGGGCGCTCACACTGCGCATGCACGCGCGCCCCCATGCGTAGTTCATCGGAGGCGATGGTAGTCCCAGGGCATGATATGCCTTCCAGGGATAGGGCCACATTATGTCCCCAGCACACACACTGATGGGGGAGGCGCAGCGGATACATCCACACCTGAGAGCAATCTAACTTTAATGTAAGTAGAGCCCTTTATAAAGGCCGTCTGCATCTATGGCATTTCAGCTTGACTCTCTGGAAGCGCAGACACGTACATATGACAGCACCAGGTAAGGGAAAACTATCTGCCTTTGAAAACCAAACCATGGGATGATCTTCCCCTTTTCCCCTTGGCCTTGTATGCCCTAGGGGAAGGGGAAAAGCAGGCTATCATAATGAATCCTGTGTTTTTCTGCTAACAATGAAAAAATTCTTACTGGCCTATACCACCTTGCAGATCTTGCTTGATCGTTGACAAACTAATCATTACCACATATTCCCTTTGGGTATTAATTGAAATAACGATATTCACAGGTAATTTAAACTTTAATTATTGCAGACTATTGTGCTTGAACTATTTAATTATAGTATATTAATCGGTCATTTACATCACATTACTTATACACTTCTCTATCTATTTATTGCTAATCTCTTCATCACTTTTCTCTTCACTGTAGATTACCACGCTCAAATTAGTCAATCACTGCACATTATTGTTCACTCACATTATGCTAATTACACACTTATATTCATTGTAATTTTATTATAATTTTTTCCTCCCCCCCCCCCCTTTTTTCTTTCTCCCTTTTTCTCTTCTTTTTCTTTTCTCTTTCTTTTCTTTCTTTTTTTTTCTTTTCCTTTCTTTCTCTTTGTCCCTATTTATTTATTTATTTATTTATTCATTTATTTATTTATATATTTATCTTCATATACACATCGCCACTTTTTATAGTTCATATTGATGAAATTTTCTATCTCCACACTACTTTTACTGCACATACCATTGACACTATCATAACCTTAGTATATACCTTTAATACAGTATCATATACAATATAATTAATTAATTGTGGTTATTTAGCAAATAAATCAAATACCTTGCATGTGTCAGCTATGGCCCCTTCCTCTCACGAGATGTAGTCAGTTTAATGCTGATAACATGTCATAAAAGAAATATTTTCTTTAAAAATTCTTTATCAATTACTAAATAATTATTATTGCTTCCAGGTGTGTCTCCTTTGCGCTTTCTCCATCTTAGGTGGATAGTGCTATCTCAGCGCCGTCCCCTGTTAGCCCGGGATCTATAACCTCCCCCTCTTTTCTACGGGGTGGTTTCCTTTTTCTCTTCCCATATTCTGGGAAGTGAGGGGACACTCCATGATGGCGAAGTGGGTGTAAACCTCCAAGTGATGAAAAGGAAAATTCTTGTTTTTTTTAAAACAAGTCTCTGGTCTATGTAACACATCTTGACAAAGGGGTAACTATGACATGCATGCAACTGTACGGTAAAAGAAAATAATATAACTATGTATAAACGATTGATAATAATTTTTAATAATTTTTTCTGATGTTTCGCAGAAATGCAATGTGACCCCCCCTTTTTTCTCCCCCCTGAAGAAGACCAAAACCCCTAAATACGGTCTAAATGCATTGGGGCAGTGGGGCGCACCCTCGTCAGATAAAATTCTTTTCCTGAAATCCACTTTATTACAACTGTTTTATGAATATAATACATTGTTGTACAGACTTTTGCATGTACCTCTCTTTGGCCAGATAGATTGCAACATGTAAACCAGAGCTTGCATTTTAACAATATAAATCTATATGTATGGTTTTTTGGATACTATATTAAATAAAACTTTTTGATCTTTTCCAAATAATGTTTTTTTTTGCTGCCTTAAAACCCCATGGGGAACATCATATACTTTTTCCTAGAAATTAGAATCTCCAACCAACCAGTTGTATCGGTAAACCCATAACAAAAAATGGCCCCCCGCCACGTAATTACGAAAGCTCAGGGACAAAGCAGCAACTTCCTTCCAGATACAACCTTGTAAACTCCAGTTCACATTTTAAGGGAAAGGACACCCATACCTCCATATGTGCCCAACCCCCCTAAACCTCCATTTTTTTTAGCACCGCTTTCAAAGACCCCATAGACCTAGAGCTGCTACGACAACAAAACGTCAATCACCCATGGACAACCCAACAGGAAATAATACACCCCTTAAAACTAAACCAACCCAATCACCTTGTCCATCCACCAACAAAATTTAAAGTTAGGGAGGGAGGGTGGGAAAAAAGCTCCTCCGTGTCCGTTAACCCGGCGCGAACTGAGCCACGCGCGCCGGCTCCGTCCCCTATCGCGTCACCATCCCTGCCCAGCCGGCCCACCTCCAAACTCCGTTGGCACGTAGCCCGAGCCTCACTGGCCCCCACCCTCGTCATGGAGGCCCTCCCCTCAGTACCTAGCTCCGGGCCTGTACTTGACTAGGGGATGTGTTCACTCGTGAGGCATCCCAAATGACAACCTATACCTTCTATGTCTTACCTAAATTGACCAGACGACACAATCTTTTTGGAGTCGAATGGCCATAGCAGCCCTTTTTTATTACAAACATATAAAAATACAAAAATACTCTGAAACATAACTTAATGCATAAAAATACATTTTTCAAAAAACATTATCAACCAAATATATACATCAGCATTAAACATTCCTGATCTAGGGGTCTTTGAAGGTAAAATTAGAATCTCCAACCAACCAGTTGTATCGGTAAACCCATAACAAAAATTGGCCCCCCGCCGCGTAATTACGAAAGCTCAGGGACAAAGCAGCAACTTCCTTACAGATACAACCTTGTAAACTCCAGTTCACATTTTAAGGGAAAGGACACCCATACCTCCATATGTGCCCAACCCCCCTAAACCTCCATTATTTTTTAGCCCCGCCTTCAAAGACCCCATAGACCTAGCGCCACAGCACACACACGTGATACCTTACGTGCGTGTTGCCCTCCACATCCTAACCGCCCTCTGCACACCATCCTGCAGACCCAACTGCCACAAATCAATGCCGATGGCATTCAAGTGCACTCCGTCTGCCCGCAAAAAACGCCACGTCTCCTCCTCTAAATCCCGGTGCCAGACCACCAAACCCCCATTCCACACGAAAAACTTAGCCACAGCTTTATTCACTTTCACCCTGGCTCTGTTCAAACCTGTGACAGAGCGAGCAAAGCGCCAAGCCGTCCTGGCCACAATATCGGACCATATAAAAATCGTATCGGGAAAAAATGATTACAACCGTAACAAATCGAACTTTATATCCCTGGTCAACTCCCTTGCACACGCAAACCCAAATCATTACCCCCCACATGTAACACAACCACATCAGGGGGGCGATCTAATTGAGCGTACCTGTGCATTTCAGGCACCACCCTAGACCATAGCATTCCCGGGACTCCGAGCCAACGTACTGTGCCCTCCTCCCCGGACAAACCCAACAACCTGCCATTCCTCCTGACATCCGCCCTCCTAGCACCCCAATACACATATGAGTGCATCCTAGGATCCTAGGATCCACACCAGACATGTTCCTGAATCTGGAAGAAAAGAAAGAGAACAGAGGAATAGGGTGGGGGAGGGCAAAGGGAAAAATGACATAAACCTGGTACCACATTAATTACCATGAGGAGAGAAGCCACAAACTGTAAAAAAACACCCACCTCGGTATATTTCTTAACCTACAACAAATGTGGGTGAACGTACAATTTAAATCTCACTGATTCCAAACGCCCAATACTCTGAACTGCCTTGTCATCCAACCCCCACCGGACTGCCTCTGTGGCAGCCCCATGCGAAACGAATGAGAGGAATAATCTTTTGCCGACAAACCTGCTGCCACTAAGCATTTTTTAAAAAACGCCTGAAATTGAAATCGGGACAAAGCAGTGCCTTCCTCATGTAAGAAGAAAACCCCCCCACCCTCAGGTCTAATATGGCGAAATTCCCCCACAGCCGCCACCGGGCATACAGGGTAACCCGGTATAGTACTCAACTCCACCCAGGCCCCTTTGCCCAACTGATCTGTCTTGGACCTCCTTAGGAACACTCCCAACGTTTTGTCCCGCACCGACACGTCGCGGAAGTTCAAACCGCCATCCCCTTTTTTGTTCCTACTCACCAACTCTCCCACCCTGAAAGCCTCAAAAAAGGCCAACACAAAAAGGCCCGGAATAAGACCCTCTCAAACTGTGAAACGCAAACACTTTTTAACTGTTCCACCACAACCCCCAAAAGCTGAAAAGAAACTGGACGTCTCGTGTCGGCCGCCATGCAACCTGCGCGATATCCACGCATAGCGCGCCGAACCATGAAAGCTTTTGTGGCTTCCCGTTGACCCGCCAACTGAAACATGAAAGCCAGACCAGCCAATTTGCGCGACATATAGGAAGCCGACACCCCCCCTCAAAGTTCCTACCGATAAAATAAAGCGGCAAATAAACACTACCCTCATCGTGGGCGCAGTCCCCCACTTCCCGCACCAAGGCACCCCATTCCAACCAAACCTTACTGTAAGCTTTCCATGTAGCCGCAGACCGACTTGCGTATCAACCACTGGGCAGTGGCAATGCGATGCTCCATAACCTCTCGGGACAAGGAATTCCATGCGCCTCCGCTTCCGGAGCCAATTGACGAAATCTGTCCCACTGGAAACGAGATAACGCATCAGCCACTGAATTATTGATCCCAGGAACATGCACAGCAGTCACAAAACAATTAATACATAAACACTGCAGAACCAGGTGCCGCAAGAGTCGCACAACTGGGGGGGAAGACGCAGTGTTGTTATTGATGGCCTGTACCACCCCCAGATTATCGCAGTGAAAACTAACCCGTCGATTTTTAAATTCCTCCCCCCATAGCTCAACCGCCAGAGCACCCCTTACATCAATCAGAGTTCCTCCTTAGATTATGCTCTGCAGCATTTTCCTTTACATCTGAGTTCCCTTACACTGTAAGGGGGCAGAATCCTGCGGACCCTTGATGTAAAGGGGAATGCCAGGAAATGTGATGTGTGTGGGGAGTGGGGACTCTGGTGACCAGAGACCACCTTCCACAGAGTGAATACAGTAAGGTAAGAGGGGGGGTGGTGTTACTGAGATGAGGGGAAACCTTTATATCAGTGCCCTCTTACATAATTGTATTCACCCCCCCCCCCCTCAGACTGGCCTGACAGCGCTGTCACTGACCTCCTCTCCGGTGCAGCGTGCAGGGCTCAGTTAGGCGGCTCCAGGTTGGTGGTTCTGGTTTTTATTCTATAGTCTCTTCTCCACAGTCCATACACATCTGACTCCTCCCGTAATCCCAATCCCGGCGGTGCTCTCACTCTTGATTCCTCTCCAGACTCCCCCTAAGAGACTGCAGACACGTTAAAAGACAAGAGATAGTCAGAGATTGCAGACAGGATACAAGAGATGGTTAGAGGCTGCGGACAGGATACAGGAAGTGGTTAGAGGCTGCAGACATGGTACAAGAGGTGGTCGGAACATGTGCACAGGATACAGGAGGCAGTCAGAGGATGTGGAAATGGTACAGGTGGTGGTCAGAGTATGCAGACATGTAGGGGGAGCAGACAGAGGGGTTCCCCGTGTAAGGGGTGCACACAGAGGGATCAGTCATGTAGGGGATCACACAGTGGGATGAAGTCCTGATAAGAGCTGTCACCGGTGGGCCCTCACACAGGACACATGGCAGGCAGGGCAGTGAGGTTGGCACACACAGGGTGATCAGGTTCCTGTTCTTAGGGGAGGTGGGGTCCTGATCCCCAGGGAAGATGGGGTCACTAGGTGAGAAGGGGGTCCCTGTCCCCAGGGGAGAAGGGGGTCTCTGTCTCCAGCAGAGAAGGGGGTCCCTGCCTTCAGGGAAGAGAAGGTTTCCCTGTCCTCAGGGGGGAGAAGGGGGTCTCTGTCTTGGGGGGAGGGGGTCCCTGTCCTCAGAGGGGGGGAGGGGGGTTGTCCCTGTCCTCGGGGAAGATGGAGTGGGATATGGGATGGTCTCACTTACCATGACATGCAGGTCCCTAATTTATTGTCGTCTGGGCTCCCTCCAGCAGCACGGATGTGCGATCAGCATACCCCCAGGGAGCACAACTGCGGCTTGACAATCTGGCAGCAATTTTTGGGTACAGTGGCTGCGTTTGATGGCACAGTGGCGGCAATTTTTGGGTACAGTGGCTGCGTTTGATGGGCGCAGTGAGGCGTTTTCTGGGCACAGTGAGGCATTTGCTGGGTGCAGTGAGGTGTTTGACGGGCACAGTGAGGCGTTTGCTGGGCACAGTGAGGCGTTTGCTGGGCGCAGTGAGGCGTTTGATGGGCACAGTGGCTGCGTTTGAAGGGCACAGTGGCAGCGTTTGCTGGGTGCAGTGAGGTGTTTGATTGGCGCAGTGAGGCGTTTGACGGGCACAGTGAGGTGTTTTAGATGGGCGTAGTGAGGTGTTTGATGGGCACAGTGGCTGCGTTTGACGGGCACAGTGGCTGCGTTTGACGGGCACAGTGGCTGCGTTTGCTGGGTGCAGTGAGGCATTTGCCGGGCACAGTGAGGCATTTGCTGAGTGCATTGAGGTGTTTGATGGGTGCAGTGAGGCGTTTGCTGGGTGCAGTGAGGCAGTTGATGGGCACAGTGGCTGCGTTTGAAGGGCACAGTGGCAGCGTTTACTGGGTGCAGTGAGGTGTTTGATGGGCGCAGTGAGGCGTTTGACGGGCACAGTGAGGCGTTTGATGGGCACAGTGGCTGCGTTTGACGGGCACAGTGGCTGCGTTTGCTGGGTGCAGTGAGGTGTTTGATGGGCGCAATGAGGTGTTTGATGGGCGCAGTGAGGCATTTGATGGGCACAGTGGCTGCGTTTGCTGGGTGCAGTGAGGTGTTTGCTGGGTGCAGTGAGGTGTTTGATGGGCGCAGTGGCTGCGTTTGACGGGTACATTGAGGTGTTTGCTGGGCGCAGTGAGGCGTTTGACGGGCACAGTGAGGCGTTTGACGGGCACAGTGAGGCGTTTGATGGGCAGAGTGAGGTGTTTGATGGGCGGAGTGGCAGCATTTGACGGGCACAGTGAGGTGTTTGACGGGCACAGTGAGGCATTTGATGGGCGGAGTGGCTGCGTTTGACGGCACAGTGAGGCGTTTGCTGGGCACAGTGGCAGCGTTTGACGGGCACAGTGAGGCGTTTGCTGGGCACAGTGGCAGCGTAATTGATGGCAGAACAATATACTGTACTTGGACTCAGTGCTATGTACGGGGTCCTGCCCCCCTCTCCAAGCTCCACTCTGTCCGCCCGCCCCCTCGAGTCCATAATTTTTCTGGACCCTGGACATACATAAGATTTGCGCATGCGCGATTCACGTTTTTTTAGGGTGGTGGGCGGGACTGTTCCTGACGCTTAGCCTTAGACTTAAGCTCTGGGGCCTGATATAGCACGGTTACGGTGAATTGGAGTAGTAGCGTGTATAGGCTGTTCGCCCTTGTATGAAAGTTTATAACTACTGGCAGGGTCAGAGAAATGTCATCTTGTCTGGGGTGACAGTTTACATGGGGGATGTAAAGCAGAGGGAGGTCATCTCTGGGCTACAGGAGCCGGCGATGGTTCATCAAAGTTCTGTGGAATGTTCCAGGATAGCAGCCATCTATGTCCCATAGCCTATCTCTACCCCATGCAGACATAAAAAGAGGGGGGATGATCTCAAAGACATTCATCGTCCCTGTGCTGCCAGCAATGCGGGATGTAACAGGCGATCGCCAAAGGGGTCAGACATAGCATTCTGTAGAAAGTCACTAGTCCTCCAGGGAACAGGAAATAAAAAGGACAGGCAATGGGTCATAAAATAAGGAGTAACTCACGTGGTCCGATCCTGGACTATGGTCGTGGGGTCTCCGGATCACCCACGTGGGAGAGTATTCTCACACTGTGCAGCCTCCTCAGGCGCAGTGAAGAACCAGACCGTTTCACCGTCTGCCACCCTTAAACGTGCCGGAAACATCATACTATGTTTGATATTGCGAGATCTGAGGGTTTGTTTGACCGCATCAAATTATTTCCTTTGTTTCTGGGTGTCCACTGAGAAATCCGGGAAGAATATGAGGCGAGCAGCCTAGTGGCGGATGGTGTCCATCTTCCTGGCCTCCCGGAGCACGGGATCTCGGTCTCTGAAGTTCATTAATTTAAAAGTAAATGTGCGCGGTGGGGTTCCCGGAGGACCGCAGGCGGGTGGCATCCTATGAGCCTGTTCTACTTCGAAATGTGTGGAGAATGGCGCTTGAGGGAAAAGCGTACGGAGGAGGTGTTCGGTGAAAGCCGGCGTGTCCGGACCTTCTATCCCTTCCCGGGAGACCGATTATCTGTAGATTATTGCGGCGATTACGTTTTTTTGCATCCTCTGTCTTGGCCTCAAGATGTTTCAGCCGGATCTGGACAGTGTGCAAAGTAGCCGTGTGGTCTCTCACCGTGTCCTCCGTGTCTCCCATGCGGGTCTTGACCTCGCCCACCCGTTGGCAGAGCTTTTCATAGTCCTTCCTCATGAGTCCCATCTCGATCTGCAGGGAGTCAATCTTGGTGGTAAGAACTGATTGAAAGCCCGGTGCTCGATGCGAACCCACGTTCGCATCGAGCACCGGGCGTTCGCTCGCTCGGCGAGCCCAGAACTATTTTGGCCGCTCGCATCACGTTCGTGTGATGCGAGCGGCCCCGCAATGCATTGCGGCCGGCGCGGCCGACGCAGTGCATTGCTGGCTGATGATTGGCCAAGCATGCACTGTGACCCCGCATGCTTGGCCAATCACAGCCCCGGAAACTCGAAGAGCCATAATTGGCTACAGGCAGGACGCCTGTAGCCAATTACAGCTCAGGGGCTGTAGTACACGCCCCCCCCTATAAAACGCCGCCACGCCGTCTGCGCCGGTCACATGCTGTTCCGGCGCAGATTGAGCAGGCTGTTTCTGTGACACTCTGCTGCATTTAGATAGTTAGAGAGATTCACTTGCAGAGATTGAGTTAGATAGATTCAGTTACAAAGATTGATTGACAAAGAGGGGCTTGTAGTGTGCTCGTGGCAGGCAGGCAGAGCTCCTATATTTTGTTACCAGAAGCACCTATAGGACTTGTAGTGTGTTCGTGGCAGGCAGGCAGAGCTCCTATATTTTGTTACCAGAAGCACCTATAGGACTTGTAGTGTGTTCGTGGCAGGCAGGCAGAGCTCCTATATTTTGTTACCAGAAGCACCTATAGGACTTGTAGTGTGTTAGTGGCAGGCAGGCAGAGCTCCTATATTTTGTTACCAGAAGCACCTATAGGACTTGTAGTGTGTTAGTGGCAGGCAGGCAGAGCTCCTATATTTTGTTACCAGAAGCACCTATAGGACTTGTAGTGTGTTAGTGGCAGGCAGGCAGAGCTCCTATATTTTGTTACCAGAAGCACCTATAGGACTTGTAGTGTGTTCGTGGCAGGCAGGCAGAGCTCCTATATTTTGTTACCAGAGGCACCTATAGGACTTGTAGTGTGTTAGTGGCAGGCAGGCAGAGCTCCTATATTTTGTTACCAGAAGCACCTATAGGACTTGTAGTGTGTTAGTGGCAGGCAGGCAGAGCTCCTATATTTTGTTCCCAGAAGCACCTATAGGACTTGAAGTGTGTTAGTCCCATTACACACACAGAGCTATATTTTGTTCCCAGAAGCACCTATAGGACTTGAAGTGTGTTAGTCCCATTACACACACAGAGCTATATTTTGTTCCCAGAAGCACCTATAGGACTTGAAGTGTGTTAGTCCCATTACACACACAGAGCTATATTTTCTTCCCAGAAGCACCTATAGGACTTGAAGTGTGTTAGTCCCATTACACACACAGAGCTATATTTTGTTCCCAGAAGCACCTATAGGACTTGAAGTGTGTTAGTCCCATCACACACACAGAGCTATATTTTGTTCCCAGAAGCACCTATAGGACTTGAAGTGTGTTAGTCCCATTACACACACAGAGCTATATTTTGTTCCCAGAAGCACCTCTAGGACTTGAAGTGTGTTAGTCCCATTACACACACAGAGCTATATTTTCTTCCCAGAAGCACCTATAGGACTTGAAGTGTGTTAGTCCCATTACACACACAGAGCTATATTTTGTTCCCAGAAGCACCTATAGGACTTGAAGTGTGTTAGTCCCATCACACACACAGAGCTATATTTTTTCCCAGAAGCACCTATAGGACTTGAAGTGTGTTAGTCCCATTACACACACAGAGCTATATTTTCTTCCCAGAAGCACCTATAGGACTTGAAGTGTGATAGTCCCCTCACACACACAGAGCTATATTTTTGTTCCCAGAAGCACCTATAGGACTTGAAGTGTGTTTGTCCCATCACACACACAGAGCTATATTTTGTTCCCAGAAGCACCTATAGGACTTGAAGTGTGTTAGTCCCATCACACACACAGAGCTATATTTTTGTTCCCAGAAGCACCTATAGGACTTGAAGTGTGTTAGTCCCATTACACACACAGAGCTATATTTTCTTCCCAGAAGCACCTATAGGACTTGAAGTGTGTTAGTCCCATTACACACACAGAGCTATATTTTCTTCCCAGAAGCACCTATAGGACTTGAAGTGTGTTAGTCCCATCACACACACAGAGCTATATTTTGTTCCCAGAAGCACCTATAGGACTTGAAGTGTGTTAGTCCCATCACACACACAGAGCTATATTTTGTTCCCAGAAGCACCTATAGGACTTGAAGTGTGTTAGTCCCATTACACACACAGAGCTATATTTTCTTCCCAGAAGCACCTATAGGACTTGAAGTGTGTTAGTCCCATCACACACACAGAGCTATATTTTGTTCCCAGAAGCACCTATAGGACTTGAAGTGTGTTAGTCCCATCACACACACAGAGCTATATTTTTTCTTCCCAGAAGCACCTATAGGACTTGAAGTGTGTTAGTCCCATTACACACACAGAGCTATACTTTGTTCCCAGAAGCACCTATAGGACTTGAAGTGTGTTAGTCCCATCACACACACAGAGCTATATTTTGTTCCCAGAAGCACCTATAGGACTTGAAGTGTGTTAGTCCCATCACACACACAGAGCTATATTTTGTTCCCAGAAGCACCTATAGGACTTGAAGTGTGTTAGTCCCATAACACACACAGAGCTATATTTTTTCCCAGAAGCACCTATAGGACTTGAAGTGTGTTAGTCCCATCACACACACAGAGCTATATTTTTTTCCCAGAAGCACCTATAGGACTTGAAGTGTGTTAGTCCCATCACACACACAGAGCTATATTTTCTTCCCAGAAGCACCTATAGGACTTGAAGTGTGTTAGTCCCATTACACACACAGAGCTATATTTTCTCCCCAGAAGCACCTATAGGACTTGAAGTGTGTTAGTCCCATCACACACACAGAGCTATATTTTGTTCCCAGAAGCACCTATAGGACTTGAAGTGTGTTAGTCCCATCACACACACAGAGCTATATTTTCTTCCCAGAAGCACCTATAGGACTTGAAGTGTGTTAGTCCCATCACACACACAGAGCTATATTTTGTTCCCAGAAGCACCTATAGGACTTGAAGTGTGTTAGTCCCATTACACACACAGAGCTATATTTTGTTCCCAGAAGCACCTATAGGACTTGAAGTGTGTTAGTCCCATCACACACACAGAGCTATATTTTTCTTCCCAGAAGCACCTATAGGACTTGAAGTGTGTTAGTCCCATCACACACACAGAGCTATATTTTGTTCCCAGAAGCACCTATAGGACTTGAAGTGTGTTAGTCCCATCACACACACAGAGCTATATTTTTCTTCCCAGAAGCACCTATAGGACTTGAAGTGTGTTAGTCCCATCACACACACAGAGCTATACTTTGTTCCCAGAAGCACCTATAGGACTTGAAGTGTGTTAGTCCCATCACACACACAGAGCTATATTTTCTTCCCAGAAGCACCTATAGGACTTGAAGTGTGTTAGTCCCATCACACAGAGCTATATTTTCTTCCCATAAGCACCTACAGGACTTGAAGTGTGTTAGTCCCATCACACAGAGCTATATTTTCTTCCCAGCAGCACCTACAGGACTTGAAGTGTGTTAGTCCCATCACACACAGAGCTCCTATTTTTCTTCCCAGAAGCACCTATAGGACTTGAAGTGTGTTAGTCCCATCACACAGAGCTATATTTTCTTCCCAGAAGCACCTATAGGACTTGAAGTGTGTTAGTACCATCACACAGAGCTCCTATATATTCTTCCCAGAAGCACCTACAGGACTTGTAGTGTGTTAGTCCCATCACACAGAGCTCCTATATTTTCTTCCCATAAGCACCTATAGGACTTGAAGTGTGTTAGTCCCATCACACAGAGCTCCTATATTTTCTTTGCATAAGCACCTATAGGACTTGAAGTGTGTTAGTCCCATCACACAGAGCTCCTATATTTTCTTCCCATAAGCACCCATAGGACTTGAAGTGTGTTAGTCCATCACACAGAGCTCCTCTATTTTCTTCCCAGAAGCACCCATAGGACTTGAAGTGTGTTAGTCCCATCACACAGAGCTCCTATTTTCTTTCCAGAAGCACCCACAGGACTTCTAGTGTGTTAGTCCCATCACACAGAGCTCCTCTATTTTCTTCCCATAAGCACCCACAGGACTTCTAGTGTGTTAGTGGCATCACACAGAGCTCCTCTATTTTCTTTGCATAAGCACCCATAGGACTTCTAGTGTGTTAGTGGCATCACACAGAGCTCCTCTATTTTCTTTGCAGAAGCACCCATAGGACTTCTAGTGTGTTAGTGGCATCACACAGAGCTCCTCTATTTTCTTTGCAGAAGCACCCACAGGACTTCTAGTGTGTTAGTGGCATCACACAGAGCTCCTCTATTTTCTTTGCAGAAGCACCCATAGGACTTCTAGTGTGTTAGTGGCATCACACAGAGCTCCTATATATTCTTCTCAGCAGCACCCACAGGACTTCTAGTGTGTTTAGTGGCATCACACAGAGCTCCTCTATTTTTCTTTGCAGAAGCACCCATAGGACTTCTAGTGTGTTAGTGGCATCACACAGAGCTCCTCTATTTTCTTTGCAGAAGCACCCACAGGACTTCTAGTGTGTTAGTGGCATCACACAGAGCTCCTCTATTTTCTTTGCAGAAGCACCCATAGGACTTCTAGTGTGTTAGTGGCATCACACAGAGCTCCTCTATTTTCTTTGCAGAAGCACCCACAGGACTTCTAGTGTGTTAGTGGCATCACACAGAGCTCCTCTATTTTCTTTGCAGAAGCACCCATAGGACTTCTAGTGTGTTAGTGGCATCACACAGAGCTCCTCTATTTTCTTCAGAGCAGCACCCACAGGACTTCTAGTGTGTTAGTGGCATCACACAGAGCTCCTCTATTTTCTTTGCAGAAGCACCCATAGGACTTCTAGTGTGTTAGTGGCATCACACAGAGCTCCTATATTTTCTTCTCAGCAGCACCCACAGGACTTCTAGTGTGTTAGTGGCATCACACAGAGCTCCTCTATTTTCTTTGCAGAAGCACCCACAGGACTTCTAGTGTGTTAGTGGCATCACACAGAGCTCCTCTATTTTTCTTTGCAGAAGCACCCACAGGACTTCTAGTGTGTTAGTGGCATCACACAGAGCTCCTCTATTTTCTTTGCAGAAGCACCCATAGGACTTCTAGTGTGTTAGTGGCATCACACAGAGCTCCTCTATTTTCTTTGCAGCAGCACCCACAGGACTTCTAGTGTGTTAGTGGCATCACACAGAGCTCCTCTATTTTCTTTGCAGAAGCACCCATAGGACTTCTAGTGTGTTAGTGGCATCACACAGAGCTCCTATATATTCTTCTTCTCAGCAGCACCCACAGGACTTCTAGTGTGTTAGTGGCATCACACAGAGCTCCTCTATTTTTTTGCAGAAGCACCCACAGGACTTCTAGTGTGTTAGTGGCATCACACAGAGCTCCTCTATTTTCTTTGCAGAAGCACCCACAGGACTTCTAGTGTGTTAGTGGCATCACACAGAGCTCCTCTATTTTCTTTGCAGAAGCACCCACAGGACTTCTAGTGTGTTAGTGGCATCACACAGAGCTCCTCTATTTTCTTTGCAGAAGCACCCATAGGACTTCTAGTGTGTTAGTGGCATCACACAGAGCTCCTATATTTTCTTCTCAGCAGCACCCACAGGACTACCGACTACAATGGCTGGAAGACCGCCAAGGGGAGGCAGAGCGTGCAGAGCCAAGAACACAGGGCAGGCAGGCTCTGTTTCTAGTGGACGTGGCCGTGGACGTGGACGTGGTCGTGCATCGTCATCAGCACGTGGCCATGGGACACGCGCGTCTTTGTTTTCGGCAGCTGGACATGTGGAGCCGCATCATGCTGAAGGCTTGGTAGAATGGATGACCAAGCCCTCCTCATCCTCCTCATCCTCTCTCACCCAGGCTCAGGGTACTGACAGAGCATCATCAGCCACCCCTTCCCTAGACCCACCATGTCCTCCTGAGGAGTCCCCCGAACTCTTTGAGCACAGTGTTGGGTACATGCTCCAGGAGGATGCCCAACGATTCGAAGGCTCGGATGACGATACCCAGCTTGAGGAATCTGGCAGTACAGTTCCACCAGCTGCAGCTTACTGCCAGGTTTGCTCTAGTGGTGAAGAGGGAGGGGATGATGAGGTCACTGACTCCACGTGGGTGCCTCAAGGGAGAGAGGATGAGGAGGAGGACGAGGAGGAGGAGGATGCGGCGTCACATGTCCAACGAGGCAGGATGCCCCCTGGAGGCCAGGTAGAGGCCAGCACAGCAACTGTACAACACCGCAGCGCTCCGCCTGTGCAGGGCGCTGCCTCTGCACGTTATCAGAAAAGTTCTTTGGTGTGGGCCTTTTTTGAGACGAGTGCAGCAGATCGCACCACTGCTATTTGCAATATTTGTCTCAAGCGTATCTCGCGTGGCCAAAACATCAGCCGCTTGGGCACGACAAGCATGACCAGACATATGGCGACCTGCCATGCAGCTCGTTGGCAGGCACACATAAAAGACCCACACCAAAGAACTAAGCGGACCTCTCCTTGCTCCTCCTCAGCTGGGATCTACATCCCCACTACACCTTCAGTCCTCTCTGAAAGCTGCTCTGAGAGGACTGAAGGTGTAGAATTCGGTGTGTCACAACCAAGTACTTGCAGTACACCGACGTCCGAATGCAGCAGGCAAATTTCCCTGCCCCAGCTGCTGGACCGTAGAAAGAAGTACACTCCCAGCCATCCACATGCCCAGCGGTTGAATGCTAGCCTTGCTAAATTGCTAGCACTTCAACTGCTGCCTTTTCAGTTGGTAGACTCGGCCCCCTTCCGTGAGTTTGTTCAATGTGCGGTTCCTCAGTGGCAGGTTCCCAAACGCCACTTTTTTCTCGCGGAAGGCGATTCCGTCTCTCTACCGGCATGTGGAGGGCAATGTCCATGCCTCGCTGGACAGGGCGGTCAGCGGTAAGGTGCATATTACCGCTGACTCATGGTCCAGCAGGCATGGACAGGGACGGTACCTTTCTTTCACGGCCCCATTGGGTCACTCTATTGGCAGCTGGGAGGGATGCAGGACAAGGTGCAGTAGTGTTGGAGGTTGTTCCGCCACCACGCCTCCAAAACGCGACTACTGCTACTGGTTGTGACACACCTCTCTCCTCCACCCCCTCCTCTTCTTCTTCCTCCAGTGCTCTGTCCTTGGAACCAGCGGTGCTCCGTAGGCGTACAAGGGGCTACGCAAGTACGCAGGCAAAAAGATGCCATGCCGTGCTTGCGCTGGTGTGTTTGGGGGACAGGAGCCACACTGGGCCAGAGGTTCTGGCAGCTCTGCAGGGGCAGGCCGAGAGGTGGTTGACGCCACGTCAGCTTAAGCCAGGAATGGTCGTTTCTGACAATGGCACCAACCTCCTCTCCGCCCTGCGACAGGGGCAGCTCACCCATGTGCCCTGCATGGCTCACGTCCTCAACCTGGTGGTGCAGCGGTTCTTGGGCAGGTTCCCAGGCTTACAGGATGTCCTGAGGCAGGCCAGGAAAGTCTGTGTGCATTTCCGCCGATCTTATAATGCCAGTGCTCGGCTGACTGAGCTGCAAAAGGAGCTGAACCTGCCCAAGAACCGCCTAATATCTGACATGCCCACCAGGTGGAACTCAACGTTGGCCATGCTGCAGCGACTGCACACGCAGCAGAGGGCCATCAATGAGTACCTTTGCGACTACGGCACCAGGACAGGGTCAGGGGAGCTTGGTTTTTTTTTCCCCACGTCAGTGGAGCATGATCAGGGATGCATGCACTGTCCTCTCACCATTTGAGGAGGCCACGAGGATGGTGAGCAGTGACAGTGCATGCATCAGTGACACTGTCCCTCTTGTCCACCTGTTGGAGCATACGCTGCGTGGGATAATGGACAGGGCACTTGAGGCAGAACAGAGGCAGGAAGAGGAGGACTTCCTTGCCTCTCAAGGCCCCCTTTATCCGGACAGTGTTCCTTCTGTCCCACCCATCACACAGGAAGAGGATGAGGAGGAGGAGGAGGAGGAGGAGGAGGAGTGTGTGAGCATGGAGGTGGAGCCTGGCACTCAGCATCAGCAGCAGCAGTCTTTTAGGGATGATGTACAGTCCCAACAAGCCAGTGGACTTGTACGTGGCTGGGAGGAGGTGGCTGGCGATCATGTCATCCTCAGTGACCCAGAAGACTCCGGACCGAATGCCTCAGCTAACCTACGCTGCATGGCCTCCCTGATCCTGCAAAGCCTGCGGAAGGATCCTCGTCGTGTTCTTCGGATCAAGGAGAGGGACCATTACTGGCTGGCCACTCTCCTTGATCCGCGGTACAAGGGTAAGGTTGCGGACCTTATCTTGCCGTCGCAGAGGGAGCAGAGGATGAGACATCTCAGGGAGGCCTTGCAGAAAGGTCTGTGCAACGCGTTCCCAGAAACTGGGAGGCTACAAACTCCTGGTCCTGGGCGACGAGTTGCTGAGGCTTCGGTCAGTGGCAGAAGGAGCGGTGGGGAAGGTGGACGTCTGACCGATGCGTTCAGACAATTTTTTAGTCCGCAGCCCCAAGGTATGATCGGTTCCAGCAACCATCGCCAGCGTCTGATATACATGGTGCAGGAATACCTTGGGGCAAGGTCAGACTTGGACACCTTTCCCACCGAAAATCCTCTGGCTTACTGGGTCCTGAGGATGGATCACTGGCCAGAGCTTGCACAGTATGCAATTGAGCTACTGGCCTGTCCTGCCTCCAGCGTTCTTTCCGAACGCACATTCAGTGCTGCTGGAGGATTTGTGACTGATCATAGGGTGCGCCTGTCCACCGCCTCGGTTGATCGACTGACATTCATCAAAATGAATCAGTCTTGGATCACCACCAGCTACCAGGCACCTGAGGCGGATATAACCGAATAATTTTTAATGTCACATCCCTTCAAGACTGCCTATGCTGATGCTGAGTGACTGTCCTCTTATGTTCACTGACTATCCTCTTCCTCCTCCTCAATGATCCATGCCACCACACCAGTGCCTAAGGCACAATTTTTCAGCCCCTGTTTAACAGGGGCGTGTACTTACAATTTTTTAAAAAAAATGCTTCGCAACACGTGTGACTGCTGTGCTCCAAGTACAGTCTCTGTGAGGGCCGTGTTGCAGTGTTGTGGCACCAGCACCAGTGCCTAAGGCACAATTTTTCAGCCCCTGTTTAACAGCACCAGTGCCTAAGGCACAATTTGCACCAGCACCAGCCCCTGTTTAACAGGGGCGTGTACTTACAATTTTTTAAAAAAAATGCTTCGCAACACGTGTGACTGCTGTGCTCCAAGTACAGTCTCTGTGAGGGCCGTGTTGCAGTGTTGTGGCACCAGCACCAGTGCCTAAGGCACAATTTTTCAGCCCCTGTTTAACAGGGGCGTGTACTTACAATTTTTTAAAAAAAATGCTTCGCAACACGTGTGACTGCTGTGCTCCAAGTACAGTCTCTGTGAGGGCCGGTTGCAGTGTTGTGGCACCAGCACCAGTGCCTAAGGCACAATTTTTCAGCCCCTGTTTAACAGGGGCGTGTACTTACAATTTTTTAAAAAAAATGCTTCGCAACACGTGTGACTGCTGTGCTCCAAGTACAGTATCTGTGAGGGCCGGTTGCAGTGTTGTGGCACCAGCACCAGTGCCTAAGGCACAATTTTTCAGCCCCTGTTTAACAGGGGCGTGTACTTACAATTTTTTAAAAAAAATGCTTCGCAACACGTGTGACTGCTGTGCTCCAAGTACAGTATCTGTGAGGGCCGGGTTGCAGTGTTGTGGCACCAGCACCAGTGCCTAAGGCACAATTTTTCAGCCCCTGTTTAACAGGGGCGTGTACTTACAATTTTTTTAAAAAAATGCTTCGCAACACGTGTGACTGCTGTGCTCCAAGTACAGTAACTGTGAGGGGTTGCAGTGTTGTGGCACCAGCACCAGTGCCTAAGGCACAATTTTTCAGCCCCTGTTTAACAGGGGCGGTAATTACAAATCTTGATCTAATAGTTCACAGCAGGGCCCATTCCTGCGCCCACCAAGAGTAACTATGAGGGCCTACAGTCTTGTGGCAACACCGTCCACCACCACCGCCAAAGGCCCAATTTTTCTGCCCTGTTCATCAGGTGCTTGCAATTACAAATCTTGATCTAATAACTCACAGCAGGGCCCATTCCTGCGCCCACCAAGAGTAA
>CM053031.1:126232176-126441104 GCA_028564925.1 Lithobates sylvaticus
AGCCTATCCCACAAACACCTAACAACAATTGTCCCAGAGCCACCCCCATCAAATCATTTTCTGCAGCTATTACCTTTTGTACCACCCCCCCCCCCCCCCCTCCCTTTAGAATGTAAGCTCTACGAGCAGTGCCCTCCTGTACCTTTTGTATTGAACTGTACTGTAATTGTGTTGTCCCCCTATACATTGTAAAGCGCTGCGTAAACTGTTGGCGCTATATAAACCGTGTATAATAATAATATAATAATAATAATTTGTAGAAAACTTGATTAATTACATACATTGTGCCCAAACACACTCAATTGGTTAGACATATAATGATGTCAGTACATGCATAGAGCATGATGACAATATATTATATAAAACTAAAATATAGACATGAATAGATCCCATAATGAAGAGTACAAAATTATACTCTATAATTCTTATTGTCCTTCATGCAGCTGCATTTAATTTGAATCTGCAGAAGACACAAGGGCCATCTTAGTTTTTGGTACAGACGGTGTGTGAAACAATCAATAAAACCTTCTTTAGCACCCTTAGTACATTATGTCATTAAGAATTTTTGAGATACGATTTGTTAAAGCGGTGTTTCATCTGTAAAAGTCAGCAGCTAAAAAAAAGTAGCTGCTGACTTTAATAAGTACACTTACCTTTCCAGGGTGCCCGCGATTTCGGCCGCCGAGGCCGACGCTCCGGTCCCAGCGCCACCATCCTCACTAAGGGGAACAGGCAGTGGAGCCTTGCGGCTTCACTGCCCGTTTCCTACTGCGCATGCGCGAGTCGCGCGGCGCTTTGTGAATGGAACGAGCTGTGTTAGGGAACACACAGTTCCCAGAACACAGCGCGCCCCATTACCCAGAAGACAACGCGGAGGAGGCGAGAAGACCGAAGAAGGCCGAAGATCACCGTGGAGTAGGAAGGAGGCAGATTTGGAAGACTGCCTAGCAACAGGGATTTCTGGTAAGGTAAAACATTTTTTTTTTTCAAATGTTTTTTTTTTTTACATTGTTACATTTTTTAAAGAATATTAATGCTCTTTTTTTTAAGGGTGGCCCTCCACTTTAACATCTTTACAATAAATTCAAGCGTACCTACAGTAAATCCAAAATGTTTCTTTCGTCTTGGATCAAGTAGGGGAGGATTCAAACTCCTTTCATTTTTTTTTTTTTTTTTTTTTTTTTATAGGATCCATTGAAAAGATTTTCCTTCACTTTCTGTCTTGGAAAAACTAAGGATAGTAAGAACAAACTGAGGTGAAATCTCCTTTAGACAATTGTACCAGTTTGTAGATTTCCCCACCGATCCTTATCTGGTGACTCAAAATTATTAGATTTCACTTTCTGCCTCAGTGACAATGGTCACTATAACATATAGAAAGGTAGATTATGGTGGGAACACAGACAATAAGTTTCCAACAAATAGGTTTCCAGAGTTTCCAACACTTCTGTACTCAATCCAAAACTAAAAAATAAGTTTTGGCTATATATACTCCCAATATCTGAAGTTAAATGAATGAATAAATTCACGTGGCTGCTGACATTAGAATATAGCTTTTATCATATAGTTACATAGTTGGTAAGGTTGAATAAAGACACCATGGGAGCCTGACTGTCTGATGCTGAGTAAGCAGTAGGTAGCCTGGAGAGGAGGCCTAGGAGAGTCCGTACACAGTGTACACCGGGGCTGCAGATCCGGGAGACAGGTGATCCTATACCCCCATCACTACAACACTACAAGTACTACATGAGCGTTTTTATCTGTATAAATGTGAGTTCAATGTATATCATGTTTTAAGAGGATTAAAAGTTTTTATCAACGGTATCACACTATCGATTGCCTTTATTACTCTTCCCATGTGGTCCATATGAGGAGGCTTGCTGGACATAACCAGGAGACAGGAGCGTAGCCACTGAGAGCTGGAGATTACCCATGTGAAGTGTCCATATACAGCAGTCAGCACACTAAAAGGATTACCAGGGAGGATCCAGATCATCTGCTGATATATATCTCAGGCTTAAAATATGCGCCCTTAAGGTGAGGGCACACCTGATGGGGGAGGCAAGCACAAAATTGCATGAAGCCACTTGTCACTATATTTATATATGGACCTCTTTTGAATTTTTTCTGATTTGGAATTTTTTGAGACACTTGTCACTTTAGTTCGCATTGTAGCGCTATACAAATTATTCATTCATTCATATGGATTTTTGATTAATTTTTTGACTTTTTCTATGGACTTTATAGCATGATATTTACCATTCACATATATTCACGGATCACTTTTTATTCACTTATTCTATTTATTTATTTCATCGCAATTTATTCATGTTTGTTCAGAGGGTTTGATTGGCAGCATAGCATTTTTTCATTGCAATTTATTTATGTGTGTTCAGAGGGTTTGATTGGCAGCACATCATTTATTGTTTTTTCATTGCAACAGGAGCACAGCACAATTATTTATTTATATATTCAACTCATTTATTTTAGCACATCAAATTGTATTATTTGATTAGGAGCGTGGCACATTTATATATTCAGGTGCTCACGCACAGGTATATATAATATATATATATATATATATATATATATATATATATATGAATAAAGACACTAGTCCATCCAGTTCAACCAGTGGTGTGTGTGTGTGTGTGTGTATGTGTTTATGTCAATAGTAAATTGCATATCCCTGCATGTTGTGATCGTTAAGATGCCCGTTTTTTTAATTATCGACGCTCCCTGCTGATACCCCTGCCTGTGGAAGAGAATTTCACATCCTTACCACTCTGACAGTAAAGAACCCTCTATGCAGTTTAAGGTTTAACCACGGCTCTTCCAATTTTAATGAATGGCCACGTGTCTTTTTAAACTCCCTCCCACTGAAACGTTTTTTCCCTATGCTAGGGTTACCAGTAAAGTATTTGAATATAGCTATCATATCTCCTCTCAAGCCTCTCTTCTCCAGAGAGAATATGTTTAATGCTTGTAGTCTTTTCCCATAACTGACATCCTACAGTCCCTTTATTCGATTTTTTGCCCTTCTCTGAACTCTTTCCAGTTCCAGCACATGCTTCTTGAGTACTGGTGCCCAGAACTGGATGGCATACTCAAGTTGCATGCTTGTAGAGTGGAAGAATTATCATTTTATCTTTCGAGTGAATCCCCCTTTTGATGCATTCTAATATTCTGTTGGCTTTGCTTGCAGCAGCTTGACATTGCATGCTATTGTTAAGCCTGTCATCTACAAGGCCCCCCAGATCTTTTTCCATCCTGGATTCCCCCAGAGGTTCTCACAATAGCAAGTAACTTGCATTTGTATTTTTAGCACCCAAATGCAGTACTTTGCATTTTTCAACATTAAAACTCATTTGCCATGTAGTTGCCCAACCCATAATTATATTTAGGTCCTTTTGTAAGGCTTCCACATCTTGCTGGGACGTTATTGCCCAGCTTAGCTTTGTATCATCAGCAAATATTGAGATTGAGCTATTTATCCCATCCTCTATATCGTTTATAAAGAAATTAAACAGAATTGGTCCCAGGACAGATCCTTGGAGGACCCCACTTACCACCCCAAGCCCTTCAGAGTACTCACTGTTTATCATAACCCTTTGAACCCGCCCCTGTAGCCAGTTCTCTATCCAGGTACATACCCTATGGTCCATGCCGACAGACCTCAATTTGTAAATTAAACGTTTGTGGGGAACTGTATCATATGCAAAATCCAGATATACCACATCCACAGGCCTACCTTTATATAGATGGCAGCCCATTTCCACATAGAATGATCGTAGATTGGTCTGGCAAGAACGATCCTTCATGAATCCATGCTGATTACTACTAATGACTGTTTTCATCAGCAAATTCATGGATATAGTCCCTTATAATCCCATCCATTAACTTACAAACTATTGATGTTAGACTGACTGGCCTGTAGTTTACAGGGATATATCTCAGCCTTTTTTTAAATATTGGTACCACATTGGCTTTCCTCCAATCAGCTGGTACCATTCCAGTCATTAAACTGTCCATAAAAATAGGAACAATGGTCTAGCTATCACCTAACTGCATTCCTTAAGGACCCTTAGGTTTAAGCCATCTGGTCCTGGTAAATTATTTGGGATAAGTTTTTCAAGTCCGTTTCTGACACTGGCCACTGTTAGCCACAAGGGTACATTCTGTGACGTGTTATTAACATTACAGTCTTGGTTACTATATCCCCATTTTTCCTCTGTGAGGAGAAGAAAGAACATAAAACCGTTGCCTTCTCTTTGTCTTTTGTAACCAAATTCCCTTCATCATCCTTTATGGGACCAATATGCTCTGGCCTCACTTTCTTTCTGTTAATGTATTTAACCACTTCAATACAGGGCATTTTCACCCCCTTCCTGCCCAGACCTTTTTTTAGTTTTCAGGCTTATATGCAAGTTATTGCCATAAAAAGTGTTTGGGGGCCCGGGTCCTGCCCCAGTGGACATGTATCAATGCAAAAAAGTTTTAAAAACTGAAGTTTTTTCCAAGAGCAGTAATTTTAATAATTTTAAAGTGAAACAATAAAAATGAAATATTCCTTTAAATATTGTGCCTAGGGGGTCTCCTTAGTCTGCTTGTAAAGTAAACAGTACCACAGCCCCAGCCCACGCCAGCCCAACTCCCAGTTTACCATTACCTCCTTTCTGAATGCCAGCGTGCCCTTCCCATCTCAGAACATCACTGCCTTAGCAACCGGACTTCACCGCAGAGGTACCAGGTCACACAGCAAGCCCCTCCGGGATTATCTCCAATCAGGTAAGCCCTTGGGGACCCCCCTCTCTCCCCCCCCACTAGCAGTTGATCCAGGGCCCTGAGGTCCGACCGCCTCCGGGGGTCAGGAAGGAATTTTTTCCCCTACTGAGCAATTGGCTGGCACAGCTAGGGGTTTTTCGCCTTCCTCTGGATCAACGGGAGGGCGGTAGGTTCAGTAGGCCCCCATCACCCCTACCGGAACTATTCGCACCAGCACAACATACCACAGCTGTCACCAGCAGTTTTCTTCTGGTCCAGGATCTTCGCTACAAGCAATGGCAGCTGGAACAGCCAGGAATTTGCGACTCGACTAAACAAACTCCTTCCACATAGGGCACTACATGATCAACTATCGCGCTTACAAATAGTTTTAACACGGCGGCAAGTCTGATAACTAGACTGACAACAGGAAAAACCCGGATCAGGATCATCAACTCAGTCATCCTAGTACCATCAACTTCATCCTCTCGCCATGTGCTACTTTAAATACTCAGCAGAAGTTAGACATGTGCGATTATTTTCGTACGAATCGGAAATTCGTATGAATTTTTCGAAATCCGTACATTCATACGAATCCGAATTAAGAATTTTTACAAATACGAATTCTGTTCGTTTACGAATTTCGGATCCAAATTATCTGAATCCAAACTACCAAATGATGAATTTCAACTAATATGAAAGAAATTATAGCGGATATAACGAATGATTTGAATGAATTTGAGATTCAGTATAACGAATATCGACAATCTACGAATAATAACGAATTATCCAAAAACTTATTAACGTTACATAACACATAAGTCTATTGTCTATTGTTCACCAATCACTCAGAGGAAGTACGAAATACGAAATTTCCTATTCGTAAACGAATACCATCTCATCGGCCTTAAATCGCCCTCGGGAACTTTTTAAAATAGTTGCTCAGTCGATGAACCCGGTATGCTTAGAGCCCCCAGCAAACGAAACCCAAGATTTCTGCAATGAATTATCAGATTTTTTCATCAACAAAATCGACAACATCCGGAAAATAATTCATCAGAAAAAAACATCCAACCGCAGTCAACCAGAGCAAAAAGACGATATGGACACGAATATCCCACAACCACCAAAGTTTTCTCTGACCCCTATTACCACGGATACCACTAAAAACATCATCAAAAACCTCAGAGACAGCACATCTCCTATTGACATCATCCCCACAAAACTCCTGAAAGAATGCTCCGACATCTTGGCTCCCACCCTAACTCACCTCATAAATCAATCGTTCAAAGAAGGGATTGTTTCGGGCGCCCTCAAACAAGGCATCATCAAACCCCTGCTAAAGAAACCCAACCTCGACCCTCGGGACCTTAACCACCGCAGACCGATAACAAGCCTGAACAACATCTCCAAGATTATGGAGAAGGCGGTAGTACAACAGATACAACGCCACCTGGACACACACAAACTCCTGGTCCCTCTACAATCAGGATATGGGACGACGCCCTCGAAGCAGCAGATGACGGAGAATCATGTCTCCTGGTACTGTTGGACCTCAGTGCAGCGTTTGATACTGTGGACCACAATACTCTACTCATCCGCCTCACAGAAGTAGCAGGAGTCACAGACTCAGATCTACAATGGTTCGCATCCTTCTTAGGAAATCGTTCTCAGACAGTGAAACTAGGCGCTTTCACCTCTGAAACCCGGGCAATCTCTTGTGGAGTCCCTCAAGGATCACCCTTGTCGCCAGTGCTTTTCAACATATACATCCGCCCACTCCTTTAAAATCATTAGAAGATCAGACCCCTGCTTCCACTCATACGCTGACGACACGCAATTATATTTTCGTATCACCGGAAAAAAAGACCATCATCAGCAATTAGAAAAATGCCTCATTCTGATGACTGGATGACCACTAGCTCCCTCAAACTTAACGAATCGAAAACAGAACTTCTTATTCTACATGCAAACCAAAACTCCCGAACCAAGATCCCTTGGACACCACCCACCATCTTTGGACAGACCATCTATCCCAGGATCAAGGCCAAGAGTCTCAGAGTCATTTTTGACTCAGAAATGTCAATGGATGCACAAATAGGAGCAGTAGTCAGTGGTTCTCACCATCTGCTCCGCCTGCTACGCAGACTCATCCCCTTCATTCCAAAGGAGGACAAAGCAGTGGTAGTTGGAACAGTCATTAATTCACGACTTGACTACGCAAACTCCCTTTACATAGGAATACCTCAATATATACTTGCGCGCTTACAACTTATCCAAAACACGGCGGCAAGGCTGATAACAGGAAAAAAAACCTGGGAATCCATCTCCCCTTCCCTGAGGAGCCTACATTGGCTAACCGTAAAGAATCGGATCACATTCAAGACCCTCTGCCTCACCCACAAATGTACCCATGGAGACGCCCCTCAATACCTTTGCAAGAAAATAAAACACTGCACACCGAATCGCAGTCTTCGATCGGCTAACCAAAACCTCCTCCTCATTCCCAAATCCTGCTACAAATCAAAGAGGGAACAGAGATTCGCTGTCCAAGGACCACGGCTATGGAATGCTCTACCAACCTACATCCGTATGGAAGAAAACCATCAGGCCTTCAGGAAAAAACTCAAGACCTACCTCTTCTAAGAAGCTTGACAACAAAGCACGAATACAGCGCCTTGAGGCGATTCAGTTCGCATTGTAGCGCTATACAAATTATTCATTCATTCATTCACAGCAAAAAAAATATTAATTAAATTTCTAAAGAAAAAAATGTCATTTAAAACTGCTCGCGGCTGTAATGTATTGTTGGATCCCGGCAATATAGATACAAATATAGATAAAAATCATTGAAAAAAACGGCATAGGTTCCACCCCCAGTCCACCCCCCAGTCCCAGTCCGGTCTGGTATGAATATTAGGGGAACCCCACGCCAAAAAATGCAAAAAATAAATGGCGTGGATGTCCCTCCAAAATCCATACCAGGCCCATCAGGTCTGGTATGGATATTAAGAGGAACCCCGCACCATAATTAAGAAGAAATAACGTGGGGGGCCCCCAGGCACTATATACTCTGAATAGCAGTATATATACTATATGGCCTGCCCTATATACTCTGCAGAAAAATTGGGCCTTAGGTGTTGGTGGTGCCAGAACACTGTAACCCCTCACAGTTACTCTTGTTGGGCGCAGGAACGGGGCCTGCTGTGAAATACAATATCAAAAATTTTAATTACATGCCCCTGTTGAACAGAGGCAGAAAATGTTTGGCTTGGGTGGTGGTGGTGGTGCCACAACACTGTAACCCCTCTCAGATACTCTTGTTGGGCGCAGGAACGGGCCCTGCTTTGAAATATTATATCAAAAATTGTAATTACATGCCCCTGTTAAACAGGGGCAGAAAAATTGGGCCTTGGGTGGTGCTGGTGGTGCCACAACACTGTAACCCTTCACAGATACTCTTGTTGGCTGCAGGAATGGGCCTTGCTGGGAAATATTATAGCAAAAATTGAAATTACATGCCCCAGTCAAACAGGTGCAGAAAAATTAGGCCTTGGGTGTTGGTGGTGCCAGAAGACTGTAACCCCTCACAGTTATTCTTGTTGGGTGAAGGAACGGGCCTTGCTGTTAAATATTATTTAAAACATTTTAATTACATGCCCCAGTCAAACAGGTGCAAAAAAATTGGGCCTTGGGTGTTGGTGATGCCCTAAACCAAAAATATTGTTGGAAGCTAGCATCATCAAGATTCAGGAGGAATAGGATAGGCAACAAATGCAGTCTTCAAGGGATCCCAGATCCATAGCAAATTCAATCAGTTACATCAGCATCAGGTGCTTGAAAGCTGCTGATCCAAGAATGATTAATTTTTATCAATGTGAGCCTATCAACGGAGTCTGTGGACAGGCGCACTCTTTGATCGGTTACAAACCCTCCAGCAGCACTGAATGTGAATTCAGAAAGCATGCTGGATGCAGGACAGGCCAGTAGCTCCTTTGCATATTGAGCAAGTTCTGGCCAGTGGTCCATCCTCATGACCCAGTAACCCAGTGGATGCTCTGTTGGAAAGGTCTCAGAGTCTTCTCTTGCCCCTAGCTATTCCTGCACCATATAATGCAGACAATGGCAATGGTTGCTTGAACCGATCAGACCTTGGCACTTAGGACTGAATCATTGTTTAAAGCCATCGGTCAGCCGGCCACCTTCTCCACCACTCTTACTCTGACTGAACGAAGCCTCAGCAACACGTTGTCAAGCACCAGGAAATGGTAACCTCCCAGGGTCTGGAAATGCGTTACACAAACTTTTCTTCAAGGCCTCCTGAAGATGTTTCATCCTCTGCTCCCTCTACGAAGGCAGGATGAGTTCTGCAACTTTACCCTTGTAAAGTGGATCAAGAAGGGTTTCCAACCAGTAATGATCCCTCTCCTTGATACCACAAATCCTAGGGTCCATTCGCAGGCTTTGCAGAATCAGGGAGACCCTGCAGCGTAAGTTTGCAGAGGCATTTGATTCTGAGTCCTCTGGGTCACTAAGGATCATATTATCCGTAACTACCTCCTCCCAGCCACGTGCAACTCCTTGGGCTTCTGGAGACTGAAAACCATCCCTTGAAAACTGCTGCTGAGTGTTATCCTCAACATCCACGCTGACACAATCCTCCTCTTCTTCCTGTGTGATTGGTGGGCCTGCAAGAATGCTATCTGGATAAAGGGGGCCTTGAGAGGAAAAAAGTCCTCTTCTTCCTCCCGCTGTTCTGCCTCAAGTGCCCTGTCCATGATTCCACGAAGCGTGTGCTCCAGCAGAAAGACTAGAGGGACAGTGTCACTGATGCATGCATTGTCGCTGCTTACCATCCTTGTGGCCTCCTCAAATGCTGACAGGACAGTGCATGCATCCTTGATCAGTAGCCACTGGACTGGCGAAAAGAAGCCAAGCTCCCTTGACCCTGTACTGGTGCCATGCTCGCACAGGTACTCATCGATGGCCCTCTGCTGTGTGTGCAGCCGCTGCAGCATTGCCAACATTGACATCTCACAAATGAGGCAGTTGGTGGACAGGTTGCATTCCCTTTGAATGTTAGCCAGCCAAGCACTGGCATTGTATGACCGGCTTAATTGACTACAGACTTTTCTGGCCTGCCTCAGGAGATCTTGTAAGCCTGGGTACCTGGTCAAAAAACGCTGCACCACAAAATTCAGGACGTGTGCCAAACATGGAACATGGACCAAGGGTCCCTGTCGGAGGGTGGAGAGAAGGTGCCATTGTCGCATACTACCATTCCTGGCTGAAGCTGGCATGGCATCAACCATGTCTGAGCCTGCCCCTGCAGAGCTAACAGAATCTCTGCCCCAGTGTGGCTCCTGTCCCCTAGGCAGGCCAACTCAAGCACCACACGGCATCTTTTTAGCCTGACTGCTTGTGTAATACAAAATTTTGTTGTACGTATACAATGACAATAAAGTCTATCTATCTATCTATCTATCTATCTATCTATCTATCTATCTATCTATCTATCTATCTATCTATCTATCTATCTATCTATCTATCTATCTATCTATCTATCTATCTATCTACCTATCTATCTATCTATCTATCTATATATCTAGCCCATTGAACGCTTACAGAGCACTGCTGGTTCAGAGGACAAATTTGCAGAAGAGGCCATAGAGGAAGAAGAAGAGAAGGGGTTGGAGGAGAGAGCTGTGGCAGAATCACCACTAGCATTTTGAAGGCGTGGTGGCGGAACAAGCTCCAACAAGGGAAAGGGAACGTCCCTGCCCATGCCTGCTGAACCATAAGTCAGCGGTAATATGAAGCTTACTGCTGACCGCCCTGTCCAAAACATTGCCTTCCACATGCCGATAGAGAGCAGGAATGGCCTTCCGTGAAAAGAAATGGCGTTTTGGAACCTGCCACTGAGGTACAGAACATTCCACAAATTCATGAAAGGGGGCAGAGTTTACCAGCTAAAAAAGGCAGAAGTCGCAGTGCTAGCATTTAGACACTGAGCATGTGGATGTCTGGGACCGAATTTCTTTTTACGGTTCAGCAACTGGGGTAGGGAAATTTGCCTGCTAAAATCATTTGGTGGTGTACTGCTAGCAGGATTGGGTGCAAGTACTTGGGACACCTATTGTTATACCTTCATTCCTCTCAGTGCAGGTTTTTGAGAGGAATGGAATTATAGTAGGGTTGGAGATCCCAGATAAAGAGCAAGGAGAAGTCCGCCTTTTTCTTTGATCTGACCCATTCCAAGGAACTTTTAAAAGTCAGCATGGAGTCAGCAGCGCACTGCACCTGCGGAACTCTGCGGTGTGATGCAATAGGGTGGCTGCCCTTAAGATGCCTCGTTGGAGTTGTGCCTCCTCCTCCTTCTCACTTTCCTCCTCTCTTCTCTCAGGCACCCAAGTACAGTCAGTGACCTCATCATCCCCTCCCTCCTCGTAACTGGAGCAAACTTGGCAGTATGCGTCAGCTGGGGGAACATGACTGTCAGTTTCTAGTCCTTCTGTGGCACCCCCTTTCTTTAGGCTCATGTTACTCCCTTCCTCAACCTGGGAACCAACATTGGAGCCTTCAAATCAATGCGCATCCTCCAGCTGCATGTAACCGACACCATGGTTGAATAATTCTGGGGACTCCTCCGTGTATGATGGTGGGGCTATGGAAAGAGTGACTGTGGACAAGGAGCTGGTGGAATAGGCCGTTTTGGCAGCTGCGTTGGAAGGCAAACTACTCTGAGCCTGGGTGACAGAGGAGGAGGAGCATGAGGACGGCTTTGTTATCCACTCCACCAACTCCCCTGCATGTTGTGGCTCAATAACACGGCCAGAAGCATAAAAAAAGAACAAGCGTGCCTCATGGTCACCTGCAGAGGATGCACAGTGTCCACGACCACCACTGTTGACTGTAGACTCTTTTAGTGGCCTGTGAGCATCTGCCTCTCCTTGGTGGTCTTCTGGACATGATATATTTCTTGTTTTGAAACACCACACTACACTGTATTATATACTGTGTACACCGCCTGAAGTGTATTAGAAATTATACACCACCAAATGCACTGTATATATAGAGTACACTGAATGCAGAGTATCTATCTATCTATCTATCTATCTATCTATATATATATATATATATATATATATATATATATATATATATATATATATAGTGATGTATATATATATATATATATATATTAAATACACTGTCTGAAGTGTAGTAGTAACTGCACACACTGTATTAGATACTGTGTACACCGCCTGCACTGTATTAGAAACTGTACAATGGCTGCACTGTATTGTATACTGTGTACGCCACCAGAAGTGTAGTACAAATTGTACACACTGTATTAGATACTGTGTACACTGCCTGCAGTGTATTAGAAAGTATATACCACCAAATGCACTGTATATATACGCTACACTGAATGCAGAGTATATATTTACATATATATACTAGACCAGCCCTCAAAAATGACACTTGCACACTCGCATTTTTTGCGAGTGATTTTTGAGGGCTGGCGAGGAGAAGAGGTGATCACAGCAGGGAACATCACAGCTTTCATTTCAATAGCTGTGTGTTCCCCCGCCGCGCGCCGTCACATAAGCTCCTCCCCTTTTCCGGGACTTTGATAGACAGATAACCCATCCAATCCTAGGACGGGTGACATGTATCAAAGTTCCCCGGACAAGGGGAGGGGCTTATGTGACGGCGCGCGGCGAGGGGAACACACAGCTATTGAAACGAAAGCTGTGATGTTCCCTGCTGTGATCACCCAGTGGCGGCTCTCCTCTCTTCCCCTCCACAGGTAGGCAGCACATGAGGGACACATGCAGCACCATGGGGGAACAGAGGCGGCACCATGGGGGGACACAGGCGGCACCATGCGGGGACACAGGCAGCACCATGGGGGGGAACAGGCTGCACCATGGGGGGATACAGGCTGCACCATGGGGGGGGACACAGGCTGCACCATGGGGGGGGCACAGGCTGCACCATGGGGGGGCACAGGCTGCACCATGGGGGGGACACAGGCTGCACCATGGGGGGACACAGGCTGCACATGGGGGACACAGGCTGCACATGGGGGGGGGACACAGGCTGCACATGGGGGGGACACATGCTGCACATGGGGGGGGACACAGGCTGCACATAGGGGGGAACCAGGCTGCACATGGGGGGACACAGGATGCACATGGGGGGGACACAGGCTGCACATGGGGGACACGGGCTGCATTGGCAGGCATGGATAAAGTTGTTAATATTTTTATAACTTAATTGCATAAAACATTAAAGTGTCATTTAATGAGATAATTTATGAGGGCGGGTTTAGGGGCGGGGCATGGTAGGGGTTGGGCGGGGCAACTGGTGGCGAGTAACCCTTGAGGCCTGGCTAGTAGCTCAGGACTTGAAATTTTGAGCCCTGTACTAGACTGTATATCTATATATATATACATATATATATTGATACACCGCCTGAAGTGTATTATATACTGTACACTGCTGAATGCACTGTATATATATGCTACACTGAATATAGAGTATATATATATATATATATATATATATATATATATATATATATTAATACACCACCTAAAGTGTATTAGAAACAGTACACCACTGAATGCACTGTAGGTATAGGCTACACTGGATGCTGAGTGTATATATATATATATATATATATATATATATATATATATATATATACAGTATATATGCTGGGCTCAAAATTCAAGTCTTGAGCTACTAGCCAGGCCTTAGGGGTTACTCGCCACCAGTTGCTCCACCCGACCCCTACCCTGCCTGCTCCTAAACACGCCCTCATATATATCTCATGAAATTACACTGTTAAATATTTTATGCAGAATTAACTTACAATAATAAATATTAACAACAACTTTATCAGTGCCCATCAGTGCAGCCTATCAGTGCCCAGGAATGCAGTCTATCAGTGCCCATCACTGCGGCCCCATCAGTGCCTCCTCACCAGTGCCCATCAATGCGGCCTCACCAGTGCCCATCAATGCAGCCTGGTCAGTGCCCCTCAATGCAGCCTCACCAGTGCCCATCAACTGAGCGTCATCAGACAGGAAAATGTGGTTGGTTAGCAGGCTGGTTAGTAAGTTGAGAATGAAATGTCTCTGGTTTTGTTTCTCCTTCCCCAGTACACCTCTACCTCCAACGCCTCCCCCAGTACACCTCTACCTCCAACGCCTTCTCCAGTACACCTCTACCTCCAACGCCTTCCCCAGTACACCTCTACCTCCAACGCCTCCCCAGTACACCTCTACCTGCAACACCTCCCCAGTACACCTCTACCTCCAATGCCAATGCCTCCCCCAGTACACCTCTACCTCCAATGCCTCCCCCAGTACAGCTCTACCTCCAACACCTCTCCAGTACACCACTACCTACAACACCTCCCCCAGTACACCTCTACCTCCAACACCTCCCCCAGTACACCTCTAACTCCAATGCCTCACACACTGTCATATTTATTATTTACCATTTTCCTGCTGCAGCCACAGGGGTCAAGCAACGGTGCACACTGAGGGCGGATCGAGTGTTCAAGCCCACCCACTTAGGACTGCCCTGTAGAGACATGCACCGCCCCACTCCTTAGATGTGAGGCAGGAGGGAGGTGGAGCAGGTGGTCCCTGGCAGCTCTTTGAAACCAATTGAAGGCCCACGATGTGAGCCTGAGCAGGGCAGGGATATGCGGCAGGAGGGAGGGTGAAGAGGCGGTCCAAGGTGGCTCTTTGAAGCCTATTGAAAGCCCTCAATATGAGTCTAATATGGGTGGGGATGTGCGGCAGGAGGGAGGTGGAGGTGGCGGTCCCAGGTGGCTGTTTGACTCCTACTAAAATGGCCGCGCTGGGAACCTTTGCGCGGCGGGGGGGGGACTGGCTATTAGGGATGAGCTCGGTGTTCGATTCGGTGTTTCGGCTGTTCGCCTGTTCGGCGAACCCAGAACTTTGTGGGCCGTTCGCGCCAAATTCGTGTGACACGAACGGCCCACAATGCACTGCGCCATCGCAGTGCATTGCTGGCTGATGATTGGCCAAGCATGCACTGTGACCCCGCATGCTTGGCCAATCACAGCGCCGGCAGCGAGGAGAGCAATAAGTGGCCACAGGCAGGATGCCTGTGGTCAATTGTAGCTCAGGGGGTTTAGTACACGCCCCACACTATATAAGGCCGCCAGCGCGGCAGGCCTTGTGTAGTGCGTTGGCGTGCAGGGAGAGAGCAGGATAGGCAGGGACAGTGTCAGCTTTGCTTTTCTTGTTAACCTAGCACTGTTATAGTGGGTGTAGTGTATTGGCGTGCAGGGAGAGAGCAGGATAGGCAGGGACAGTGTCAGCTTTGCTTTGCTTCTTTACCTAGCGCTGTTACAGTGGGTGTAGTGTGCCTCCTGCACAGTATACCTGAAGCTACCCCTCATTGCTGGTGTTGTTCTGTAGTTCTGTTGTTCAACACAGGCATCTGCAGAATTTTCAGTGGGTGTAGTGTGCCTCCTGCACAGTATACACCTGAAGCTACCCCTCATTGCTGGTGTTGTTCTGTAGTTCTGTTGTGCAACACAGGCATCTGCAGAATTTTCAGTGGGTGTAGTGTGCCTCCTGCACAGTATACACCTGAAGCTACCCATCATTGCTGGTGTTGTTCTGTAGTTCTGTTGTGCAACACCGGCATCTGCAGAATTTTCAGTGGGTGTAGTGTGCCTCCTGCACAGTATACACCTGAAGCTACCCCTCATTGCTGGTGTTGTTCTGTAGTTCTGTTGTGCAACACAGGCATCTGCAGAATTTTCAGTGGGTGTAGTGTGCCTCCTGCACAGTATACACCTGAAGCTACCCCTCATTGCTGGTGTTGTTCTGTAGTTCTGTTGTGCAACACAGGCATCTGCAGCATTTTCAGTGGGTGTAGTGTACCTCCTGCACAGTATACACCTGAAACTACCCCTTATTGCTGGTTTTCCCATCTCCCTGTAGGCCATTAGTGTGGCTGGAAGGCCAACAAGGAGAGGCAGACAGTCACAAGCCAATAAAAGAGGGCAAGCAGGCTCTGTGTCTAGAGGCAACAGTGCTGGTCGTGGACGCGGTGCATCGTCATCAGCACGTGGCCATGGGACGCGCTTGTCCTTATTTTCGGCAGCTGGACGTGTTGAGCCGCATCATGCCGATGACTTGGTAGAGTGGATGACCGAGCCCTCCTCATCCTTCTCATCCTCTCTTACCCAGGCTCAGGGTACTGGCAAAGCAGCTGCCAACGCGTCCTCTTCCCTTGTCTCAATGTCATCAGTCACTCCTTCCCTAGACCCACCATGTCCTCCTGAGGAGTCCCCCGAACTGTTTGACCACAGTGTTGGGTACATGCTCCAGGAGGATGCCCAGCGTTTTGAAGGCTCTGATTATGAAACCCAGCTAGAGGAAGCAGTAGCGTGAGCGCAGAGAGAGGGGATGCTCAAGGACAGCAATCTGGCAGTCATGTTCCACCAGCTGCAGCATACTGCCAGGTTTGCTCCAGTGGTGAAGAGGGAGGGGATGATGAGGTCACTGACTCCATGTGGGTGCCTGATAGGAAAGAGGAGGAGGAGGCACATCTCCAACGAGGCAGGGTGCCCTCCGGGGGCCAGCTTAAGGGCAGCACACCAACTGAATCACACCGCAGAGCTCCGCCTGTGCAGGGCGCTGCCTCTGCGCATTATTTCAAAAGTTGTTTGGTGTGGGCCTTTTTTGAGACGAGTGCAGCAGATCGCACCGCTGCTATTTGCAACATATGTCTCAAGCGTATCTCGCGTGGCCAAAACATCAGCCGCTTGGGCACCACATGCTTGACCAGACATATGTTGACCTGCCATGCAGCTCGTTGGCAAGCATACATTAAAGACCCACACCAAAGAACAAAGAGGACCTCTCCTTGCTCCTCATCAGATGGGCTCTCCAACCCCACTATACCTTCAGTCCTCTCTGAAAGCTGCACTGAGAGGAATGAAGGTGTAGAATTAGGTGTGTCACAGCCAAGTACTTGCGGGCAATCTGCTAGCAGTACACTGACGTCTGATTGTACCAGGCAAATTTCCCTGCCCCAGCTGCTGGACCGTCGAAAGAAGTTCACTCCCAGCCATCCACATGCCCAGCAGTTGAATGCTAGCTTGGCTAAATTGCTAGCACTTCAACTGCTGCCTTTTCAATTGGTTTTTCAGTTGGGTCACTCTTTTGGCAGCTGGGAAGGATTGCAGGACAAGGTGCAGTAGTGTTTGAGGTTGTTCTGCCACCATGCCTCCAAAATACTACTACTGGTTATGACACACCTCTCTCCTCCACCCCCTCCTCTTCTTCTTCCTCCATGGCCTCTTCATGTGCTTTGTCCTCGGAACCAGCGGTGCTCCGGAGGCGTTCAAGGGGCTATGCAAGTACACAGGCAAAACGATGCCATGCCCCTGCTGGTGTGTTTGGGGGACAGGAGCCACACTGGGGCAATGGTTCTGTCAGCTCTGCAGGGGCAGGCCGAGAGGTGTTTGACGCCACGCCAGCTTAAGCCAGGAATGGTGGTTTGCGACAATGGCACCAACCTCCTCTCCGTCTTGTGACAGGGACAACTGACCCATGTGCCCTGTGTGTCTCACGTCCTTAACCTGGTGGTGCAGCGGTTCTTGGGCAGGTACCCAGGCTTACAGGATGTCCTGAGGCAGGTCGGGAAAGTCTGTGTGCATTTCCGCCGATCATGTAATGCCAGTGCTCGGCTGGCTGAGCTGCAAAAGGAGTTGAACCTGCCCAAGAACCGCCTTATATGTGACATGCCCACCAGGTGGAACTCAAAGTTGGCCATGCTGCAGCCACTGCACACGCAGCAGAGGACCATCAATGAGTACCTGTGCGAATACGGCACCAGGACAGGGTCAGGGGAGCTCGGTCTTTTTTACCACGCCAGTGGGGCATGATCAGGGATGCATGCACTGTCCTGTCACCACTTGAGGAGGCCACGAGGATGGTGAGCAGTGACAGTGCATGTCTCAGTGACACTGTACCTCTTGTCCACCTGTTGGAGCATACGCTGCATGGAATAATGGACAGGGCACTTGAGGCAGAACAGAGGCAGGAAGAGGAGGACTTCCTTGCCTCTCAAGGCCCCCTTTATCCAGACAGTGTTACTTCTGTCCCACACATCACACAGGAAGAGGAGAAGGAGGAGGAGGATTGTGTCAGCATGAAGGTGGAGCCTGGCACTCAGCATCAGCAGCAGCAGCAGCAGCAGCAGCAGCAGTCTTTTAGGGATGATTTACAGTCCCAAGAAACCGGTGGACTTGTACGTGGCTGGGAGGAGGTGGCTGCGGATCATGTCGTCTTTAGTGACCCAGATGACTCCGGACCGAATGCTTCAGCTAACCTACGCTGCATGGCCTCCCTGATCCTGCAAAGCCTGCGAAAGGATCCTCGTATTCTTCGGATCAAGGAGAGGGACCATTACTGGCTGGCCACTCTCCTTGATCCACGGTACAAGGGTAAGGTTGCGGACCTTATCTTGCCGTCGCAGAGGGAGCAGAGGATGCGACATCTCCGGGAGACCTTGCAGAAAGGTCTGTGCAACGTGTTCCCAGAGACTGGGAGGTTACAAACTCCTGGTCCTGGACAACGAGTTGCTGAGGCTTCGGTCAGTAACAGAAGGAGCGGTGGAGAAGGTGGCCGTCTGACCGATGCGTTCAGACAATTTTTTAGTCGGCAGCCCCAAGGTATGATCGGTTCCAGCAACCATGTTGCTAATATGGTCTTTTTTTTCATTCCTCAACACTGGAAGACAAACACAATACCCATCTAAAAGAATGGTTTAGTCACCCTGTCAAATATAGCCCCGTTCCTCAAAATGCATTCTAAAATAACACATTTTAATCTCAATATCAGCCCTTGGTAAGACAACAGGAGCACACTGAACCTTTTCCTAAGACTGACCCCCCCCCCCCCCCCTCATTGACCTTTTTATATCTCCATATTCATACTTTTCCCCTTTGACGCTATATAAACTGTATTTTAACATATCACCCCTCCCCCCCTTTTTTTCTATACCTTTTCTGTACTTTATTTTTCTGTGGATATATTACATCTTGAAAATCACCTTCCCAGTTAGAGTGCCTTGAAAAAGTATTCATACTCCTTGACATTTTCCACATTTTGTCATGTTACAATCAAAAACGGAAATGGATTTTATTGGGATTTTATTTGATAGACCAACCCAAAGTGGCACATAATTAAATTTGTTGTGGCATGAACATGTTTTTACACTGTGTATACTTATATATGTATAAAAACATTTGGTCTTGTTTGTTATTTGGTTCACAGAAAAGTTTTTGTTTATTTATTAGATGAGTTTTGTATGAATTGTATAGATATATGTTAGTATACACATTTGGTTTTCACATTTGATTTTAGGAGTGCTGAACTTGTTTATACTTTTATTTTTTACACCTGTTATAAGAGTGTCCCTAAAAAATATGCTAAATTGCCAACTATATAGGGATGATTTATTAACCACTTGCCTAAAGGGCACTTTCACCCCCTTCATGCCTAGGCCAATTTTCAGCTTTCAGCGCTGTCACAATTTGAATGACAATTGCGTGGTCATGCTACACTGTAACTGTGTGAAATTTTTATCATTTTCTTCACACAAATAAAGCTTTATTTTGGTGGTATTTAATCACTGCTGGGTTTTTTATTTTTTACAAAAAAATAAATACCGAAAGTTTTTCTTAGTTTCGGTCAGTCAATTTTGTAAAAAAGGAATTTTTCTCCTTCACTGATGTGCACTGATGAGGCGGCACTGATGGGCACTGATAAGCTGCACTGATGGGCACGGATGAGGTGGCACTTATGGGCACTGATGAGGCGGCACTTATGGGTACTGATTAGGTGACACTAATGAGGAGGCACTAATATGCCACACTTATGGGCACTGATATGTGGCACTGATAGGCGGCACTGGTGGGCACTGATAGGTGGCACTAGTGGGCACTGATAGGTGGCACTGATGGGCACTTAAAGGGGGCACTGGTGGGCACTGATAGGTGGCACAGATAGACAGCACTGATCGGTGGCACTGATGAGTGGCATTGATGGGTAGCAATGATGGGCAGCAATGATGGGCATTGATGGGGAGCACTTATAGGCAGCACTGATAGCCAGCACTGACTGGAATCACTAATGGGCACTGATTGGTGGCACTTGTGGACACTGATTGCCGGCAATGATAGGCGGCACTGGTGGGCACTGATAAGCGGCACTGGTGGGCACTGATAGGCAGCACGGATAGGCGGCACTGATGGGCATTGATGAGTGGCCCTGATGGGCAGCAATGATGGGCATTGATGGGCACTACTGATTGGCGGCACTGATAGCCAGCACTGACCGGCAACCCTAATGGGCACTAATTGGTGGCACTTGTGGGCACTAATTGCCGGCACTGGTGGCAACCGATTGCTGGCACTGGTGGCACTGTATTTTAATCATGGCCCTGATGATCAGTGCCCTGATTACATGTCTGGATGTCCTCTGCGAGGAGATGCCACTGATCGGCTCTCCTCGCCACACACTCTGTCAGTGTGGCATTTCCGTGTTTACATGTGACCTGCTGTGATTGGACACAGCCGATCACATGGTTAAAGAGCCACAGCTCTTTACGGAGATTGGGGTCGCGAGGTGTCCAAGCAATACGGTGTGGCCACGATCGTCATGCTGCATGCCCCCCGCAGGTGCGTGGGATTGGCTGTTCCGGTGTGCCGTCATATGACATCCACCCAGAACGAGAACCACACCGTTCTTCTGTCACTTGAAGGTGGGCAGGCGGCAAGCAGTTAAAGACAAAAAGGCTGTTCAATTTGCAATAGGAGTTGTGTGGGAAAGTTTCCCAGAACTTAGTGAAAGTGGTAATATTTCCCTTTGCAGAGAATACCCAATTATGTGCATGGTAAATGAAAAAAAAAAAATTTTGTTTTGCTTGCACATGGTTGGAGGATGGAAGTCTCCCCTTATTCCCTAAGCTCGGGGGAATATTCCAATACAAAATTGCCTTTTGTAAATCAACCCCAATGAGTTTTAATTTAATGCATTTAATTAAATTATAAAAATTATGATAATAAAAAGCCAAAATACTGTACGTATTTTTGTATTTTTTTAATCAAAGAAACACAGTATAATAAAATACAATTTTACTTTTTGCACGTTTTGAAGCTGGATACACATTTTTCTGACTTTTCATAACATCTTAACAATATTAGAACCCCCTATAATAATTAGCAATGAGTATCCAGTAAAAAAAGAACAATGTGCAACCAGAAGCCACAACTGACCGGACAATAGAAAACTAACTGAAATATTAAAGGGGTTGTAAAGGTTCGTTTTCTATTTTCTAAATAGTTTCCTTTAAGCTAGTGCATTGTTGGTTCACTTACCCTTTCCTTCGATTTCCCTTCTATATGTTTTTTTCTTTTGTTTTCTTTGTCTGAATTTCTCACTTCCTATTCCTCCTCAGTAAGCTGTTCAGTAAGCTGTTCTGGCTGACTAAACACCGCTCGGATGATGGTGTGAAGTTTACTGAGGAGAAACAGGAAGTGAGAAATTCAGACAAAGAAAAAATCGAAGAAGGAAATCGAAGGAAAAGGTAAGTGAACCAACAATGCACTAGATTAAAGGAACCTATTTAGAAAATAAAAAAAACCTTTACAACCCCTTTAAATTATGCACTGCTAAACTAACTAATTACTTTAACTTTTTCAGATATTATGGAATTCATGACACCCAGCACTAATGTTTTTTTTTTTTCAATTATTATGCACAGGTTAAATAATGCTACAATTACTATGGGCTTCATGATCTAATGCATGGGTGCTCAACCTGTGACCCTCCAGCTGTTGCAGAACTACAAGTCCCATGAGGAGTGGCAAGACAGTTACAAGCAAGACTCCCAAAGGCAGAGGCATGATGGGACTTGTAATTCCGTAGCAGCTGGAGGGCCACAGGTTGAGCACCCATGATCCAATGCATTGGTACCCACTAGTGCCTCACAGCCCTCATGCAGCCCACCAGAGGATAGCATGCAGTCTGTTTAGCATCCGACCCTAATTCAGGTTCAGAGCACAGCGGGCTGCATGCCGAATGCTGCAGTCCTTCATTAAACTCAAAGCTGAGCCACATACAAGCCCTGGTTTCAATTCATTCTCAATAGATCATGTAGGTGGCCGCAGAGTAGTGAGCTGTTAGGGGTTGCATACTAAGATTCCTGTCAGTGTAAAATAGCAGGGGGGGGGGGGCAACATAATGCATATGGAAGAAGGATATACAGTTAGGCTGGTGGGTGTGTTGGCCTCCTCTATCTTCTCCAAAGGCACATAATATGAGTGAGAGCAGAGAGCAGTTCAAGATTTGCCAGGTGAATTACAGATGAAGGCTCCTTCATGAAGACGTGGATTGAGTCCTAGGTGAGGAACAGTGGGCATCTCACCTCACCTCCTCTGCTGATAGATCTTGCTACCTAGCCACCTCATTCCACCCCATCCCTCACACTGACATTCACCCCTATCTACACCTTTGCTCCACGGGTTGCCTTATATTCCAGTGACATCCCGCTCTGGGCTTCCCAACCCCTCACTAATAGACATCCTGGCTGCTTTACTACCCCCACTAACAGCACTACATTCCCTGGCTGCCCTACCCTACCCCCTCTGACAGACATCCCTCTCGAGCCACCACACTACCATCGTGGCTGCCTCACTCCCCACTGTCTCTTCCTATACCTCCCTATTTCCCCAACACCACTGACACACATATCTACCCCAGCTACCTCACTCCCCTGCCAATTCATTCTCCATGAGTTGTCCTTCTCCAACTTCCTCACTTCCCCATGACAGCCAAAACTCCCAGCTTCAGCTTCCTGCAGTCATTTTAGGTGTTCCCATCTCCAAGCAGCTCTCCTAGGATTGGCCATATGAAGCCTGCCCCTGGTTGTACTCTCTCTACAGGTACAATCAATGGCAGACTTGTTTTGTTTATAAATTTAAGCCTTTCTGTTCAGGCCCCTTAAAGCAACCCTGTTGCTGATTTAATCATTTTTAAAAAGAACCATATGACAAACCAGCAATTTGAGCCTTGATAATAGGAGAACATAATAGCTTCTGAAACACTTTAATTTTGTGTTTTATTTTTTATCTTTTTCTTTTCTGTGACTAAAGAAATATATTTTGAGCTTTTGAGGCTTCTTTGTGTTAGAGAAGCTGCTTATCCTGAGCAATTGCGCTCACTGGTATGGTTTTACCACACCAAGAAAAAATAAATAATTTCAGAGGCAAAAAAAACTTGACAGGTGTTCAAACCCCACAGTAGGCAGATATCAAGACAGAATCAGGCATATATGCTAACTTTGTATGAAAATACATTTAATGATTTTTGTTGAATATGTATTAGATTTTATTTTTGATTTCAACCTGGATTTCATGCTTTAAAATTAGAGAAGTAGCATGTCACTTAATTTGGAAGACAGAGCGCTGTGAGATTTGATACATTTGGAAAGCTCCTTTTGCAGATGGGTGTCTTCATGGATTAAAATATTGCAGCTGGACATCTTAATATCCAAGACCAAGAAATGGAGTAGAAAGTAATTGCCAGACTGAGGACAGAGGGAGAGGATGTCAGCGGGAGCTCTGCAGGTGAAAGGAAGAAGCATTCACTATACATTTTATGTAGCTAAAGTGCTGTCAATGGGAGAAGCATCTGGTCAGACTACACAAATAATCACGGTTTGAAGGCTATGTTAGAGAAAAAAAATTCACGCCTCTACAAATGGCATTGGGAAATGTATGTGTAGTGGTTGCTAATAGACTCTGTACCCCACTGATTACCTCGACTCTTAAAATCCTCCCTTACCTCTGACAACCTGGGTTCCATCATCTCACCAACTGTAGTAGTAAATAGAGACTCACACAATATTAAAGAAACAGTTCAAATATGTTTACTGTATTAATAAAACACAAAATACATATATATCAACTTTATCGGTTAGTAAGAAACACTCCTACACACACAGCTATTTTATCTATACTTAGCCAAAGAAACAATATAATAGTGGAAAGTTACCTTGGTTGTAAATAAACACAAATGTTAACCCAATCACAGAAACCTATGTGAACAGGTTAACAGGAGGGTAGACCACTGACACTGTATCTTATGTGTCAGATTTCTCCCATCTGCCTTCTCAACCAACAGGCCAGAATACTGCACGATATGAAGAAACGCTATGCAAACTATTACACTCAAATAGGATGGCTCTCTTTAGCAGTCCAATGCAATTAAGGCAGATGAGGGAAAAGGATGATAAAAAGGTAAAGGGGTATTCCTTGAAATCCAGATTTCTTCAGCTAGCCTCTTTATGTTGTAAATAAAGTAATCCTGGATGACAGAATGTAGCAAACTTAGCAGAACTTTGGTTAATCCTTCTTGTATTATGACTTCCTTCTTTTATAATCCTAAAGGTGTTATCCAATATGGCTACTTGAATCAGTAATGTGAACTGGGCATAGATGTCTGCTTTCAGTGTTCATTATAACATAGGATTTAACTTCTGTGGGACTACAAGTACCACTAGCCAAACTATGTGAATGAAGTCTAAAAGCAGTGTCCTTAACTATAACATGGGCTATGCCCACTCACCACTCCGAAACTCAGATGAAGTTGGCAGCAATGCAGATGATGAGAAGACTCCAGCCAGAACTCTCTCTCTGTATCTTGATAATGGCGTCCGCTGCGCCATGCTACAGCCCACTGAAATATGAATTGCAGGCGTCTCTGGATGACACGGAACACCCTCTGGTCCACTGCACTGAAGAAGCGATGCTGTCCAAAGTGATCCCTCTGGGTGTAGCTTTCCCGCTGTGTAGGCCGCAAATCATCAGCAACTCCCTGTCACACAGACCTTCTGCCGGCAGAGTCAAAATGGTGTCCAGAGAGGCTGATATAGGCCACGCCAGCCCCTTATATATCCTTCCCCAGCAGTCTGTTCTGTTCACTCAGAATTTTGTTCTTTGTAGTTCTGGTCAGTCCTGCTGGCATAGTCACTTCAGCATTCTGAACAACACATCCCATGATGCTTTGTTCTAAATCCTCAAACAGGAAAAGGATATTGACACATAGAGTCCAACAAACACTAGAGGGAGCCAACCCCACATTAATCACACAGAAATTGTCTCTAGATTAAAGGTACAATAGCCGACCCTAGCTACATATGTCTGTAATATTATAGTACTATTTAACCACTTTCAGACCGGACCAATTTGCAGCCAAAGGACCAGGCCCCTTTTTGCGATTCGGCACTGTGTCGCTTTAACTGACAATTGCGCGGTCGTGCGACGTGGCTCCCAAACAAAATTAACGTCCTTTTTTTCCCACAAATAGAGCTTTATTTTGGTGGTATTTGATCGCCCCTGTGGTTTTTATTTTTTGCGCTATAAACAAAAAAGTGCGACAATTTTGAAAAAAAAAACGCATTCTTTTTTATTTTTTGCTATAATAAATATCCCCCAAAAATATATAAAAAAAAATATTTTTTTTCCTCAGTTTAGGCCGATACGTATTCTTCTACATATTTTTGGTAAAAAAATCGCAATAAGCGATTATTGATTGGTTTGCGCAGAAGTTATAGCGTTTACAAGATAGGGGATAGTTTTATAGCATTTTTATTAATATTTTTTTTTTATTAGTAATGGCGGCGATCAGCGATTTTTTTTTGTGACTGCGACATTATGGCGGACACATCGGACATTTTTGACACATTTTTGGGACCATTGTCATTTATACAAAAATCAATGCTATTTAAATGCATTGATTCCTGTATAAATGACACTGGCAGTGAAGGGGTTAACCAGGGGGTGGCAGTGTAGGGGTTAAGTATGCCTAGGGGTGTGTTTCTTACTGTGGGGGGCGTGGCTGACAGCTAGTGAATGCTGATCTCTGCTCCAATCACAGGGAGTAGAGATCAGCGTCACTAGTTGCTAGGCAGAACGGGGAGATGCTGTTTATTTCCACATCTCCCCGTTCAGCCTTCCCGTGAGACGATCGCGGGTGTCCCCGCGGCGATCGAGTCCGCGGGACCCGCGACCGGCCTCACGGGGGTCCCGACCGGCGCGCTCCCGATGGCACAGCGGCATTTTAAGGGACTTATATACAGTATACGCCCTTATGCCTGTCCATGCCATTCTGCCGACGTACATCGTTGTGCGCCGGTCGGGAGGCGGTTAAACTAAGCTTTCATTTGTATGAGCTGAAGATACACAAGCAGTGTAAGGCTTTCCAGCCAATTCCAGACAATTCTATAGCTGTTTTCCCCCTAATAGTTCATCTTTCTAACACAAATATGGGTGATGCTCAGATGATTTCCAATATGGTAACTGTTTTTTAAATTGGTATTTCAACAACATAAACCTTAGTACAGAACCACACTGATTCACCTTAGAAAAGGTACTGCAGATAGGAATATTTAGTGATTTATTCATGTCTTGGATTTAAATATGTTTTTGGCCAGGTTCAAAATTCACGTTAGTATAACAGATATGTGCTTAGTAAGGCAAAAAGGCAAGGACATAAAAGTATATTTCAAATACTTATGTATGTATTGTATAATAAACAAAGAGATCTAAGTAAAAGCAGAAAGAGTCTCATGACACAGTCTATCAAACAAGCACACATACCACCTATCTGAGAAGTGGGAAGGACAATTTGGTCAAGAAAAGATGTTGTGTGTGAAACTAGAGCAATGAATGCCAATTATGCAATTGCAGTGATTTTTCTTGATAGGCACAACAACTACTCTTATAAATCTCCTTCAACATCTTGCAGAACATGGGGAGCCCAGAGCATATTACTGGGTCTGGAGCCAGTTTTGATAAGTAAGCATTTATGTTTTAGGGGATCTGAACACAAGGTTAATGTCTCTAAGACATGTTAGTTGTGTAGTTAGGCTGGGATGTATATATATTTTGTGGTGGACAATATGTTGATCTAAGTTAATCAATGCTGCAAATGCTGTGTTTATGTGGTATCTGACACTGTAATGCCCCATACACACGGTCGGATATTCCGATGGAGAAAGTCTGATCAGATTATGTTGTCGAAAAATCCGATCGTGTGGGCTCTAGCGGGCTTTTTCCGTCGGAATTTCTAAAATCTTCTGACAACAAAATCCGATCTGACTTTTTCCAATCGTGTGTAGAGAATTCCGACGCACAAAGTGCCACGCATGCTCAGAAGAAATTTGGAGACGAAAGCTATTGGCTACTGGCCTCTACGTAGTCCCGTCGTACGTTTTGTATGTCACCTCGTTCGGAACGATCGGATTTTCCGACAACTTTGTCCGACCATGTGTGTGCAACTCAAGTTTCGGACAAAATCCCTCAGAAAAAATCAGACGAATTTTGTGGTTGAAATGTCTGACCGTGTGTACAAGGCATAAGTACCATACTGTTGATGGCAGCCTTAGTGTCCCTTTAATGGTGTTTTCTGCCTTAGCTTCAGTCAGGCTGGGCTGGACTTCTTCTCCATGGCTATAAAAATTGTGGGGGGGGGGGGGGGCTTTGCTGGAGAGAACAGTGCATGGGAAAAAAAAAAACATGAAGGATGCTAATTTGTGGTGTGGTAAGATAGCAATGTGTTTTAGCCTTCTGTGGGCCCAAGTGTTTGCCTATGAAAATGTACATCCAGGACAGAGACTGTGACAGCATTATGCAAAAACTCTGAATACCACCAGCCAACCCCTCTATGCAGGAATATGTGTTTTTATATGGAATGGTTTGTTATGTCACTATCTGGACTTTGTATATTATGTTATATATACCCTGAAGTGCCTGCAATACGACTGGGGTAACAGACCAGTATGTGGTCTTGGTGGTCCTGTGGTTGCAAGATGACAATGAGTTATCCATCGGCTAAGGAAAATCAGTAACCCAAACCCTCCATGTTTTATGGTTCTACAGGTGACCTCCAGGTAAGGGGATTAGCTTAGGATATCCACCATTAGGGGACACCCCTTGCAAGGTTGTCTAGTCCAAGACTAAAAAAACAAGGCTGTATAGGGAGCAGGAGGGTTGGACCTGTCTAGCTTGCTTTTAGGAGCACTGTCAGCCATTGAGAAAGACAAAGAAGAGGAAGAGGACAAGAGAAGGGGAGGACAGCAGGTGTGGTGTTCCCAGAGAAAACCAAGCTGTAGATTATTTTACCGTGATAACGTGAGTGTCTCTCCCATGCTGTGAAAGTGTGGTTTTCTCTCACATCAATACTCCTGATAGTCAGACCAATAAGAGTAAGAAAGATACCAGCCTAGGATTTGTGTGGGAAATTGTGTGAAGTATTGAAAAGAGCTGATAACTGAACACTGTCTGTTGGATTTGCAAGTGAAGAGTGGCAGCATTAGTGGTAGAAACAGTCAGGATCACATGTTTTGTTGGAAGAAAAGAGAGTTTTTAGGGAAAAAGATATATCCTGAAGTGATCAGCACCAGAGCATTACAAAAGAGTTGTGGACTGGTCATTGTTGGTGTTTGCCACCTAATAGCAGCAGTCCAGGGTGCTTTAGGGACAAGTGAATGCAGCCACCTGGGAAACTTGGGAACTGGAAGATTTCTATCGTGCTAACTCTGATCTCTTAAGAATGGAAGATAAGACTCCAAACCCTTTTCCTGGAAAGCAAAGAGCTGTTTTCCAAGAAGACATTTGATGTGGGGTGTGCAAAAAGTACCCAGCACTGCATTTGATTACAGCATGAAAATGTCTTTCAGGGAAAGATTTGGGCAGATTTCCCCAGGGGATTTTTTAAAATCAAGAAGATTTTTATTGAAAAGCTTATTTCCAACATTTCCAGAACAAGCAAAGGGATTAACACGGGCCATCTGGATCACATACAAAACTAAAACCCATCAGTAAATCCAAGCATGTCAAATTACAGCAAAAATGCAAAACTAACATTAGACCATGCAGTTATCATACCAGAGAAAACACCCATGTTGGCTCAAAGTACAACTAGGTAGCCTTCCAGACATATAAAGCAGTATACTTCAGGGGTGTGTGTTATCTTACAAAAAGTCTATCCATTACTAGGTCAAGTGTGCTCGAGCTCAGGATGTCCAACCAGGGACCCCAGAGGTTCTCATAATTGCAGGGGGCAGCCCCTGTGTTGGTACATACACTCACCGGCCACTTTATTAGGTACACCTGATTGATTGCTATCTTTGTGCTAATCTACTGGGATTTCCACACACAACCATCTCTAGGGTTTACAGAGAATGGTCTGAAAAAGAGAAAATATCCAGTGCGTGTCAGTTGTGTGGATGAAAATGCCTTGTTGGTGTCAGAGCTCGGAAGAGAATGGGCAGACTGGTTTGAGATGATAGAAAGGCAACAGTAACTCAAATAACCACTCATTACAACCAAGGTATACAGTATACCATGCTTACCTGAGTATTGTTTCTGACCATGTCCATCCCTTTATGACTACAGTGTACCCATATTCTGATAGCTACATCCAGCAGGCTAATGTACCATTTCACAAAGCTCAAATCATCTCAAACGGGTTTCTTGAATATAAAAACGTGTTCAATGTACTTCAATGGCCTCCACAGTCACCAAATCTCAATCCAAAAGAGCACTTTTGGGATGTGGTTGCGATTCGCATCCATGGATTTGCAGCCGACAAATCTGCAGCAACTGCGTGATGCTATCATGTCAATATGGACCAAAATCTCTAAGGAATATTTGCAACACCTTGTTGAGACTATGCCAAAAAGAATTAAAGCAGTTCTGAAGGAAAAGGTGGTCCAACCCAGTACTAGCAGGGTGTACCTAATAAAGTGGCCGGTGAGTGTATACTTCCCTAAGAGTATCCACATACTTTGCAATCAGTGTTTTTTGGGTAGGGGTCTGATGATTTCCATTGACCTTAGGAGAAAATCTTTGTGCCTGGAATAAGGACCTAGCCACTGCTTCCTTGTAGGCAGACAGTTGGAAGTCATCTAGTATTCCCAATATGCAGAGTTTGGGTTCAAGTGGGAGTGAGGCCTGGAATACATTATTCAGAGTACTTACCATTCCCTCCCAGTACATATGCAGTTTGTGGCATCTCCATAGAAGAGGAATTAAGTCACCATGGTCCTGGCTGCATTTACTGCAAGTTGGGTCTTCCAGGATAGTATAATTGTATAAGCTTTTGGGTCAGGGAGCATTGTTGTACTGTTTTCAGTGTCTGTTCCCAATGATCCTCTACTAATTGGCCAAGTTCTACTGCCCCTCCTTTTTACTTTTAAAGAAAAGGACTTCGGGAACTCCACCAGTAACATAATGTAATATCTAGAGGGGAAACCCTTGGTGGCGGAAGTACCAAAAAAAAATAAAAAATGGCGTGGGTGGGGTCCCCCTCAAAATCCATACCAGACCCTTGAGGTCTGGGATGGATTTTAAGGGGAACCCCAGCCCAAAAAAATGGCGTGGGGCCCCCCTCAAAATCCATACCAGACCCTTATCCGAGCACGCAACCTGGCAGGCCGCAGGAAAAGAGGGGGGGACGAGAGCGCCCCCCCCCCTCCTGAACCGTACCAGGCCACATGCTCTCAACATTGGGAGGATGCTTTGGGGGTCTGAGACCAGCGCAAGAAGAAGCGGATCGGAGGAAGAAGATGATGGAAGAAGAAGATGGAAGAAGATGCCGGAAGGAGAAGATGAAGAAACCGAAGGATGAAGAAAGGAAGACCAGAAGAAAGAAGAAAGGAGATTTTAATAAAGGAATTGTCAAAGACCGTCTCCTGTCATTTTTACCATTTTTGACACTTTTTTGGTGAAATGGTAGGGGTACTTTTGTACCCCCTTACCATTTCACACAGGGGGGGGGCGGGATCTGGGGGGGCCCCTTGTTAAAGGGGGCTTCCAGATTCCGATAAGCCCCCTGCCCGCAGACCCCCACAACCAATGGCCAGGGTTGTGGGGAAGGAGGCCCTTGTCCTCGTCAACATGGGGACAAGGTGCTTTGGGGGTCTCAGACCCCCAAAGCATCCTCCCAATGTTGAGGGCATGTGGCCTGGTACGGTTCAGGAGGGAGGGGGGCCGCTCTCGTCCCCCCTCTTTTCCTGTGGCATGCCAGGTTGCATACTCGGATAAGGGTCTGGTATGGATTTTGAGGGGGACCCCACGCCCTTTTTTTTGGCTGGGGTTCCCCTTAAAATCCATCCCAGACCTCAAGGGTCTGGTATGGATTTTGAGGGGGACCCCACGCCATTTTTTTTTTTTTTGGCTGGGGTCCCCCTTAATATCCATAGCAGACCTGAAGGGCCTGGTTATTGAATTTGGGGGGACCCCCACGCTTTTTAAAAAAATTTTTTTTATCAATGACTTTTTTAAATAGCTTTTTAAATAGCTTTTTTTCCTGCAAAAATTACACTTTTTGCAGGGACAGTTCTAAGCACAGGAAACATGCCCCCCTTCACAGGCATACTATAGACACCCCCCAGATGTGATACTGCAATGCTGTACTAACAGCACGCACACACTAATCCCCAGAATCATAGCACATAATGTCAGCAGTCAGCAGCACATAACACTGACGCTGGAACACAACACAATATGCGAGGCCGCCGGCGCGGCGGCCTTTTATACTGTGGGGCGTGTACTAAACCCCCTGAGCTATAATTGGCCACAGGCAACCTGCCTGTGGCCAATTATTGCTCTCCTCGCCGCTGGCTCTTTGATTGGCCAAGCATGCGGGTCACAGTGCATGCTTGACCAATCATCAGCAAGTAATGCACTGTAACTGGCGCAGTGCATTGCGGGCCGCTCGCATAAAACGAATTTGATGCGATCGGCCCAAATAGTTGTGGGCTCGCCGAGCGGGCGAACGCCCGATGTTCGATTCGAACATGGGTTTGAATCGAACACCGGGCCCATCCCTACTTATATGCCAGTTATTGTCATAAAAAGTGTTTGGGGACCCAGGTCCTGCTCAAGGGGACATGTATCAATGCAAAAAAAGTTTTAAAAACTACAGTTTTTTTCAGGAGTGATTTTAATCATGCTTGAAGTGAAACAATAAAAATGAAATATTCCTTTAAATATAATGCCTGGGGGTGTCTATAGTATGCCTGTAAAGTGGCACAGTTTTCCCGTGTTTAGAACAGTACCACAGCAAAATTACATTTCTAAAGGAACAAAAGTAATTTAAAACTGATTGCGGCTGTAATGAATTGTTGGGTCTCAGCAATATAGATAAAACTTATTGAAACGGAATGCACCCCCCCCCCAGTCCATTACCAGGCACTTTGTGTCTGGTATGAATATTAAGGGAAACCAGGCCCTTCAGGTCTGGTGTGGATATTAAGGGGAACCGAGGGGTCTCTCGGATCACTCCCCGATGACAATTTCTGTGGAGATCGGTGGGGAAAATCAACCCTGGGAGTGGAAAATTAGCCCAGCTTGGCTGGAACTTATTGGGGAATCGCAGGAAGTTATAAAGGCTATGATAGAATTTATAGACCTAAACAACGGAACAGCATCACAGGGGGTTATCTGGGACACTTTAAAGGCATTTCTTAGGGGTCTTCTGTTCCAACAGATTTCAGCAATTAAGAGAGAGTCTAATAGAAGGGAGGTGGAGGCAGCACAAACTGTGACACAATCAGAAGAAAAATTTGTTAAAGATCCATCAGCGGGGAACCTTGGGGCATGGACAGAGGCACAACGGGTTTATCGTTGGATAATGATGGGGAAAGCAGAAAAGAGATATATATTCCAAAAACAAGTTAGTTTTGGAGAAGGAGAATCTGTAGGTCGGATGCTTTCGCAGTTGGTGAAAGTTAATTCTCCTCCATCACTGGTGCCAATGATTAATACGCCCACTAAGGGAATAACCACCAATACCCCAGAAATTGTGGACTCTTTCAAAGACTATTATAAAAACCTCTATAGCTCTACTCAGGAAGAGATGGATGGTCCAATGGGAACCTCCCTTAAAGACTTGACTATTCCCCGTCTCTCTGAAAATGCTAGGAGCAAATTGGATGCTCCTATTACATTAGAAGAGATACAACTCACGATACAGGCAATGGCGACCCGGAAATCCCCCGGGCCGGACGGCCTACCGGTAGAGGTCTACCGCCGTTTTGGAGACGTTCTGCTTCCCGAGCTGCTGAAGACACTCAATTGGGCGCTGGTTGAAGGGGAGCTCCCCCGTTCTATGAGGGAGTCAACTATAATTGTTATACCAAAAGAAGACAAGGACCCATTGGACCCCTCATCGTATAGGCCTGTCTCCCTGCTTAATCTGGACGCCAAGATTTTGGCAAAGATCTTGGCGTCCAGATTGAACGGGGTGATAGAAGACCTAGTCCATCCCGACCAATCAGGATTTATTCCTGGTAGGTCAACCAATATAAACATCAGACGAGTATATCTGAACTTACAAATCCCAACGGAAGACGAGGGACATAGAGCCATTCTCTCGTTAGATGCCGCTAAAGCTTTTGACACATTGGAATGGGGCTATTTATGGAGGACCCTGAGTGAGTTCCAAATAGGGCCAATATTTTCTAAATGGGTAAAAATTATGTACAAAACACCAGAAGCTAGGGTGAGGATTAACAATGCACACTCCGCAGGGTTTCGATTGCTAAGGGGGACGAGGCAGGGATGCCCTTTATCCCCCCTCCTGTTTGCTCTTGCAATTGAACCCCTGGCTATATCTCTCCGTTCTTGTATAGAGATTAGGGGGTTTATAAGAGGCCTGGAAGAGGAAAAGGTAGTCCTATTTGCAGACGATCTACTTGTACTCCTAGGTGATGTACAGAACTCCCTGAAACAAACCATGTGTAAAATCAGTGAATTTGGTGAATTCTCGGGCTTAAACATTAATTGGGGAAAATCCACTTTATTGCCAGTGGACCCCCTATATAGTCCACTACCCCAAGAAGCCAGTAGACTGCAAGTAGTAACCCAGATGAAGTACCTGGGGGTCATTATCACGAAAGATCCCAAAGCCTATATAGTAAATAACTTGGCCCCACTGTTGACCAGGTTCAAAGAGAAAACTAGGATCTGGAAGAGGTTCCCTCTCTCCTCGATGGGCAGGTGTAATCTTATTAAAATGATTTTTCTCCCACAAGCCTTGTATATCTTAGCTAACTCCCCGGTATGGGTTTATAAAAAATGGTTCAATAGATTTGATACTATATTTAGAGAACTGATATGAAAGGGTAGTATGGTGCGTATCAGTCTAAAAATCCTTCAACTCCCGACCAATGAAGGGGGAGCGGCAATCCCACACCTGTTTAGATATTTCCTAGCATCCCAATTACAATATATGAGGGGCACTGGGGCGGGGGGAAATCTGCTCCAGGTATTCCTAAATAGACAAACTGTTGAAATTATGGAAGCAGGTACGGTGATACAGGGAATTCCTACCCTCGACCTCATGAACAAGGTTTGGGTAGCGGCTAAGGGAATACTGGGATGTAGAGGTTATACGGAATACTCACCACTGTGGAAGAACAATAATTTGAGAGAGGTACAAAAAATAGGACCAATTAGGGAGTGGGAACGAAGAGACATAAAATATTTACATCAGCTTTTTACCAATGGACAACTAAAAACATTCCAAGAGCTCAGAGTGGAGTTTTCAATACCGAGGAAATCTTTCTTTCGGTACCTCCAAGTGAGACATGCACTTACACTACAATTTAAGGACTTACCAGTAGAATGGGGTAATATATCGACATTAGTGAGAATAGTGCAATCAGAAGCAACAAAGGAGTTGACCTCAGGGACGTACTCGATCCTACATAAATATACCAAGGGCGGTCAGTATACCTCCGTCTCTAGAGATAAATGGGTAAGGGACGGGGTTAACATTACAAATAACCAATGGGATAGGATTCTTGAACTAGCTCCATGGGTCTCTCTTTCGCCACCTCAAAAGATGTCGCACTTGTTTCTTTTATACAGAGCCTACTTCACCCCGAAAAAACTTTTTAGCTTTGGAAGCAGAATAGACCCCTCCTGCCCAAGGTGTGGAGGAATGGAGGGAGACATGATACACATGTTTTGGAGATGCCCCAAGCTGCATCGCTATTGGCTGGAGGTAGTGGAAACAATTTTTCAGGTTTTCGATGTCTCTTTCGAGACAGAACCCAAGACTTGTGTATTAGGATGGATGGCTGGGAAAGGAAGACCTAATGATACCAATATCGCAATTCTGAGATGTCTGTTTCAGGCGCGTAAACTTATAGCCCAGAGATGGCAGTCGCCCACCCCTCCATGCAGTAGAGAATGGGAGCAAGCTGTGAATAGTATGGTGTTAAAGGAAAAAACACTCTATATAAGACAGGGGAGTATTAATAAATTTGAGAGGATGTGGAAAACTTGGTGCGAAAAAAAGAAAATAGACACAAAATAAATAGAGGAACACTTTTGAATTAGATAAGGAGACATGCGTGAAGGTAGATGTGCGATATGACTGGTCAAGATATGTGAACGAATAAATGTGGGGGAAATAGTAAATAGATAGAGCTAATTGGGAAGAGGGTGAGGATACACAGGTTGGAGCAACAATTTGTTCGCGTTATCATACTATTTCTTATACTGTATTATGTTTGCTCCTTTATTTTTCTTTATTTTTCTTTTTTTTTGCAAGATATCTGTACCTCCCCTACTCTTCTCCCAGAATGTTAGAGGATGAGTGGTTTAATCATCTCTCTTACTGATATTTGGACAAAATACGGATGTAAGAATGTTTTATGCTATGTATGATGTTTATGTTGTAAAACTGAAAACGATCAATAAAAATATAAAGTAAAAAAAAAAAGGGGAACCCTGCACCAAATAAAAAAAATGGTGTAGGGGTCCCCCCAAAATCCATACCAGGCCCTTAAGGTCTAGTATGGATTTTAAGGGGAACCCTGTGGCAAAATTTAAAAAAAATTGTACCCTACCACTTCACAAAAAAAAGTGTCAAAAATAGTAAAAAAGACAGGAGACACTTTGGGACAAGTCCTATATTAAAAATAAAAAAATAAAAATGTCCCGCGATGTAGATCCATCTCAAACCACCCGACGAGCGGAAAAAAGAAAAAAAAAGCCGCAACAGCCCTGCCTCCATGGGAGGCTCCTGCAGAGTGGTGCTTCTTCTCAGTGACAGCTGTTATATAGCTGAGGGCGGGGCCATCCGATGACATAAACGGGTGACCCCACCCCCCTCTGACGCCACAGGACATCAGAGGAAGGTGGTGTCACCCGTTTACATTAAACCAAATAAAATCGTTTTTTTCTGCCCCTAGGATTTGATGGTGTTGCAGTTACACCATATTGCCAAAAGTATTGGGGCGTCTGCCTTTACACGCACATAAACTTTAATGGCATCCAATTCTTAGTCCATAAAGACATGGGTGAGCGAGTTTGGGGTGGAGGAACTTGACTGGCCTGCGCAGAGTCCTGACCTCAACCCTATAGAACCCCTTTGGGATGAATTAGAGTGGAGACTGTGAGCCAGGCCTTCTCTTTCAAAATCAGTGCCTCACACATGCGCTTCTGGAAGAATGGTCAAATATTCCCATAGACACACTCTTAAACCTTGTGGACACCCTTACCAGAAGAGTTGAAGCTGTTGTAGCTGAAAAGAGTGGGCCAACTTAACATTGAACCCTACGGACTAAGACTGGGATGCCATTAAAGTCCATGTGCGTGTAAAGGCAGGCCTCTCAATACTTTTGGCAATATAGTGTACTTTCCAGAGATTTATGAAATGTACTCATTGGAGATACTGTTGTTTCTAGACAACCTGGTTGTTTTTGGAAAAACTCTGGAACAACACAAAAAATGGTTGAAAAAAATGTGAAACCAGTGGAACCATTGGCCCAAAGAAGTTGGAAGCTGAAACCAACTGGCAAAGTACGAAAACTATCATAGAACTGTGGTCTTTCCTCAAACTCTGTTCATCATAATACCAATGTTTTGTAGAATGGTTTGCAAAGATAACCAAGCCATCAAATAAACTTTTGTAGAATGACCATGAAGTAGGAAAAGGGAGCTGAGTTTGTCTCCTCAAGTAAACCTCAGAAGTCCAAAAAGTCCAAAGAGTAATTTTAAGACAAGTAGACCTATCAATATGATGCCACAATTGTCCTATGAGAATGCAGGACCCCTGACCTTGTGCCAGGACAGTGTTGATTGGCCCTATACTGATCACATGCACTCTCCCAAAAAAAAAAAAAACTGTCTACCAATACACACCAAACTGAGCATGTGCAGCTTGTCCCCTAGCTCTGTACATATCAGGAGATATATTGGAGACAGTGGAAGAAGGAGATGATCAGAGGAGACAGTATCAAACAGCCTTTTTACACAATGGATGTGATTAACCCATTAGGTTCCACAGTGCGTACAATAAACAAGCATGCTTTACTGCATATACAGACTGATTTAACTGTTGTGGGTTTGGTAACACTTTAACTGCAAATAAATGAATACTGAGAATGCACTCACTACAATATTTGGGGTGTTTGCCTGCAATACTTCCTGAACCAAACCAAGGTTTTGCTCATTGTTACTTACAATTTCTCTACCATGTCCCTATCTCTTAAACCATGACCTAATAAAGCTGCTAATATTATCTGATTCAAGTTTGTCTATCTAATATTTATGTATTTTCTGTAATATAATACCCTCTACCTTGATGAAAACCTGCCCGGGGTCTCCCTTCCAAACTGAGACCTAGTAAAGCTGCTTTCATAGTGTGCAGCCAATGTGTGCAATATATCGGCATTCTTTCACTGAAATTATGCACTTCATTTTTTTTTAGTCACCGTTTTAAAACATGTAGTAGAGCTACAGCAGAATATATGGCAGCTAGGGATGAGCGTGGAGTTAGAGTCGAACTCATGTTTGACTCGAACATTGCCTGTTTGCCTGTTCAGCGAACAATTTGGGGTGTTTGCGGCAAATTCGAAAAGCCGCAAGCACCCTGTAAAAGTCTATGGGAGAAATCTCAAGTGCTAATTTTAAAAGCCTATATGCAAGTTATTGTCATAAAAAGTGTTTGGGGACCTGGGTCCTGCCCCAGGGGACATGTATCAATGCAAATTTTTTTTTTTAAAACGGACGTTTTTTCAGGAGCAGTGATTTTAATAATGCTTAAAGTGAAACAATAAAAGTGTAATATTCTTTTAAATTTCGTACCTGGGGGGTGTCTATAGTATGCCTGTAAATGGGGCGCATGTTTCCCATGCTTACAACTGTCCCTGCACAAAGTGTAATTTTTGCAGGAAAAAAAGCTATTTAAAATCACTCGCTGCTAATGAATTGCCGGCTCCCGTAACACAGAGAACAGTCATTCATTGAAAGTCATTGATAAAAAAAAAGTCATTGATAAAAAAAAAAAAAAAAAAAGCGTGGGGGTTCCCCCAAATTCAATTACCAGGCCCTTCAGGTCTGCTATGGATATTAAGGGGAACCCCACTTCAAATTTTTTTAAAAAAAAAAATGACATAGGGGTCCCCCTAAATATCCATACCAGACCCTTCAGGTCTGGGATGGATTTTAAGGGGAACCCCGGCCAAAAAAAAATGGGGTGGGATCCCCCTCAAAATCCATACCAGACCTTTATCCGAGCACGCAACCTGGCAGGCCGCAGAAAAAGAGGGGGGGACGAGAGCGGCCCCCCTCCCTCCTGAACCATACCAGGCCACATGCCCGCAACATTGGGAGGGTGCTTTGGGGGTCTGTGACCCCTCAAAGCACCATGTCCCCATGTTGATGGGGATAAGGGCCTCGTCCCCACAACCCTGGCCATTGGTTGTGGGGGTCTGCGGGCGGGGGGCTTATCGGAATCTGGAAGCCCCTTTAACAAGGGGACCCCCAGATCCCGCCCCCCCTGTGTGAAATGGTAAGGACCATTTCACCAAAAAAGTGACAAAAATGTTAAAAATGACAGGAGACGGTCTTTGACAATTCCTTTATTAAAATCTTCTTTCTTCTGGTCTTCCTTCTTCCTTTCTTCATCCTTCGGTTTCTTCATCTTCTTCTTCCATCTTCTACCATCTTCTTCCATCTTCTTCTTCCATCTTCTTCTTCCTCCGATCCGCTGTCAGACGCAGCGAAGCCTCACACAGCGGGAGCCTCCCATTGCGCGGAGCAGCCCAAGAAGAGACGCCGACGCCGTGGAAGAAGATGCCAGACGAGAAGACCAGAGCAAGAAGAAGCGGATCGCAGGAAGAAGGGGATGGAAGAAGAAGATGGAAGAAGATGGAAGAAGAAGATGAAGAAACCGAAGGATGAAGAAAGGAAGAAGGAAGACCAGAAGAAAGAAGATTTTAATAAAGGAATTGTCAAAGACCGTCTCCTGTCATTTTTAACATTTTTGTCACTTTTTTGGTGAAATGGTAGGGGTACTTTTGTTCCCCCTTACCATTTCACACAGGGGGGGGCCGGGATATGGGGGTCCCCTTGTTAAAGGGGGCTTCCAGATTCCGATAAGCCCCCACCCGCAGACCCCCACAACCAACGGCCAGGGTTGTGGGGATGAGGCCCTTGTCCCCATCAACATGGGGACATGGTGCTTTGAGGGGTCCCCCAAAGCACCCTCCCAATGTTGAGGGCATGTGGCCTGGTACGTTCAGGAGGGAGGGGGGCGCTCTCGTCCCCCCTCTTTTCCTGCGGCCTGCCAGGTTGCGTGCTCGGATAAGGGTCTGGTATGGATTTTGAGGGGGACCCCACGCCATTTTTTATTTTTTTTGGCCGGGTTCCCCTTAAAATTCATCCCAGACCTGAAGGGTCTGGTATGGATATTTAGGGGGACCCCTACGCCATTTTTTTTTTAAATTTGAAGTGGGGTTCCCCTTAATATCCATAGCAGACCTGAAGGGCCTGGTAATTGAATTTGGGGGAACCCCTACGCTTTTTTTTTTTTTTATCAATTACTTTTTTTTTTATCAATGACTTTCAATGAATGACTGTTCTCTGTGTTACGGGAGCCGGCAATTCATTAGCCGCGAGTGATTTTAAATCTTTTTTTCCTGCAAAAATTACACTTTGTGCAGGGACAGTTCTAAGCACAGGAAACATGCGCCCCTTCACAGGCATACTATAGACACCAAGTGATAACATACTATAGACACCCCCCAGGTACGAAATTTTAAGGAATATTACACTTTTATTGTTTCACATTAAGCATTATTAAAATTACTGCTTCTGAAAAAACTTCCATTTTAAAAAAAAAAAATTTGCATTGATACATGTCCCCTGGGGCAGGACCCAGGTCCCCAAACACTTTTTATGACAATAACATGCATATTAGCCTTTAAAATTAGCACTTTTGATTTTGAACATTCGAGTCCCATAGACTTTAATAGGGTTCTAAAGTTCACACAAGCTTTAGGTCTGTTCGCAGGTTCTGGTGCGAACCGAACAGGGGGGGATTCGGCTTATCCCTAATGGCAGCTAATGGCTGCTGCAGTGAATAAGTACGTACTTTGAAGGGGGAGTGAGAAGGTATGTCTGCTGCTGTAATGTTAGGCCCCCAGTCTACCATGTCTCTTACTCATGTCTCACAGTGCACAAAACATAGCTGACAAAATGAACAATCCTTCACTGTTATTCTATAGCCTAAAAAACATAGCTACCAACATTATCAATCTTCCACGCTGCTCTCAAGTTATATAAAACAATGCTGTACACATAAACAATCCTCCGCGTTACTCTTTTAATGTGCAAAACACACTTGCTCACATAAACAATCCTCCACACTTTCAAACATATCATATCATTTTCCCTTTCTCCATACTGAGTCACTTGAAAATCCCCAAGACTTCAGTGGTTGTACTTGCCCAGAGATTATTATACAGGATTTATATAGTGCCAACAGTTTGCACAGTGCTTTACAACATGAGGGCAGACAGTACAGTTACAATACAATACAGGAGGAATCAGAGGGCCCTGCTTGTTAGAGCTTACAATCTAGAAGGGAGGGTCAAGTGAAACAAAAGGTAATAACTGTGAGGTTGATGAACTGATGGAGAAAATTAAAATACAATTTTTAGGTGTGGGTAGGATAGGCTTCTCCGAAGAGGAGATAACTTATTGAAGCCCTGAAGGTGTGAAAGCCTAGAGTTTTTAAAAATGAATCTGGTAGTTTTGCTATGTTTGGTCTCCTAACCATGTTAATCCTGTACTATAAATTTTTGATATTTTTCTATTATTTTGATAAGATTCCATAATTCTTTAGTAGAGATATTTTTTAATGCAGTAATCTTGCTTTACAACAGCACTGGCTATTCTTCAGAGATGAGCCTTTGGAATAACATTCTGAACTAACATTTGAAGGTTACTCGAGCTGTAAATGCCCATCCTTGTTTGACAGCCGCTCGATTCCTTGGTCACAAAAAATAACCATGGAGGATGAAAAAAAAAATGGAAGGATAGCCCAGACATTAGTACAGGAAGCATACCTCTTCTTCTTACCAAGCCTGACATGTATACTGATCTCACCCTGGGTGCCTCAAAGTGATATTTTTTGCTGGGCTTTACGTGGCTGCGGCGCAACGCCGGTGCCGATGCGCATGGCCGGCAGACGCGATGTCCGCCGGCCACCCGCGATCGCTCCACAGATTGCTCCACAGAGAGACAGAATGGGAATCTGTCAATGTAAACAGACAGATCTCCGTTCTGTCAGGGGAGTAGAGAGTGGTCTTCTGTTCCTAGTGATTAGGAACAACGGTCTCTCTCTACTCCCAGGCAGCCCATCTCCCATACAGTTAGAAACACTCCCAGGGAACACACTTAACCCATTGATCACACCCTAGTGTTAACCCCTTTCCTGCCAGTGACATTTATACAGTAATCAGTGGCTATTTTTAGCTCTGGGTCACTGGTCCCAAAAAAGTGTTAAAAGTGTCAGATCTGCCTGCCGCAATGTCGCAGTTCCGCTAAAAATAGCTAATCACCGCCAATACTAGTAAAATAAAAATGAATAATAAAAATGCTATAAATCTATCCCCTATTTTGTAGATACTGTAAATTTTGCGCAAGCCAACCAATATACACTTATTGCTTTTTTTTTTTTACCAAAAATATGTAGAAGAATACATATTGGCCTGAACTGATGAAAAAAATATTTTTTTAAAATGTTATTTTGAATATGTATTAAAGCAAAAAGTAAAAAATATTAGTTTTTTTTCAAAATTGTCGTGCTTTTTTTGTTTATATCGCAAACAATAAAAACCACAGAGGCAATCAAATACCACCAAAAGAAAGCTCTATTTGTGGGAAAAAAAGGACGTCACTTTTGTTTGGGTACAACGTCGCATGACCGCACAATTGTCATTTATGGCGACGCAGTGCCGTATTGCAAAAAATAGCCTGGTCATTAAGGGGGCAAATCCTTAAGTGGTTAATGTGTGAAAACATCTTTATTGTGTATCTCAGACATGTTTCCAATATGCGTTATGACAAGTGTGTTTTATGGGTTTTATTATCATCCATACCCAAAATATGCATCACATTTTGCCATGGCTGATTATGCAACACATGTTCGGTCGGTCATCCCAAGGATGGTTGTCAGAAAACATTATTTAGATGATTAACTTTATTCTCAACAATTCTCAACATATTATAAATATTGTGCTTTCTTGACTGAAGCTTCACTTCCTGGGACTTAATTTTATGTACTAGGGAAACATTTTAAGGGCCCCACACAGTAATCTCACATTACGACCACCCTCTTAGCTTATGTTATAGAGGTAGTAGCATACTAAAATCATATTGGTTTCACAGTTTGTTGCATTTAGCTAAAAATTGAATGGGCATTACAAACCTTTTGTCATAAAAACCTGTGATTTTTGTGAATTTTCTTCTTAAATTACTTGAGAATCTAATAGGACATTTTATTTGAAAAGGTCACTAAACATACTGTATACTTTAAGCTGGTTTATAGAAAAGAGAACTCATGTTCATGCTTTAACATGTAATTTTTTTCCAGTACATTATCAGAACAAAAAATATTTAAAGGAAAAGCCCAGTGAATTATCAGCAAAGAATATACATATAGTGCAGTGCTATCTCCTGGGCGGCCACGGTAACAAAGTCCTAGACCGGCTCGCATCTCCTATGATACACCTCACATTAATTCAATTTCACTGCATTGGATCAGTGTTCCGTATATCTCACAGGAGGCGGGACATTGTTACAGCACTGTATTCTGTTTTTATGAAATAAAAGGTGAACATTTGCAGTGTGGCTATCCAGCTTACAGCGTGGCTCTCTCTCTGATAGTGTGGGTACAGCTTGACGATCTCTTGCTGGTGGTGAGGGTACAGGGTGGCGCTCTCTTGCTGGTGGTGCTGACACAGCGTGGATCTCTCTCTGGTGGTGCGGGTACAGGTTGGCGCTTTCTCTCTGGTTGTGCGGGTACAGCATGGAGCTCTCTCTGGTGGTGTGGGTACAACATGTCACCCGCTTTCTGGTGGTGCGGGTACAGCTTTGCGCTCTCTCTCTGGTGGTGCGGGTACAGTGCGGCTCTCTCTCTGGTGGTGCGGGTACAGTGTGGCTCTCTCTCTCCCACCAATGCAGCAAATGGGGAGGGAAGCAAACCGGGCACCAAGCTGGGGGGTGAACAAGATGAGGGCCACTCTCTATTCTCCACTGCTGACTAGAGAAAATGGGGGGCAAGAGGGGGAGATACTCTGACATCCTGTGGCTCGCCTCTTCCTTGTCACAGCGCGGCAGCTTGTGTTCACTGGCAGTCTGAGCCAGGAAAAGAGTTTCACTGGTGCCCCGGTGCAGGCCGCACCCCTGCCCCCCCATAGCGATGCCACTGCACACAAGGAGAGGAGGAGGGAGGGGAACACTTTGGTGTCCCCCCTCAGCGGTGCCTGGGTGCGGTGCACCCCTGGCACCCGCCCAGGATCAGCCCTGCTTTTTATATTAAATAAAACTTTTAATCATCATCTTCACAGCCCCCTTTCTAAATAAAATTATACCTGCCATCATCATCAGCTACTTTCACCTGTCCTCATGCCTATTTTGATTCTCTGGCAATGTAAAGTTGCCAACACATTGTTTCTGTAGCTGGAACATAGATGAACATTTTCTAATGTTCTAACTGTAATGGTGCCATACAATGTTTATGCAGCTGAACTTCAGTTGTCAAGTTTAAAATGTTTTGCACATTGTAAATCGGAATTGCCGGATTTTCCGCGGACAAATGTCTGTTGTCGGATTTTCCGAGCGTGTGTACACAAGTCCATCGGACAAAAGTCCAAAGTACAAACACGCATTCTCAGAAGCAAGGATGAGCCAGAAGCGGTCGGTCTTGTAAACTAGCATTCGTAATGGAGAATTAACATTTGTGACATGGCAAATTATGAAATCTTGAAATGCAGCGCACAATTCTCTTCTTCTTTAATGGGATAATAATGAAGCTGCTTTGCTGGTGATACTGGAGTGATTGCAAACACATTTTTAAAGCCTTTTTTTTCTAGTGATATCAAGAATAATATTATTATGCTTTTTTTTTTTTTGGGCAATTTACCACAGCACCATTATCCTGTAGTTTTTAAGCTCAAAGATACAACTATGTTGGTGTCCCTTGTCAATTTTACATTGTATTTTTTTAAATGTAACTGCCTACTCCCGAACTGTCATTTGAAGTAAAACACATAGCCAAGTATTATTCTACACAATTTTTTTATTGTGCATAAAGAAAACAAATACAATTAGACATGCTATCTGCCAATAGAACTTAACCAAAAAGTACATTCTATGCATTCAAACATATAGAAAATATACCAAATCAAATCATTATTCAACCAAAAAAATAATGTCAAAGCCATAACTCCAAGGCCAATAATAAATAACACGTTATCTCCTCCGATTCCGCAACATGTCAGGTTGATGAACGGCCGTTCAGAAATGACCTGAAAAGCGCAAAATGAAAAGCGCGAATCAACACTCACCAACTTCTACTAACACGAAATTAGCAGAAGGAGCCCAAAGGGTGGGGCTAAAGAGATGATAAACCATGTAGTACGTCACTACGTTCGTGATTATGTGCCGTGTGTATGCAAGACAAGTTTGGGCCAATGCCCTTCGGACAAAATTCCATGGTTTTGTTAGCCAACAATCCAATCATATGTACGAGGCTTTAGGCTTTAACCTCTTCTAGTCTGTAATCTGTAGGTCACTGTTTCCCCTGCACAATTCTCTCCTTTACAACTAGGAGTGTGCTCTACCGGCTACTGACTGTGAGACCTGGATATCACCAACAGCTTCGGGTTCCCACTAATGACTGGGAACCAATCAGTGCAGTTCGCAATCGGGTGATCATCATGGTCATGTGTTGTTCCTAAAATTTTCAGCTTTTCTTTTGCATTTATTTTCATTCCCTATAAGATATGCATTTATGAGCCCACTTTGAGAATGATTAGTTTAACATGCAGTTTCAAATGTTATTTGAGGCATATACATTTATTACTGCAGCTATTCATTGTTTTCTTTGGAAAGCCCAACATTCTCACAACCAGTTAGTTTAGCCCTTAATAAAAGTACATGCATTTCTTTCTAAACCAAAGAAAATTCCTCCAGTCACCCTCCAGTACATTATGGGATTTTCTCTACAATGAATTTTGGATATGTTCTCTGTGACATTGGCAGCTGTTCCTGATTAAACACCATTCCACAGCTAAATGACATATTACTTAATATCCCAAGCCATACAGTATACAGTACATAAACATAAAAAGTCTGCAAGTGGAAAGGTAGATACATTACAAAACAAGCCTAGATTTTGTTTTGTAAGCACCTGAAAGTGATGTCTTTTTCAGATTAAAATGACCACAATCTAAAACAAGTATTTTCCTTTGGTCTGGAATACCTCTTGCTATTTCAATTATATTTTTAAGTTTAAAGAGACACTGTCACCTTGCTCAAGCAGGGCAAAGTGACAGTGCCCTCCACTGCCACTCCTCACTCCGCCACAAAGGGTGATTAAATGACTGATGGTGACGACTCAGGGGAGTGGTGACTTCACTTCTCTGATCATGTGAAAGCACTTAGTATAGAGAAGCCTTTGCACAGACACTATGCCCTGCATGACCAAGGACGGTGTCTCTTTAAAATAAGTTTTAATTGCACCAGTACCCAGAAAATGCCTATTAAGTTACTCAAATTTTTTTAAACAAGCAGACAAAAAGCACTTTAACCACTTCAGTCCCGGAAGAATTTACCCCCTTCCTGACCAGGCCATTTTTTTGCGATACGGCACTGCGTTGTTTTAACCGACAATTGTGCGGTCATGCGATGCTGTACCCAAACAAAATTTATGTCCTTTTCTTCCCACAAATAGAGCTTTCTTTTGGTGGTATTTGATCACCTCTGTGGTTGTTTTTTTTTTTGCGCCATAAACAAAAGAAGAGCAACAATTTTGAAAAAAACACAATGGGGGTTATTTACAAAAGGCAAATCCACTTTGCACTGCAAGTGCACTTGAAAGTGCAGTCACTCTAAATCTAAGGGGTAGATCTGAAATGAGTGAAAGCTCTGCTGATTTTATCATCCAATCATGTGCAAGCTAAAATGCTGTTTTTGTATTTTCCTTACATGTCCCTCTTGGATCTACAGCGACTTTACTTTCAAGTGTACTTGCAGTGCAAAGTGGATTTGCCTTTAGATAAATTTTTCCTCAGTTTAGGCTGATATGAATGTATGTATATGTAAAAATAAAAATCGCAATAAGCGTATATTGATTGGTTGGTTTGCGCAAAAGTTATTGCGTCTACAAAATAGGGGATAGATTGATGGCATTTTTATTATTACAATTTTTTTTACTAGTATAAGCAGCGATTTTTATCATGACTGCGATATAGCGGTGGACAAATTGGACACTTTTGACACATTTTATGGGACCAGTGACATTTATACAGCGATCAGTGCTATAAAAATGCACTGATTACTGTATAACTGGCACTGGCAGGGAAGGGGTTAACACTAGGGGGCGATCAAGGGGTTAACTGTGTTCTCTAGGTGTGTTCTAACTGTGGGGGGATGGGACTGACTAGGGGAGGAGACCGATCGGTGTTCATGCTTAGTAAAAACACACGATCTGTCTCCTCTCCCCTGACAGAACCGGGATTTGTGTGTTTACGTACACAAATCGGTTTTCGCTCTGTCATGAGCGATCGTGGGTGGCGGCGCACACGCGCCTCCTACAGCATCTTTTAGAGCTGACGTATAGTTACAACGGCTTACCTAGGGGAGCCATCCTGCTGCAGTATAACTGCGGCGGCTGGTCAGGAACCGGTTAAATGAATCCCTCATTCACCCCACATACCGTAATTATACCCACTTCTCTCATGTACATCACACTTATAGTCGCATAGACTACCTAATGAGTGACCACAGCTGTCTAGATTGGTCTCCTGAATGCAACATAGACCCTATGGTCTGGTCTAACCACTCTCCTATACACATGATGTTCTCACTCCCCTCCACTCCGATTAGGGAGTTGACATAGCGCTTGAACGATTCGTGGACATACTGGGGGAGACAATCAGAGACTGGGGACATACTGCAGGAGACAATCAGAGACTGCGGACATACTGCAGGAGACAATCAGAGACTGGGGACATACTACAGGAGACAATCAGAGACTGGGGACATACTACAGGAGACAATCAGAGACTGCGGACATGTCATGAACTAGGTACTCACCGAGGCCAAGATGCCGAGAGCGGTTACCCTTGCGACTCGGCGCCCACTGCCCTGAAGGTGACACAGGGACGGTTGGCACCAAGAGGCACAAGCCACCGGTGGGATGGTGACCAGGCGTGGGCTCCTGATGTTGTAGAGAAGGGTAGACTGGAGCAAGTTAGTACGTCCACGAATTCCTAGTTGAGACACAGCAAAACAGACTGGGGATCAAACACAGGCAGGTTAGGTAAATGCAGGCCGAGGGTCAAACACTGATAGATTAGGTGCAAAGGTTTCCTTGAGCAGGAGAGTCCAAGGCAGGCTAGGGATCAAACACTGGCAGATTCAGAAGAGAGTCCAAGGTACAGGCCAAAGGTCCAGGGCAGGAGAAGGTAACAAATCCAAGTAGGCAATCCAAAGGTCAAGGTTAGGAGAAGGCAGAGTAGTCAGGACGATCCGGGTTTGGCAACAGGTAAGACAATCTTCAAGGGTCAAGTACAGGATACAAACAGGAAGCAGCTTGTCAGACGAACCAGCGTCTGTCTGGGCACAGAGGCCCTCCTTTTATAGGGCCGTTGAGGTCACATGAGGTGATGCCGCGCTACTGCGCATGCGCGCGCGCCGCTTGGCGGGAACACGAGTGCGCACGCGCCGCCGCATCTTCTCCCTGTCACTGGCTATGAGCCGGGAAGCTGAACCCGTGCGCCTGCGCACTAGCGTGCGCAGCGGACGGAAGCCCTGACAGTGCCCCCCCCTGAGGGGCGGCCTCCGGACGCCCAGGCTCTCCATCAATTCAGGGTGTTCTTGTCGGAAGATCTTGATTAATCTTGGGGCATGGAAGTTTCTGGATGGTTCCCAAGAATTATCCTCTGGTGGATAGCCCTTCCATTTTACTAAAAATTGAAGCTGACGACCCACCTTCCTGCAGCCAAGTAACGACTCTACCTCGTATTCTTCCACTCCATCAATTGTTATAGGTGGAGGAGGAACTTCTTCTCTGTTCGGGAAAGGACTGGGGACCAAGGGTCTCAGTAGGGAGGCATGGAATACTGGGTGTATTCTGTAGGAACTGGGTAAGGCAAGTTCAAAGGCCACAGGGTTTACCATCTTCTTTATTTCGAATGGTCCAATGAACTTGGGACCCAACTTCTTTGCAGGACACGCGATTTTAAGATGGGTAGTTGCCAGCCATACCTTCTCTCCAATCTTGAAATGAGGATTCTCCTTCCTCCCCTTGTTGTGATACTTTTTATATCCTTCCTGGGCGTGTTGCATGGCGTCTTGAAGTCTTTTGAAGTTGGTTTGAATGTAACTTACCCGTTCTTGTACAGCGGGCACCCGTGATTCAGAGACAACATTAGGGAGAAAAGATGGATGAAACCCAAAGTTAGCCCAAAACGGAGTCTGATTTGTGGTCGAATGGGAAGAGTTATTATATGCAAATTCTGCAAAAGATAATAGAGAGGACCAGTCGTCTTGTGCGGAAGAACAGAAACATCGTAAGTATTGTTCAAGAGTTTGATTAGTGCGTTCAGTTTGTCCATTACTTTGTGGGTGGTAGGCAGATGAAAGACAAATGTTGATATCCAAGGTTTTGCAAAGTTCTTTCCAAAATTTTGAGGTGAATTGTGAGCCCCTATCCGAGACGATGCTCTTGGGTACCCCATGGAGTCTAACAACCTCCTTGACAAAAATGTTGGCGGTCTCCAGGGCAGAGGGGGTGCCGATCATAGGCAAAAAGTGACTCATTTTGGACAGCCGATCCACTACCACTAGGATAGTGGTGAAGCCTTGTGATGGAGGTAATTCCACGATGAAATCCATCGAAATGTCGGCCCAAGGTCGTTCTGGGATGGGTAGAGGCCTTAGTAACCCCCATGGCTTTGCTCTAGGACCCTTGTTTCGTTGACATGTAATACAGGAGGATACGTATTTTTGGCAGTCACTTCTCCAGCCTGGCCACCAAAAGGTGCGAGAGATATGTTCTGCTGTTTTCCGTACCCCAAAGTGCCCAGCTAGTTTATGATCATGTAGAGCTTTCAGGACTACAGGTCTCACCTCTGTAGGGACGAAAATCTTGTCTTGGAGCCAGAATAAACCTTCACGTCTCTCTAGGGTGTCCAGAATGGAATCCTTGCAGTGAGCCGAAGCGGTGGATAGCGTGGAGATCAGGTCGGTAGGTGTGAGTAGTAGAAAGTTCTGAGGAGTAAGAATGGTGCTGGGTTCTGATACCTGCGAGGACTCTGGGAAGATACGGGATAGAGCATCTGCCTTGCCGTTCTTTGACCCTGGCCGATAGGAAATGTGGAATGTGAACCTTGCAAAGAAGAGTGCCCAACGGGCTTGACGGGGTCTTAAGCGTTTAGCAGTGCGAAGGTATTCAAGATTTTTATGGTCTGTAAAAATGGTAATTGGGTGGACTGCTCCTTCGAGGAGGTATCTCCACTCCTCCAGCGCGGATTTAATGGCCAATAGCTCCCGATCACCAACGTCATAGTTCTTCTCGGCCGGATTGAGCCTTCGGGAGGCGAAGGCCACTGGGTGCAGCAGGGCTTTCGGCCCATGGCGTTGGGAGAGGATGGCGCCTGTGGCTGACTCCGAGGCGTCCACTTCCAGGACGAAAGGTAGCAGTGGGTCTGGGTGCCGTAGGATAGGAGCAGACGTGAAGAGGGTCTTTAGTTTGACAAAAGCTTCCTGGGCCTCCTGGGACCACTGAAAACGGCTGTGTAGTCGGGTCAGTTGGGTGATTGGGCTCACAATGGCAGAGAAACCGGCGATGAACCTCCTGTAAAAATTGGCAAAACCGATGAATCTCTGTATAGCTTTTTTATCCTTAGGAGGTGGCCAGTCTACCACCGCCTTGACCTTTTGTGGGTCCATGGAGGTGCCTTTAGTGGAGATGATGAACCCCAGAAACTGTACGGTAGATCTTTCAAACTCGCACTTCTCAGCTTTAAGATAGAGCTGATGGGCTCTGAGGATGGTGAGGACCTTTCTGACATGTTCCCGATGTTGTTCCAAAGTGGCTGAAAAAACGAGAATGTCGTCTAGGTACACGACTAAAAAGTCATCCAAATATTTTCTAAAAATGTCATTAACCAGGTGCTGAAAAGTGGCTGGAGCATTACATAGGCCAAATGGCATCACCAAGTATTCATAGTGGCCAAAGCGAGACCTGAAGGCCGTCTTCCACTCATCCCCTGCACGGATTCTGACAAGGTTGTAGGCACCCCTTAAGTCGAGTTTAGAGAAAACTTTAGCTGACCGGAACCGCTGGAAGAGTTCAGGAATAAGTGGTAGAGGATATCGGTTCTTGATAGTGATTTTATTAAGTTCTCGATAATCAACGCAGGGCCTGAGTGAACCATCCTTCTTCCCAACGAAGAAAATACCAGCCCCTGCTGGAGAGGTGGATGGCCGAATAAAGCCCTTCTCGAGATTCTCATCAATATAGGCCTTGAGGGCCTTTAGTTCGGTCTCTGACAGAGGAAATATGCGCCCAAAGGGAATTGCGGAGCCTGTGAGCAATTCGATGGGGCAGTCATAGGCCCGATGCGGTGGTAGATGGTCGGCCTTCTTTTTGTCAAAGACATCTTTAAAGTCCTGATAGACCGGGGGAATGTGTTGAAGATTCTCTGATGTCGAGATGACCGATAGGACAGAGCAGGGAGTTGGAGAGATGCAGTGTTGGTGACAATATGGTGATGAGAAGGAGACCTCCTTCCTATTCCAGTGAATTTGGGGGTCATGAGCTTGCAGCCAAGGAAGTCCAAGGATAATTGGAAACATTGGAGAAGATATAAGATCAAACCGTAGAAACTCTTGGTGGCCGGAATCTGTGGTGGTGAGGATAGGTGAAGTCTCCTGAGTTACTGGACCAGATTGTGGAAGGGACCCATCAGCTAAATGGACCAATAGAGGATTTGCCTTGTTGAAGCAAGGAACGTGCCATTCCTTGGCGATAGAGATATCCAGGAAGCAGCTGCAAGCCCCTGAGTCAATCACGGCTGGTAGCCGGATCTTCCTTCCCGCTAGCTGTAGGGAAACAGAAAGAGTCACATAAGTTTGGGCCCGATTGACGGCTTGACAATTCATGAAGGGCTGAGGTGGCAACTTACTAGGCCGGATGGGACAATTCAGGAGGAAATGTCCTGAACCCCCACAATAGAGGCACAGATTGGATCTCCGTCTTCGTTGTCGTTCTTCCTGGGTAAGGCGGGGACGGACTAGACCCAACTGCATTGGTTCCCCTTCAGGGGCCGATGGACCGGATGGGACGGTCGGATAAGCAGCTGGCATCCTTGGGGAAACCCATATTGGTCGGGACCCTTGTATACGTTCTGAGCGACGTTCCCGCATACGTCGATCCAGTTTGGTGGCTACCTGGATCAACTCCTCCAACGAAGTAGGAGGCTCCACCCGGGCTAACTCGTCCTTCAGACTCTCCCTTAATCCCAGTCGATACTGGTAGAGGAGGGCTGCCTCATTCCAGGTGGTATCGGCAGACCATTTGCGGAACTCCGCCGTATAGTCCTCTACAGGCCTTTTCCCCTGAGAGAGGGTATGCAGGGTGGCCTCAGCCGTGGCCTTACGTTGGGGGTCATCGTAGAGTTGGCCCATTGCTTCAAAAAATGTATCAACAGTATTAAGGAGAGGGTTCCTTTGTTCCATGAGACCATGGGCCCAAGATTGGGGTTCCTCGGATAGAAGGGAGATGATAAACCCGACTTTGACAATCTCTGAGGAAAAGGTTCGGGGTTGCAGGGCAAGGTACAGGGAACAAGCATTTTTGAAGGACCTGAACTTCCTGCGATCACCCGAAAATCGTTCTGGAATTGGTACCTTGGTTTCAGGCACGGCCATCATCATGGCAGGTGGAGGTTGAGCTTGAGGTGCAGAAGTCCCACTAGTAGACCCGGAAGCTGAACTTGCTAGAGGGGCGGCCGTGGTCAGTTGTTGGAGTCGAGTATCGACTTGAGCATAACCTTCCTGTAGTTTCTGTACCGCTTCCGTGAGGGCAGACACCTGCTGACATAACATGTCCAGTGGAGAAACCGCTCTGTTGGCCTCTGTCATGGCTGGTTCGTACTGTCATGAACTAGGTACTCACCGAGGCCAAGATGCCGAGAGCGGTTACCCTTGCGACTCGGCGCCCACTGCCCTGAAGGTGACACAGGGACGGTTGGCACCAAGAGGCACAAGCCACCGGTGGGATGGTGACCAGGCGTGGGCTCCTGATGTTGTAGAGAAGGGTAGACTGGAGCAAGTTAGTACGTCCACGAATTCCTAGTTGAGACACAGCAAAACAGACTGGGGATCAAACACAGGCAGGTTAGGTAAATGCAGGCCGAGGGTCAAACACTGATAGATTAGGTGCAAAGGTTTCCTTGAGCAGGAGAGTCCAAGGCAGGCTAGGGATCAAACACTGGCAGATTCAGAAGAGAGTCCAAGGTACAGGCCAAAGGTCCAGGGCAGGAGAAGGTAACAAATCCAAGTAGGCAATCCAAAGGTCAAGGTTAGGAGAAGGCAGAGTAGTCAGGACGATCCGGGTTTGGCAACAGGTAAGACAATCTTCAAGGGTCAAGTACAGGATACAAACAGGAAGCAGCTTGTCAGACGAACCAGCGTCTGTCTGGGCACAGAGGCCCTCCTTTTATAGGGCCGTTGAGGTCACATGAGGTGATGCCGCGCTACTGCGCATGCGCGCGCGCCGCTTGGCGGGAACACGAGTGCGCACGCGCCGCCGCATCTTCTCCCTGTCACTGGCTATGAGCCGGGAAGCTGAACCCGTGCGCCTGCGCACTAGCGTGCGCAGCGGACGGAAGCCCTGACAGGACATACTGCAGGAGACAATCAGAGACTGCGGACATACTACAGAAGACAATCAGAGACTGTGGACATACTGCAGGAGACAATCAGAGTCTTCGGACATACTGCAGGAGACAATCAGAGACTGGGGACATACTACAGGAGACAATCAGAGACTGGGGACATACTACAGGAGACAATCAGAGACTGCGGACATACTGCAGGAGACAATCAGAGACTGCGGACATACTGCAGGAGACAGAGACTGCGGACATACTACAGGAGACAATCAGAGACTGTGGACATTATACAGGTGATGGTCAGAGACTGCGGACATACTACAGGAGACAATCAGAGACTGCAGACATACTGCAGGAGACAATCAGAGACTGCGGACATACTGCAGGAGACAGTCAGAGACTGCAGACATACTACAGGAGACAATCAGAGACTGGGGACATACTACAGGAGACAATCAGAGACTGCGGACATACTGCAGGAGATTACCAGAGACTGGGGACATACTGCAGGAGACAATCAGAGACTGGGGACATACTGCAGGAGACAATCAGAGACTGTGGACATACTGCAGGAGACAATCAGAGACTGCGGACATACTACAGGAGACAATCAGAGACTGCGGACATACTACAGGAGACAATCAGAGACTGCTGACATACTACAGGAGACAATCAGAGACTGCAGACATATTACAGGAGACAATCAGAGACTGCGGACATTATACAGGTGATGGTCAGAGACTGCGGACATACTACAGGAGACAATCAGAGACTGGGGACATACTACAGGAGACAATCAGAGACTGCGGACATACTACAGGAGACAATCAGAGACTGCGGACATTATACAGGTGATGGTCAGAGACTGCGGACATACTACAGGAGACAATCAGAGACTGCGGACATACTACAGGAGACAATCAGAGACTGCGGACATACTACAGGCGATGGTCAGAGAACTTTCAGCAACGCACAGCTTTACAGTTGAATAACACAGCTCAGGGTTTAAGCAGTCAGACATTTTATGGGTGTAAGGACATACCTGGCCAGCCAAACTCACTACATGCATTTAGAGGTGTGTGGGTGGGGCTTTGATTCTCTGTTCTCACTACAACAGCCGGGAGCTCCACTGATGCTTTGTAGGGGGGCCCGTTACCCGTGAATTGGGGCCCCGATGGCGGCTTTGCAGAGTGCACAAAGGACACGGGAGGCTGTATTCCCGTGCTAGCCAGCTGAGAGGGGGCGGGGCCGGAGCTCCACTGATGCTCGGACCATGCCCCCATGCAACTTGTATGCTCGGAACAGGGCGACTGTAGTGAGAGCCAGTGATCGGAATGGGAGCGTCAGTGGAGCTGCCGACCCCGCCCCAGGACCTCTGTATTCCCCAGCCAGTATAGAGGGGGCGGGGCCGGGAGCTCCACTGACGCTCCCACTCTGATCACTGGCTCTCAATACAGCCGCTCTGTTCCGAGCATACAGACTGCACGGGGGCGGGGTCAGAGCGTCAGTGGAGCACCCGGCCCGGCCCCCTCTCAGCTGGCTAGCACGGGAATACAGCCTCTGTGCACTCTGCAAAACCTTCATCGAGGCCCCAATTCACGGGTAGCAGCGCGGGCCCCCCTACAAAGATTGGGCCCAGGGCAGGTGCCCAGTTTGCCCTGCGCTAAAGACGGCCCTGTAAGTATGCCCCATTACTGTTTGGCTACTTTCGTAAGTATCACTTAGCGGCTCTATCCTGCCTTGTAAATGCCTGCATTCCCCTGCTGCCCCTGGCGATGTTTTGCCGCAATACGGCTTGCTCTGGTGCCTCTGTGCCCACCCCCAGGCTTTGCTGATGACTGCCCTTTAATCCGTCACAGTGATGTGAGACTTATTTATGTTCAGTTACGTTATTGTTATATACCTTATATTTTGTTATTGATTGTTGTATATTCTCTTATACATAAATGAAAACAAAGGGGAGTTGGGACTTTAGATGAAGCCATTGAATAGCGGAGGTGAGTTACAATATAAAGTATTTATTAAGTAACATTGATCTAAAAACATTGTTTATTTCATATATATACATGGAACGTGCATAAAAGCTGAGCATGATGAGTAAGAGAGTACATGCATAACAACACATGATCAAAATAGTAAAGGTAGAAATAAAACTAACATGCACGTGCCAATAGCAACATGCCCGATGCAGGCACATGCGCCCACATGGTATATGTGCATCTACCAAATGGTATATAAACAACATTATAGAGTATAATGGTGATGAATGAGTAAATATCAATCCGTATGGGGTGTAGTTGCGGCATCAAATAAATCTCTATGCGTTTCGTGGGTATTCCCACTCGTCAGGAGCGGATGCGACAGACATTCCTATGGAATATATATAAAAAGATGTAAAGAACCGTATTCTAAAGAAAAATTCTCAGAAATATTTAATGTGTATATGGATGATTAACCAACAGCACTTACCAACCCAGACAGCAATTGTAGCGCGGAGTAGCCAGCACAGGGTTGGCCGAGAACATAACCCCACCCAGGGAGCTGAGGCAGCATAATACAGGGATGCAACATCGGACGGTGTAAGAGCGTGCAAGATATAATAGAAATCTCCATATGGCAAACAAAATATTAAATATGTGTATAATTAAAACAATAGTATGTTATGAGTAATAGTAATAATCATTATAGGTGAACCCAGTGTAGCTCCACAAGGAGTGATGACAAAAGTAAGAATGGTGCCAAAGAGTATTAGAGTACCTGTGTCTAAAAATTATAGACGAGTACATAGATCTATGAAAGTATAAAGGACCTAAAAAATACCAAGTGCAAGCAAAATGTTTGACTCAGAATCTAAACCACCAAAGAGAGGGAAAGAATAAAAAGATCTAAACCAGAAAGGGAGACTTACCCTAATGTTGCATCAAAGCACCACCAGCAGATAAATGTAGCTGGTGTGCAGTAACCCCAGAGGGAGACTGGTCACATGAACAGCTCATTCTCTTTTACATAGTGCTGCCCCACTATTATATTGGGTCCTGAGGAAGTCTTGAATTGGCAAAACGTTGACCTGACTACCGGAAATATACAGACTGTTACATGTATAATTCTATCCTGCTGTATATACAATCTACCTATCATTTCCTGTATTTATAGTGGGTCATATGACTTTGATTCTAACACCTGGATCTTGTAGAGGCAGTTAATGCCTATTCTCTATTTACTTACCTTTTAATACCTTCTTGAATAAATATACTGTATTTTATATAATTTTTTCTGTGTGGTCTCACATATTAAGACTATAAAGTCTGGTTTATATAGGTGGTGGTTAAATATATTCAGCTCGCAATCTTTTTTCATGTGTATATGCGGCTGTGGCTGAGTGAATTCAAAATGTATTTCTTGGCATTTAAAATAATAGTGGTACCACTGTATATAGACTGCTGCTATCCTACTGATAACTTTTCATTAGGGATGTTAGAATGTTGCTAATTTTTAATGCTGTAGCTATCTTTCTAGATCACTTGATTGCTGACTATTAGGACTAACTTAAGGCATGCTCACTAAATGAACAGTTTGGTTCAACCGTTTGCTTTAATGTCCTTTTGCAATTATTTACAGAAGCATTTCAAGCAAGCAAGGTTATATTGGAGATGAAAAAACAAAAATTGGGAACTTTTCCAAGAGAGAATCACCTAGTGGAAAACCTGAGGATTTCTCACAAACCTAAATACAGATTCCTAGACTGAAAATGTTTTAATGGTCAAAAAATGAAGGGAAGAGAAGAAGAATAAAAGGAACAAAAAAAAGGTTTATTAAAAAAATAAACAAACGTGGACAGTCACAGAGCACAGAACAGCCCCAAATCTCCTCTCCCTAGGTCCCCCGCCGTCACTCGGGGCCCCTCCCCCTGCTGAGTGCCCCCATAGCAAGCCGCTTGCAATGGGGGCACTCGTATGTGCTGGCTCCCGAGCCCTGCTCTTTGTGTCAATGGACACACAGAACAGGGCTTAGCCCTGCTCCCACTCCCTCCTCACTGGCTGTGATTGACAGCAGTAGGAGCCAATGGCTCCCTCTGCAGTCTCTGAGCCAACGAGGAGGGAGAGAGTCCCTTGTGCACATTGCTGGATTGAGATCAGTCTCAGGTATGTATTGGAGGGGTGGAGCTGCACAAAGAAGGTATTTTTTCGTCATGCAGAGAATGTATAAAGGTAAAAAAAAAAAAAAAAACCTTCAGCCTTTAGAACCACTTCTAATTAGGGATGATCTTGATGTTCAGGTCGAACATAAGTTCGACTCGAACATTGGGTGTTCGCCCGTTCGCCAAAGAACGAACATTATGGGGGAAATTCGAGCACCCGCGGAGTGCCACATAATGCACTGCGAGATCGCAGTGCATTGCTGTATGATGATTGGCCAAAGCATGCATCTGACCTGCATACTTTGGCCAATCCCAGCGCCCTCTGCTAAGAGAGCCATAATTTTGGCCAATCATGCCTCAGGGGGACTAAGTACATGCCCCACACTATATAAGGCTGCCTACAAGGCGGCCCTGTGTGATAGCTTGATTTGGATTAGACAGGCAGGTTATTCAGTCAGTGGCAGTGTATTTGATATATATATATACATATATACAGTCAGTCTAATATATATCCACTTGCACCAGGATATGTATATATATATGTGTATATATATATATATATATATATATATATATATATATATATATATATATATATATATATATATATATATATATATGTGTGTATATATATATATATATATATATATATACCGTATTTATCGGCGTATAATGGACACACAGAACAGGGCTTAGCCCTGCCCCCACTCCCTATAACATGCTCCCCAAGTTTAGGAGGGAATTTAAAAGAAAAAAACTTTTAGGAGGGAAGTTTAACCGCTTCAATACAGGGCTTTTAAACACCCTTCCTTACCAGAGCACTTTTTGCGATTCGGCACTGCGTCGCTTTAACTAACAATTGCGCGGTCGTGCGACGTTACACCCAAACAAAATTGACGTCCTTTTTTTCCCACAAATAGAGCTTTCTTTTGGTGGTATTTGATCACCTCTGCGGTTTTTATTTTTTGCGCTATAAACAAAAGAAGAGCGACAATTTTGAAAAAAAACACAATATTTTTTACTTTTTGCTATAATAAATATCCCATTTTTTAAAAAAAAAAAATATTTTTTTTTCCTCAGTTTAGGCCGATACGTATTCTTCTACATATTTTTGGTAAAAAAAAATCGCAATAGGCGTATATTGATCGGTTTGCGCAAAAGTTATAGCGTCTACAAAATAGGGGATAGATTTATTGAATTTTTTTTTTTTTTTTTTACTAGTAATGGCGGCGATCTGCGATTTTTTTTTCGTGACTGCGACATTGCGGCGGACACTTCGGACACTTTTGACACATTTTTGGAACCATTCACATTTACACAGCGATCGTTGCTATAAAATTGCAATGATTACTGTGTAAATGTGACTGGCAGGAAGGGGTTAACTCTAGGGGGCGCTGGAGGGGTTAATATGTTCCCTAATAGAAGTGATTCTAACTGTGGGGGGAGGGGACTCAAGGGGAGGAGACCGATCATGTGTTCCTCCGTACTGGGATCACATGATCGGTCTCCTCTGCACTGACAGGACGTGGAGCTGTGTGTTTACACACACAGCTCCACGGTCCCGCACGGTCCCGTTGTTTTAACGGGCAATCGCGGGTGCCCGGCGGACATCGCGGCCGCCGGGCACTCGCACCGTGTCCCGAGCGATGCCCCCCAGGCGGCCGGGAATGCGAGGACGTCATATGACGCCCACCCAGGATGGTAGATCCACCTTGTGGGCGTCATATGACTATGGGCGGTAATGAAGTGGTTAAGGAAAAAAATATTACATTTAAATGCCCATTAATGCAGCCTTGTCAGTGTCATTTGCAGCCTTGCATTGCAGCCTTGTCAGTCATTTGCAGCCTTGTCAGTCATTTGCAGCCTTCCATTGCAGCCTTGTCAGTCATTTGCAGCCTTCCATTGCAGCCTTGTCTGTCATGTGCAGACTTGTCAGTCATTTGCAGCCTTCCATGTCATTTGCAGCCTTGTCAGTGTCTTTTTTGTTTTAAAAATGGCGCTGCCGAGATACAGAGTGGATGTCCTGTGTATCTCGGTGGCGCTCGGTAGTTCTCGGTGGCTTTCGGGTATTTTCGGCCGCACTCGGCCGTTCTCGGCAGCTTTCAGCCGAAAATAGCCGAGAACGGCCGAAGATAGCCGAGAACAGCCGAAGATAGCCGAGAACGGCCGAAGACACCGAAAGCCGCAGATAACGTCAGAAGAGGGTACAAACGGCGGGGGATAAATACGGTACATATATATATATATATACTCTGCATCTAGTGTAGCCTATATCTACAGATACCAAAAATAATTATTCCCCATGGTTAGTTGTAGTCCTTCCAAGAAAAATTTTCTTTGTGCTGACTTTAATTGAGAATGATTTCTCAACGCCCATTTAACCGCTACAAGTCCATCCTTTTGTTTGATATTAGTATATAGGGATTCAATATCCACTGTGGCCAATATGGTATCTTTATTGGTCTCTACTGTAGAGAGGATATTTATTAACTCTCTACTATCCTTAAGATAGTATTTCCCCCTTATATAACTAGTGGTTGGAGAAATATATCCAAATACTCACCAACCCTAGAAAAAAGTGAACCGATCCCACTTAGAATGGGCCGCCCTAGGGGGGTTAATAATTGATTTGTGAACTTTGGGGATAATATATAGCACAGGAAGTATAGGTGCTTTTGGGATTAAATATTTAGTCTCTTTTTTTGTCCAAAATTTTCCTTTCAGTGCCTTTTTTGACCCATTTTGTAAGTTCAGTTTTTAATTTTAAAGTGTGGTCACCTTTCAATTCCTTGTACGTCGTTTTATCACTGAGTAATCTAAGTGCTTCTTTGTTGTAACTTTCTTTAGTTAATATCACCAACCCACCCCCTTTATCAGCTGGCCTGATCACCACATTTTTATTCTTTTCTAAAAAAAATTTTATGTGACTTGACCTGCCTGCTCTGCTCCTGCTCTGCTCCTGCTCTGCTCCTGCTCTGCATCTGCTGCCTGTGTTCCAGCTGTCTAGTGATCACCAATCCACTTGCACCAGGATCCTGGGCCTTTCCTTCTGCAGCCACCCGCCAGGCTCTCATACCACTCTGTGCTCCCGCGCCTCCTGTTCATACTACCTGGGGCCGCGAACCAAACAGGTAAGGGAGACCTTCCCCTGCTATATCAGGCTCACCGGTCAGGTACGTGGAAATCTGACAGTAGCCCTAGTACAGCTTCTACTACTTTTCTGGGGCAGTACACAATACAATGTAACCGTAGTGTATTGCTACTGATTTTATGGTGGTGTACATAGTACACAACACAGTGCAGCCGTAGTACAGTTGCTATTACCATTCTGGTGCTATACACAATACAGTGCAGCCGTAGTGCAGTTACTACTACTTTTCTGGAGGTTTACACAGTACACAATACAGTGTAGCCTTAGTGCAGTTGCTACTACTTTTCTGGTGCAGTACACAATACAGTGCAACTGTAGTGCAGTTGCTACTACTTTTCTGGTGGTGTACACAGTACACAATACAGTGCAGCCGTAGTGCAGTTGCTACAACTTTTGTGGTACAAAAACTCTGTATGGGAAATCCTAAAAAGCTTATGGAGAGGAAAATGCCATGAATGGCTCTGATCTCCTTATGGGGAAATCCCTCTCTTGTCACGTCCCCTTTCCCCTTCACCACCCATAGGTGTCCAATTCCCTAATAGTAAATATTACCTTCTCCCTCCCCTCTCACCCAAGTTCCCTTTGCCTATTTTCTTTCTTTTCATACATCTCCCATCTACTCCCTCCCAACTACATTGATGGTTAAACTACGTATACAATTATGACTGCAAAACTTGTCATCAGGGCTCTTTCTTATATCTGGGTTTACTGACTGAAAACCTTTACTTTCTGTACTGTTTCTTTTGTTACTTGTACTTTAATCTAAAAATTCAATAAAATCTTTATGAATAAAATTAGAAATAAATAGTTATGGCAATTACATCCTGTGAATGCTTTTTTTTTGCCAGAGAAAGTGGGCAGTTTTGATGAGAGTTTTGATGAAGGCATGGTAAGCATGGATTTAAAGAATTCAATAGGAATACTAATTTTGCTAGCATTTGTAGCCTTTTTACCAGCTGTGTTTCCAAATTTTTAAACCTGTGAGCTTGAAAAAATAAGTGAAAATAAACACAGAGAAATAGTGTTTATTCATACTCCTATGGTATTTTCAAAAGGGCCAGTCTTCCATTAATTAGCTGTATTATTTATTTACACTAGTACTGTAGAATATGAGAAACATGCCATCTTTGAAAGCTACAGCGGAAGAAAAAAAGTTGAGAGAAACAATGCCAGAAAAGTCTTCAAAAGTGCCTTAAAAAAGGAAATTAGGGAATGAAAAATGCCATAATTGTGATTTCAGTGCTTTACAACTATTACATGGTAAGGTTAGTATTAATATCAGAGGTAAAATATTAAGGTTAGAACTGGGTAGTTGACCCCCAATTCAAGGCTGTATGCTCTCCTCTTTCAAAGGCCCTCCTCACCTCTTGTGTACTTTGTATTTTATGCTTTTTTGTTATTATTTACCTATGTCCAATGTATTCTGGTAGATCCCCTGCCCTGCATTCTCTTTTGCTTACAGTCTTATCCAGTAGTGGGTGGTTCTCAGAGATGCAGAGAGCAATACTGACCTAATGTCACTGGTCATCATTTCTTGTGGAAGACTGAGGACATCTCCGCCCATAGAACAAACAAAAAAAAAAAATGCTGCAGTGAACAACTCTGAAATAAAGGTAAGTATCTGCTCCCTGAACTGCTCTTTTATTTAAATCTTTATTTATTACCTTATGCACATACAATACATAATCCCATAAAGGGGAATAAGATACATCACGACTTTACAAAAGTTCAAAACTGTCTGATAGCAATAGAGCATATTTGCATAAAAGTAATCTAGAAAGAAAACACATAATACAGTCACCAGGAAAGTGCATCAAAAGAGCAGTAAAACATATGGGTCAAATATTTCTCCTTAAACCGTGGCGCGTTAACAGGCAGAAAAAAAAGGGGTGGGGGGTATTGGGGAGGAAGGGCAAGAAGCGAAGACCTCCTTTTCCTAAGCACCCTCTCACATGAGCAGTGTTGGCAACCGCCCGTAGATTTATGGGCTGTCCGTAAAAACGGGCTCTTTTTTCGGTGCCCGTAAATGCCCGTAGAAGCAGAAATGTGCCAGTAAAAATGGCTGCAGCTCCGAATTTCCCAGAGACGATCCGATCCTGTGTGAGTACGTGCCGCCCGACCCGCCCACGCCTGCTGATGATGTCATGCGCAAGCCGCATTTCCCGCTACACGGCGCAGGCCGGAAAATTTGAAATGACAGGAGTCAGGACATGAGCCATGCGGAGCGGGCTAATGGTGGAGGTACAATGATGTGGACAGTACAGTGGAGCCGGAGGACGTGTGGCACCAATGCACCATCAGTGTGAGAGAGAGATGGATGGACAGAGCTGCTGCCCCGGACGAACACACAAGGCCTTCTGACAAGTGCCCTGGCTGCAGCCCCCTGCCTGGCTGGTGAGTATTGTGATTGTGTGAAAATACACACACGCACACACACTAACTTGAACTTAGAGAGTGTCCCACCACCGGACCCCTGGCCTGACTGCACCATCCATCCATACATCACTTGGGGTGGATGCTATTTAAGTGATGTCTACAGGCAGGCACAGGCAGGGCAGCAGTTATCAGACAAGAATGGTAGTGGTGTAATTGTACAGTATTACAGATGTTCACAATCTCTGTCATGCTATCCCCTGTGTCCTGTCCGGCATCCTCAGACCACCCCCTGTGTCCTGTCCGCCATCCTCTGACCACCCCCTGTGTCCTGTCCGCCATCCTCTGACCACCCCCTGTGTCCTGTCCGCCATCCTCTGACCACCCCCTGTGTCCTGTCCGTTATCCTCTGACCACCCCCTGTGTCCTGTCCGCCATCCTCTGACCACCCCCTGTGTCCTGCTGTCCGCCATCCTCTGACCACCCCCTGTGTCCTGCTATCTGCCATCCTCTGACCACCTCCTGTGTCCTGCTGTCCGCCATCCTCTGACCACCTCCTGTGTCCTGCTTTCCGCCATCCTCTGACCACCTCAAGTGTCCTGCTGTCCGCCATCCTCTGACCATCTCTTGTTTTTTATCATGTCTGCAGTCTCTGAGGGGGGAGACTGGAGAGGAGTCAAAAGTGAGAGTGACACCAGGATGGGGGTCATGGAAGAGGTCAGACGTGTGTGGACTGTGGAAAGGAGACTATGGAAAAATCCAAAGCCACTAACCTCGAGTCTGACTGAGCCCTGCTCGATGCACCTGAGAGGAGGTCAATGACAGCGCCAGGCAGTCTGAAGAGGGGGGTCATTGATGTATGGGGGGAGTGAATGCAATAACGTAAGGGGTCACTGATATAAAGGTTCCCCCTTATATCAGTAACTCCCCCTCTTACCTTAGTTATTCACTCAGAAGGTGGTCTCTGGTCACCAGAGCCCCCAACATCAGTTCCCAGCATTCCCCTTTACATCAGAGTTTGCAGGATTCCCAGCTTACAGTGCAAGGGGGAACTCTGATGTAAAGGGCAAAGCAGTGGACTCTGATATAAGGTGGTCTCTGGTGACCAGAGCCCCCCCTTATAACAGAGTTCCCCCTTGGATCATGATCTGCAGCATTCCCCTTAACGTCAGAGTTCCCTATCACTGTAAGGGGGAATCCTGCACACTCTGATATATGGTGGATCTCTGTGCTGGCTGGGTTATATTAATCTGACCTTCATGTAACTTGAAAAATATGTTTTTTGACTTTTGTGAAACTTAAACACATTGCTAATCGCACTAGCTACATGTTTATGTCAGAGATGTACTTACCGAGGCCGAGATGCCGAGAGCGGTTCACCCTTGCGACCCAGCGCAGTCTGCCCCCTGGAGATGGGACAGGGAGCAAAAGGCACCAGGAGGCACAGGTCACCTCCGACACGTAAGCAGAACTGGCAGGGAGACTGGAGGAGGTAATGACCTGGCCCGGGCAGGCCGGCAGATGACAGAGTGAGGAGGCAGGTACCAAACGCCCGGCTGGGGTACAAACACCGGGAGATCCGGCAGTGATTGCGTGGACTAGCCAGAGGGTCAAACACAGGAGAGTTCAGCAGGCAAGCCAGAGGATCAAACACAGGAGAGTTCAGCAAAGTCCGTAGGGCAGGCCAGGGGGTCAAACACAGGAGAGTTTCAGCAAAGTCCGTAGGGCAGACCAGAGGGTCAAACACAGGAGAGTTCAGCAACGTCAGGAGATCCGGGTCAAACACAGAGGCAGCAGCAGCAGGGTCGTTGAAACAGGCCGGGGGTCAAACACAGGGGAAATGGCAGGAACGTCAGGCAATCCGGGTCGGCAACAGTAGGAACAGATCAGGTATGAAGGGGACACAGGACACACAGGCACTAAGCTGGAGAGACAGACCAGCAAGGTTCCTGTGTGTCAGGCAGCTTTAAATAGGCGCTACAATGACGCTAATTGCGCGTCATTGCCGCCAGGTGTGCGCCAGTGCGCATGCGCGAGCGCCGGACCGCCGGGCCGCGAGTGTGCATGCGCCGGAGCGCCGAGCCCCCGCGCATGCGCACTAGAGAGCGGGCCATCCGTCCGGCGCCGCTCTCGTGATAGTTTATAGTTTTAATATTAACATTTGCATGGTTTGCACTGAAAACATCAAATTTAGGTACCTTTTTGCAGTGTCAGTAAAAAATGTGGCTTTGCCAGTAAATTTCATGACTATTTGCCAGTAAAAAATTGGTGCCGTTTGTAAATTTTGGCTTTCTGCTTCGGGGGGTTGGCAACACTGCACATGAGACCTCCTAAAAAAAGTAATGGGGATGATTGAAAATTAGTCCTAAGGGTCACTGAACTAGGGTAGCCATTCTAGAGACAGAGTCCAGGTATTGGGGAGAGCAGGTATAGGCTGACCATGGCATCCAAGTGTCCCTAAATTTATCCTCTCTATTATACAGCGTGGTTGTTAAGCTTTCCAGGTTTCTGATTTCATTCAGTCTAGCAAACCAATGGCGTAATGTTGGTGTGAACTGTTTTTTTGTTTTTGTTCACTGCCTGGGGTCAATTTGATGTTAAAAAATACTCCCTGAGTTGGGCTTTAAAGCCTTCATTTACTCTCCTTAATTTTGCCTTCTCTGATCTATCCTCCCCCCCTCATCAACATGCTAATTACATTTTAAATAAAGAAACCTGCTCTTCTCATTAAATACCTTAATTCAAGTCATTGTAACCCTAAAAAAATGAGATTCTGTTTCCTTATAGCAGGTTAAACAGCACAGTGCTTGAGCTGCCTAACCTGTCCCGCTGGAAGCTGTAAAAAACCTGGATGATCCTGCCAGTTTCTGCCCTCCCCCCTGTAAACTGACCCTGGTTTATCATGGCTGCTGAGCCCTGACACAGTGGTCAGTTTACGTGCCTCCAGTATCCACAGTTGTCCTCTCTGCTCTTACCTACAAAGCTCAAAAAAAAAGTATTTCATTACTGATATTGTCACTTAATAAGTCATTCATGGTGATTTATGCATAAGGATATAACAGCACAACACATTTTTATTTTATTATTCAACTTTGGTTTAAGCTGCACAGTTTGTTTTTTTCTACAGGTGCCACCTACCTGCATAGGCAATTTTTTTTTGGTAGAACTATGGTGAACAATGCCTTTAAGTTTTAGTGTAAATGGTTTATTTCTTGGATTAGGTTAATGAACAGTACTTATTGAAGTTAAGTAAAGCATTAAGAATTTAAGTTTAGGATTAGGTTAAGTGTGGGGCTTAAGGGTTAATATAGAAGTTAACCGCTTCCCGATCGGTTCCCGTATACTGTATATACGGCAGCAGAATAGCTCTGCTGCACGAATAGACGTATATATACTGCAGCCGCTTTAAGAGCTGTAGCAGGCAGCGGGCGCAAGCCCACTGCATGGCAGGGGACCCGATGCACGTGGTACGATCCCGCCGGCCACCCGCAATTGCGGGCACGAGAGCAGGAACGGGGATTTGTGTGTGTAAACACACAAATCCCTGTCCTGTCAGGGAAGGAGAAACAGATTGTGTGTTCATACTAAGTAGGAACAACGATCTGTCTTCTCTCTGTCTTCTGTCTTCTCTCCCAGTCAGTCCAATCCCCTCACAGTTAGAACCCACCTATGGAACACACACTTAACCCATTGATCGCCCCCCTAGTGTTAACCCCTTCCCCGACAGTGACTTTTATACAGAAATCAGTGGCTATTTTTAGCTTTGATCGCTGTATACATGTCAATGGTCCCAAAAAAGTGTCAAAAGTGTCCGATTTGTCCGTCGCAATATTGCAGTCCTGATAAAAATCGCTGATCACTGCCATTATTAGTAATAAAAAAAAAAATTTGTAGACGCTATTACTTTTGCGCAAACCACTCAATATACGTTTATTGCGTTTTTTTTACCAAAAATATGTAGAAGAATACATATCGGCCAAAACTAAGGAAAAAATCTGGGATATTTATTATAGCAAAAAGTTAAAATTATTGTGTTTTTTTCAAAATTGTTTCTCTTCTTTTGTTTATAGCGCAAAAAAATAAAAAACGCAGAGGTGCTAAAATACCACCAACGTCGCATGACCGCACAATTGTCAGTTAAAGCGACGTAGTGCCGTATCGAAAAAAATGGCCTGGTCAGGAAGGGTGTAAATTCTTCCAGGGCTGAAGTGGTTAAGTAAACCTTAAGGTTCTGGTAGTCATAAGGATGAGCTCAGGCGTCTTCGCAAACAGCACGTGCAGAGCCTGCCAGGAAGTCGACACCGCGGAGTGCTAATCACAAGCAGTGACCATTGTCCCGATGCGCGGCTGCAGATATTTGGAAATGTCTCACTTCCTGTGATTAGCGCTGTGCAGTGCCGAATTCCTGGTGGGCTCTGCGCGTGCTGTTTGCGAACACGCCTAAACTCATCCTTAGTGTGGGGTAGTCTTTAGGCCAGGTCTAGGTTTAGGTCTTCAGGCCAGGTCAAGGCTAGGGTTCAGGAGATGTAGGGGAGATTTTTTTTACACTACAAAAAGAAATATGAAACGTCACATTCTCAGGCCTGAAAACAAAAGTACAGAAAAAAGCTCACCTGACACAGCATGAAAAGGAAATGAGATCAATATTCATTTTCTGAATCAAGATATTATTATAATAACTAGCTCATTATAAAAGAAAAAACTATGAAAATTACCACATTTTCATTAAACAAATGTTCTCTCACTTTCATTTTTCCATGATCTGCAGGTTTCAAATAAATCAGCTGTGGAATCTGTGTAGGGAAGTCATCAAGGCTTTAAATATTTAAGGTAAGTATATTTGTTATTTGAGCTGTGAGCCAAGAAACTGCCACCTTTTAAGTCCATTCCTTACTTTAATGGAAATTCTTGCAGCCCTTACCATTACATTTTACTGAAGTGAGTTCAGTTCACGAAATCAGAATCATTACTCGATTTTATTTTTGGTATACGTGCCATGACATTTACCTGATGAATTTGATACTGTATTCCAAAAAAATATATACAAAACTTTATTTTTCCCCTTTTTACATATTTCTAACAAACAGTTAAGGAGGAAGTAAACACTGTCTCTTTTTTTTTTTTTTTGTCACCTGCAAAGTAAAGGCATAATGCGCATACTAGCACATTATATAAAACTTACCTGCAAACAAAGCCCTCGTCGTCCCGGCTGGAGGCCGCATCTATCTTCACCTGTCTTCCTTCTGGGTCCCCGGACTGCGGCTGTGTAACTGGCAGGAGCCGCTGGTCACGGCACAGGGCCCTGAAGAAACGCCACGGACGGATGTTCCTTCAGAGCGCATGCAGATGTCATCGGCACAGTATACAGTAAATATCTCCTAAACGGCGCACGTTTAGGAGATCTTTACAGTACCTATACGTAAGCCTTATTATAGGCTTACCTGTAGGTACAAACATTAAAGGGAAGTTTACTTTACTTAGTTTTTTACAAGCCATGGATGACTCCTCTGGCTTTCAGGTACTGCTAATTCATCCTCAAAGATCACTATGTACACCCTAAAGTCTAGTTTCAGTCTGTTTCTTGGAGCTAGCAGGCTGCCGTGTCACTGTTGCCTGAGAAAAAGGAGCTGTAATGTCATGGCAGCATACACTCTGGGTTGGGACTCCGCCTCCACAACCTGATAGGACCACATAACTATAAGATGAAGCTACGGCCCCCGCCCCAGCATTCTCTTATTTTTCCTCACCTGTTGGGACCGCACGGACATCACCCCCTTACCGCTTCGCCCCAGCCAGGTTCTAGCCTCTCCTGGTTTGGAAGTCCTTACCGGTACAGCCTCTAAACGAAGCTAAATGGAAGGAACCCCACTCTGGTGATCTCAGGGGTATGTTACAAGTCTCTCTGTGACCTTGGATTAACAGCCTTAAACAGGCTCAAGCTGTTTTGATTTGTCTCCTGCATGAGTTTTAAAAAGCTCTGATATTGCTGCCTCATTGTATATACTAAAGCCTTAAACAGGCTTAACATCATGCCTCAAACACCCTGGCATATAAACCTTAAATAGGTTTAGCCAAATTGCAGTGGTCTCCCTTTCTCTTTCCTTCCTTCCTACCTGTGTGCCTGGGCGCTCTCCTGGGCTCTGTTTTCCTCCTAGGGTCGCTGGGATGTGTTCTGAGGAAAATTGAATGAACCTGTTTCTGTTCCTTGTATCTTGAACCAGAGATCGCTGAATTGCTGCAGTTTGTTTGCCTGTCTTACAACAAAGCTCCTATTTCATCCTACTGAGGTAAAAGCCTGTTTTTTTTTTCTCTGCATCTACTTCCTGCATAAGCTGCTGTGTTTTACCTCACCTGTGCTTCCTATGTCAATTAGTATCTCCTTAGGCTTGCCTTATTCCTTGCTATGGAGACCACTGCCCTAGCAGATCACCGCCAGCTATTAGGTAAGGGGGGGAGGATTTTTGGTAAGTAGTGAAGATTGAAAAAAGAGAGCAATCCTAACGCTGCCTATATGGTTAGCCCTACCAGGTCCGCAAAATCTCCTGATTCAAGGCACAGAGAGACTTCACGCAGGAGAAGCCATTCTGGCTACAGACGGAGCAGCTCCAGTCGCAGGAGAAGTCGCTCAGGCCACAGAGGGAGTCGCAGGAGAAGTCGCTCAGGCCACAGAGGGAGTCGCAGGAGAAGTCGCTCAGGCCACAGAGGGAGTCGCAGGAGAAGTCGCTCAGGCCACAGAGGGAGTCGCAGGAGAAGTCGCTCAGGCCACAGAGGGAGTCGCAGGAAAAGTCGCTCAGGCCACAGAGGGAGTCGCAGGAAAAGTCGCTCAGGCCACAGAGGGAGTCGCAGGAAAAGTCGCTCAGGCCACAGAGGGAGTCGCAGGAGTAGTTGCTCCGGTTCTTACTCCAGACACAGCCGCTCCTATCATAGAGGATCTCCTGTCCATAGACAGTGATCACCAGTGCGACCCTCTGGAAACGCATGTTGGATATGCGGGGCAGCAGCCCTTCCCGATAAATTGGCCTACCGTAGATGCTTTGAGGAGGCTACTAGGGAAAAAGAATCGCAGTTTAGAGAGCCTGTAGCTCCACAGATTCTTACTCTGGAGACAGAGTTATCAACGCGAAGTGCCTCACCTGCTCATCCCAGCACAGGATTCCCCGTCTGACAATGAGGGGTTGGAAGCAACTGCAGGGTTTGATTTTTCGCTAATTGAACCATTTGTCAAATCGGTCAAGGAAGCGATCGGATGGGAGGAACCCCAGGAAGTCCAACCAAAGCGCAAAAAATACTTCCCAAACCTTAAATGGGACTCGAGGCCTTTCCGTTCATTGAGGAATTGGATGATTTAATTAAAGAGGAATGGCAAGGACCCGAGAAGAAATCGAGTCTGAACAACAGGCTTTCCAAATTATATCCCTTGAAGGAACCTAAAGTGAGTCCTCTTGTCTCTCCTCCCGTCGTAGACGCATCTCTCATGCGGCTAGCCAGGCATGTGCTTGGATAGGAGGATCGACACCGATATGAAGAGGGCCTACCTTGCAGCAGGAGGCGCTTGCAGACCGGCTGTGGCACTTGCAGCTGTAGGCAGGGCCATTTCCAGCTGATCATCAAACACTGAGAGGTTGGTCTCAGAAGGCGTGGACCAGGAGAGCATAATAAAAGCTCTACAGGAGTTAAGTCTCGCGGGGAACTTTGTGGCAGCGGCTTCGGTGGATGCGATTAAATCGTCATCAAGGGCCATGTTGGCCTCCGTAATGGCCAGGCAGGCACTGTGGCTGAAACCCTGGTCGGCGGATCCTGTCTCCAAATCAAATTGGTGCCGCATTCCATATGACGGCGAGAACCTTTTCGGTGCAAAGCTGGACTCAGCAATTTCAAAGGTGACCGGTGGGAAGTCGGGAATGATTCCATCGGACAGAAAACCGAAACAGCAGAGGCCTCCTCCCTTCAGACGTATTCTGCCAGACAGATACAGGGATGCTAAATCCTATAGGCCAGGAAAAGAATAAAGGAGGGGCTGGAAGAACCCCCAGACATCCTTTATGAAGTTTCAGAAGCCCAAGACTCCCGCTTCCAGTGACCAAAAGTCTTTTTGAAGGTGCACCCGCCCAGCCAGCAGTAGTAGGGGCAAGGCTTTCGAAATTCAAGCTGGTTTGGGCGGAAGCAATAAAGGACCCTTGGACAGTGGCTACTGTCCGTTTCGGGCACAGATGGCCCTTCAAGAGACGTCTCCCAGGGGATCATTTTTGTCCCACCAGACTTCCACCTTCAGGGGAAAAACGGTTACTGTTGACCAGTTACGTCCAAGAGCTTCTCCAGAAGAAGGCGATAATAGAGGTACCTGCATCACAAAGGGGTCGGGGATTCTACTCCCCGTTATTTCTGGTCAAGAAAAAATCTGGGGACCTTCGGCCAGTCCTGGATCTAAAGAACCTCAATCGCTCCATTCGAGTGGATTCGTTCAAGATGGAGAGTTTACAATCAATCCTCCAGGCCATAAATCTGGGAGACTGGATGCTCTCCATAGACCTCCAGGACGCATATCTTCACGTCCCGATCCATGTTGCTTTCCAGAAGTTCCTTCGGTTCTCTGTGAATCAGGGCCACTTCCAGTTTCAGAGTCTCTCGTTCGGGATCTCTATTGCCCCCAGAACTTTCACCAAGGTACTGCTACCAGTAATCGCATCCTTAAGGGAGAAAGGGTTGAGAGTCCATCACTACCTGCACGACATCCTCCTCCTTTCAAGCAACCAGGAGTCTCTTGTCCACAGAGGGTGAGAAGAGCAATCTCAGCAACATCCCTTCCGGCCAGAGCATGTCTCAGTCTCCTAGGCTCTCTGTCTGCGACCATTCCTATGGTCCAGTGGGCCCAATGGAACGCAAGACCCCTTCAAACGTCCTTTCTGCGCCAATGGGACGGCTCATCCATGACCCAACCGATCTACATCTCAGAGGATGTCAAGCGATCCTTGCAGTGGTGGACTCGTCCCTGCAATCTGAGGAGATGCAAGCACATAGTTCCCCCTCCTCAGGAAACGGTAACCTCAGATGCCAGTTTGGAGGGATGGGGGGCAAACTACCTGCACTACGTGGCCCAAGGGCGCTGGCCATTCAGGATCCAGAATGCAGTCTCCAATGTGCTGGAGATGAAAGCAGCCTTTCAGGCCCTCCTGGCCTTCAGTACTTACCTGAGGGGGAAGCAAGTCCTCCTGACGATGGACAACAGGGTGGCCGTTGCCTACATCAACAGGCAGGGGGGCACCGGAAGCTTCTCCCTGATGCAGGAAGTTTGCCCCATGATGGAGTGGGCACAATCAAACCTATTGGACCTGAAAGCGACCCATATCCCAGGGGTCGAGAATCTCCTAGCCGACTCACTCAGCAGAAGATTTGTTTCCAACAACGAGTGGTCTCTGAGTCCCCAAGCATTTGCGATAATAATTCAGACCTGGGGCCCACCAGACATAGACCTGGCGGCCACACCAGCCAATGCAATATGCCGGAGGTTTCTATCAAGAATCCCCTTTCCGTCAGCGGAGGGAGTAGATTGTCTACAACATCCCTGGAACTTCAACCTTGGCTACATTTTCCCTCCGACTCCTCTCATAGCGAGGTTCCTTCTGAGGCTCAAGAGGTCGACGGCACTAGTAGTGGCAGTGATCCCTTTCTGGCCAAGGAGGCCTTGGTTCACTACTCTCCTTCAGTTGAACACAACGGATCCTCTCCCTCTTTCACTGTCAGCAGATCTGCTCTCTCAGGGCCAGCTTCTACATCCGAACCCGGAGAGGCTACATCTGATGGCCTGGAGGTCTAGGTACCTAGAACAGGGTTGTTCTCAGAGGGTAGTGGAAACATTGCTCCAGGCTAGGAAGCAGACTACCAACAGCACCTACAGAAGGATCTGGGAGAAGTTTACCGCCCTCTCTCAACAAGGTTGGGACATATCTTCTCTGACAGCTCCTCAAATCCTGGAATTTCTGCAGTCAGTCCTAGAGAAGGGTCTTCGATCCAGTACCCTGAAGGTCCAGGTTTCAGCCTTATCCGCCCTGACCGGGGTCAAATGGGCACATGATCTTCTGGTTATCCAATTTCAGAGGGCCTGCCTTAAACTAAGGCCACCTAGGAAACCATCATTCCTAGCATGGGACCTCTCAGTTGTCCTAGAAATACTGTGTAATGATCCATTCTCTCCGCTCGACAACATTTCACTTTGGAACCTGATGCTTAAAGTCTCATTTCTGATTGCTATCACTTCAGCAGAGAGGGTCTCAGAGATGCAAGCCTTGATGGCCAAAGAACCGTATCTAGTTGTCTACCCGGACAGGATAGTTCTAAACCTTCAGATCGTTTCGTACCTAAGGTATCCTCCTCATTTCACTTTAATCAGGAGATCAACCTTCCAGCCCTTATCACAGATCAAGGTGATCCTCTGGATGTCAGGGGCAACATCCTGAAGTACCTCTCAGCAACAGAATCGATCAGGAGATCGGAGAACCTCTTAGTCATCCCATACGGCCATAGAAAAGGTCAGGCGGCCTCGGCTCACACCATCGCTTCATGGCTGGTGAAGACTATCAAAAAGGCAAAAAGGCATACTCACTGAGTGAGCAACAGATACCTGAGGGCTTAAAGGCACATTCCACCAGGGCAGTGGCAACTCCTTGGGCAGCCTATTGTAGGGTCTCGGGAGAGACTATTTTTAAGGCGGCTACCTGGTCTTCCAGAAACACCTTTGTCACATTATAGGGTGGATTCTGCACAACTTTCAACAGTAGATTTGGGAAGGGCCGTAATTCAGGCCAACTCCTCTGTTTCTTGTTAATAAATGTATTTTTCTTGCATTCCCACCCAGTCTGCGAGTTACTCCCCAGAGTGTATGCTGCCATGATGCGACAGGAAAATGGAAAATTGTATACTTACCTTTCCGTAATTTTCCTTTCCTGTCGCATCTTCATGGCAGCATACAATAAACCCACCCATAGAAGGTGATTAATATATATACGGAGAATGCTGGGGCGGGGGCCGTAGCTTCATCTTATAGTTATGTGGTCCTATCAGGTTGTGGAGGCGGAGTCACAACCCAGAGTGTATGCTGCCATGAAGATGCGACAGGAAAGGAAAATGTACGGAAAGGTAAGTATACAATTTTCCATTATTCCCATCATATACAGCCACTGTGCCCCGCAAATGCAGCCAACTGTGCTCCATCAATTGCAGCCTTTGGGCCACTAATATGCAGCCACTGTGATCCCCCACCCACCAGCTGTCTGCCCAGCACTTACCCCAGCGTGGTGGCGTGTCAGGCAGCTTGACAGGTGGCGAGCTGTGGGACAGTAGCGCGACTCCTTCGTGCGCGTCTTCTTCCTGTATTCCTTGGCACCAATGGGATCACCTCTGCCTTCAGCCAATCAGGTGCCTGGTATTACATACAGGCCTCCTGACTGGCTGAGAGGTGATTCTGTGTTGGCAAAGCAAATATTCGTTAGTTTTGCTAACACACCAAGGTGCACTGCGAGCAATGGTTTGAGCTCGCAGGTTACCTTTTTTTACACCTATTAGAGCCTATGGCTCTAATCAGGTGCTTCAAAAACACTCCCCCTCCGCTGTTATTCAGGCGCCCCGTGACCAAAAAGGGTCCGGACGCCTGAATAGGGGGTGGCTACAGCAGCCATGGATAGATTAATGCAATGCATGAATCTATCCATAGTACAGAGAGCGGGTGACTGGTGAGAGGGGGCAGTGCCCGAGTGCCCCTAATGGACACCCCCCCCCCCCCCCACTGAATCATACCATATATCAAATAGTGCATCAGTTGGCATACATTGTGTTAATAAAGTGCAAAAGTCCTATTATAAAAGTCCATTCCATGTAGCAATTTCCGAATTTCAGAATTTTTCACCAATTGTCTGTAGTGTGGACCAAACACCAAACACACCCAAAGAAATGGACAATTACCAACCATAAGGCTATAGTAAATAAAGCACAAACAGCATGTTATTCCCAATCAGGGTCACTTCCATTGGTGCGTACATCCACTCTCCTAAGATCCTCAGTAATACCCAGAACCAATATTATCTGCGTCAGAATGAAGCTCACACCGGAACCGATAAAAAACACAATAGTGTAGTATTTTATTAAGAACAAGTGAAGTACATCATATCCAAAAAGTTAGAGTAGTAAAAACACAGAAAACGTGCACAGAAAGGCCACTGTTGACATAGATCGAGCAGCGAGGTCACAGTTATCAGTCTAAATATTTTTTTGTGCAGTGTTCACTATTCTATTTAAAGCAGATCTTCCAGGAAAACAGAAGGTCCGCTTATTTGCCAACCCCCCTCCCCCCCCCCCCCCTAACACAAAAGGCTTTGAAAATGTATCGATCCACAACATTTCCCCCCAATAAGGCCCCTTTCACACCGGGGCGTTTTTCATGCGGTGCAGCGCTAAAAATAGCGCCTGTTCACCGCATGAAAAAAATCCGACCCCTTTAACTCCAGTGTGAAAGCCGGCGGGCTTTCACACTGGAGCGGTGCGCTAGCAGGATGACAAAAAAAGTCCTGCTAGCAGCATCTTTGGAGCGGGATAGGAGCGGTGTGTTCACCGCTCCTATACCGCTCCTTCCCATTGATTACAATGGGAGACCGCGGTAAAACCGCGGAAATACCGCGGTTACCGCGGCAATACCGCGGCTACGGCGGCGCTCTGCGGGGGGTGTTTAACCCTTTTTTCGGCCGCTCGCGGGGGGGGTAAAACCGCACCGCGAGCGGCCGAAAACCGCGGTGAAAACGACGGTAAAGCAGCGCTAAATATAGCGCTGCTTTACCGTCACCGCGGCTCACCGCCCCAGTGTGAAAGGGGCCTAAGAGAATGATCCTGAATGTCAGAGATGGGGACCAACCTATTTGTTTATTTGGGGGGGGGGGGTATTTATTGATCATCATTACATTTTTTAAAGAGAGAACACTCAAATTTTGTGGTAATGCATATTTAAAGCACTGCTAGAAGTAATCTGTTTTGTTGCTATGAATCTGTTTAAAAGTCTGTTTGGGAGACTCTAATTTTGAAAGTTAAGGGAGTTTACTTTATGATCTCAGCCCATGAATGTCGGAGTCTTTTACCAGTTATTATGGAGGAGCAGCAATATTGACAACTCAATATTTCTCGCCATGTTCCTAAGATGTATGTTGTAACACAGTCTAATAGAAAAAAAAAATCTACTGATTTACAAGTGTAAAAAAAAACTACTGCTTTACAATTGTATGCTTGGTCAAAATCAATCAACAAAATAGCTAAAAAATGCAGATTAGAGGGAGTGGACTCTATATCGGACATTTTTCTTCAAGCTTTCATTCAACACCACTGCTGGTAATGTATTATATCATTTGACAACTCACAGTAATTATGTCATTTTGGCAAAAATAAGTCCTGGATACGGAAAATACATATTTGTCTTAGGCTGTCTTCAAGAGATATAATTACAAAATGTTAAATGTCTTCATATGTTTTAGCCATGTAGCCAATGATCTAAGCCCTGGTTCACATTGGAGTGATTTGACATGTCAAATAGCATGCCAAATCAGCGGCTATTGCCCGCAATGGCACAGCCCGAATCGGTGCGGCGCCGCTCCGTTTCCCAAAATTTGTTTCTGTACTACTTTTGGCGATTTCCATTGACATCTGTGCAGCAACCCGCACAGATGTCTCTGAAATCACCCGTGGGACTGACATGCGGGGAATGAAATCGTGCGAGTTCACTTGAACTCGCACAATTTCATTCCCGCTGTCAGTGTGAGGCTAGGCTAAATGAACACAACAATAAAAATTTTAAAAACTAAAACAAACCTATGTTTTTCTTATTTAAGTGTGCTTTAATCTTTCCACCACTATTAACATACACTCACAGACCACTTTATTAGGTACCCCTGTTCAATTGCCTGGTAACACAATGTGCTAATCAGCCAATTACATGGCAGAAAATCAATGCATTTAGGCATCTAGACGTGGTGAAGACAACTTGCTGAAGTTCAAACCGAGGATTTAAGTGCCTTTTAAATGTGTCATGGTTGTTGGTGCCAGACAGGCTGGTCTAAGTATTTCAAAAACGGCTGACCTACTGGGATTTTCACACACAAACATCTCTAGTGTTTACAGAGAATGGTCCGAAAAAGAGAAAATATCTAGTAACATTTGTGTGGACAAAAATGCTGTGTTGATGTCAGAGGTCATAGGGGCAGCACAGTGGTGTAGTGGTTAGCACTTTCACCTAGCAGCAATATGGTCGCTGGTTCAAATCCTGACCACGACATCTTCTGCCTGGAGTTTGCATGTTCTCCCTGTGCCTGCGTGGGTTTCCTCCTGGTGCTCCAGTTTCCTCCCACACTCCAAAGACATGCTGGTAGGTTAATTAGATCCTGTCAATAAAATTGGCCAAATATGTGTATGTGTTTGTAAGCGTGTTGGGACCCCACAGGGCAAGGACCGCGCTATACCACAGATAGACACCAGTGGCAAAAAGTGCCCTGAGGCGATTCAGTTTGCATAGGTAGTGCTATTCAAGTCATTCATTCATAGGAGAATGGGCAGACTGGTTCAAGATGATAGAAGGCAACAGTAATGCCGTGTACACACGAGCGGATTTTCCATCAGACAAATCTTAAATGGTCACACGGTGTAAACAAGCATGAATCCATCCTGCCTTGTATTAATGGTTCAGGATGGTGGTGGTGTAATGGTGTGGGGGGAATTTTCTTGGCACACGTTGGGCCCCTAAGTACCAATTAAGCATCGTTTAAACACCACGGCCTACCTGTATATTGTTGGTGACCATGTCCATCCCTTTATGATTAGTGTATCAATCTTCTGATGGCTACATCCAGCGGGATAATACACCATGCCACAAAGCTCAAATCCTCTCAAACAGGTTTCTTGAACATGAAAATTAGTTCACTGTACCCTAATGGCCTCCACAGTTGCCAGATCTTAAGCACATATTTCCCGTGTTTATAACAGCACCACAGGAAAATGGAAGGAAAAAATGTAATTTAAAATTGCTCACGGCTGTAATGTGTTGTCGGATCCCAGGAATATATATATACATAAAAATTATTGAAAAAAACAGCCTGAGTCCCCCCCCCAGTCCATTACCAGGCCCTTTGGCTGTGGTATGACTATTAAGGGGAACCCCACACCAACATTTTTTTTTAAATTGCGTGGGGGTCCCCCACAAAATCCATACCAGGCCTTCAGGTCTGGTATGAATATTAAGGGGAACCATGCACCAATTTTTTTTTATAGCGTAGGGGTTCCCCTGTTGATGGGGACAATGGTCTCTTCTCCACAACTCTTGCCCGGGGTTGTGGGGGTCTTCGGGCGGGGTGCTTATCGGAATCTGGAAGCCGTCCTTTAACAAGGGGACCCCCAGATCCCACCCCCCTATTCGAATAGGCATCGGGTACATTGTACCCCTACACATTCACAAAAAAGTGTCAAAAAAGTTAAAATGACAGGAGACAGTTTGGGGTAGTTTGAGGTTTTGGGGGGGGGGGGGGCATGCCATTTTTTTTTTTATTTTGGCTCGGGGTTCCCTTTAAAATCCATACGAGACCTGAAGGGCCTGGTATGAATTTTAGGGGGGACCCCCACGCCATTATGTTTTTTGATTTTGGCGCAGACCCAAAGGGCATGGTAATGGACTGGGGGGGACCCATGCCGTTTTTTTCAATTATTTGGATTGGCCAAAGCATGCAGGTCAGGTGATCTTGCAGTGCATTGATGGTCTTGCCGTTCTAAATTTGGCGAACAGGCGAACACCCGATGTTTCTAGTCGAACTTACGGTTGACTCAATCATCGGGCTCATCCCTACATTTGAGCTATACCTGTGGCATATGTGCTGCATGGCTAGCATTGTGTATATTCATAAAAGCATTCTAACCTTTGTGAAAGTCAGAGACTATCTGTAAATAACACATTTAGTGTTACATTGCTCACCTATCAATCACTGGACTTATTTCCTGTTAGTGCTGCTTCTTGGAATGATACCAAAAAAAAGGAGGAAAGCAATTGCTGATAAAAAGAACTCTATCCCTGACAAGTGAATGACACAGAAGTCAAACTATGGTGTGTGAGGGGAATGGGAATGTTCTTTTGTTACGTTACTTTTATTCTCTTTTGTTTTACTTTACCTGCAATGTGTATATTTTTCAAGCAGCAAAAAAATGTCATTATTATGTTCTTATACTGCCCTGACACACAAGAGGCACAGCTGTCAAAGCTAACACTCTAGACTAATGTCTCCTCAGGGATGAATGTTCTGGTTCCTATCACCCACTCTTCAATGCTTTGGTCTCAGCACATCACAGAAACATGGCTAATGCATGATATTTAATTCATGTAAGTTGCTCTACTTATCTCCAGTAGCCAATGATTAGACTGAGCACATATGAAGGGCAACATTTTGTGTGTTCGAGTTGGGGTGCCATGAAACCCCACTTTTTCTGTGAAGACCCACCTTTTTTGAGCCTGTAAATCATTGCATTACATTGACATGCAGTATATCTGTGTTTGTACATCCCATACAGGCAGGTATGATGATCTGACATGAAGACTCAATGAACTACCATTGCGCTACACAGCGCTGTGGTAGTTCATTGAGAACTACAAGACGACAGCCGCAAAGGATATCCGGGTCTTTAGTTCATTCATACACAGAGCTGTGTGAATGAATGACATGGCCATGTGGGCGGAGCCCCAGATGGTTGCACTGATTTCAAAAAGTGACAGCTAGTATGGGAACTTCTCCCTGTACTGTTATCATAGGGAGTGTGGGGATCTGGCAGCAGCTGCAGCAATGGGAACATGCTACATGTTCCACCCTAAAAAGGCATGGAACATGCAACAAGTTCCCAAAGGTGACCATAACTTTTAGGCTGACCTCCAGACAAACAAGTAAATACACAGATGAAATACATACAGTATACTGTTTAGGAGCTGTCTTGTGTGCCAAAGGATTTGTATTTCTTTACAGTCAGTCCTGAGATTTGTAGTTCCTTGTCACATAGTACAGACCTAACTTTTCTCTACAGCAGATAAAATATATTTAAACCCAAGAACAAAAAATGTAATGTATAGCAGCTTACCGGCGTTTAGATGTGGTAGCTGTATTAGTTAGTTTTTGTGCATTTTTCCTTTGTTTTCACCTTGTGATCCTGCCATTAATACTCTTGTCCTAGGTTGATTTTTTCACCGTACTGTACTTTTGAAGAGCAGCATTGTCACCCTAGGACAAGACTACAAAACACTTCTCCTGCATAACATTGGGGGTAGGTATTTTGTAGTAGTGGTAACAGTGAAGTACAGAAGGTTATCAACTCACAAGATTTCAGGCAGGATCAACTGGTATTTTTGTACTCATCTAACAGTTACAGCATAAAGCTGTTATGTTTAATGTTATGTGTTTTTGTGTTTTTAATTGTGCTGAATTGGATGTGGATTAAAGCATTTGCATTGATGTTGCCTAGGCTCTGGGAAATATCTAGGGAACTGGTGCTTCTGAGGAATGAGCGCATGAGGCCAATGAAGAAAAGGGAGGAGAAGTGACTGTGCTGTCATCATCACCAAGGTGCAGGACATGGGGCAGCCACAGTTTTGTGCCTCATTCTTCATCCATCCTAGCCACCATAATATATGCCCATCTTATATGTGGAGGGAAGCCATGGCCTTCTAGGCAAAAAATAGTGTCTGATTACTTACTTCTGTGGTGCAGCACAGGCTATAAAATAGTGGAGGGAGGTTGCAGGCGCAGGAGCTGAAACCCAGGCTGTTGAACTCGTTTACAGCTTATGTAGAGGGGGGTCTATGGTTATGTGATCACCTTGTTCTGACAAATATGAATTTTCACTGCCCATTTTTCTAATTCAAGTGCTGCTCTTGCCCAGCTAGGAAATCTCCTGATGATGCCTCTATAGGCGAAATGCACAGAGATTGGGTTGCTGTCTGATACAGTGGACAACTAAGAACAGCTTATACGGGTACTGGTGAAATGCGCACACATATGGGATACGGCAGGGTGAACGAGTCTGGTGAGCTAAACTCTGTTTGCCAGGGGCATTGTGCAGGCTGATCAAGCTGCTGCCAGTCAGGGCACATTTTAAAGTGAGCATAACAATTGTTGTTTGTTTTAGGTAATTTTTTATTAAAACGGTGTTGCACTTTCACCTTGTTCATTTATTCTATGATAACTGGTGCCACTTGCTGGATGGAAACACATCTCTAAAGGGAATGTGGTAATAAATGGCTAAGGAGTCTCTGAATAAGTAACTTAAATAAAAAAGACGTTATTGGTCCTGGTGACCTGGGTTTTCTGGTGAGTGCATTCATTTCACTGCAGGTGGTGGAGCACTGATTATATTTTGAGGAAGAGCAAGTTTTTTTACATCCTTTTTAAGCATGGTAGATGGTCATAAAGACTGTTGTTACTTAGCAGCAAGGTGGATTTGTTTTTTCATTTTTTTGTCGCTTTTCAGTACGTTTTGTCGCTGTTCAGTGTTTTTGATTTTTATTTTTAATTTTGTGTGTTGATCACAGTATTTTCACCTTTCATATGTTTATTTATATAGATGGTCTATTAATATAAAACTAGTATTTTAAATATTTTATGCACAAACAAAACTAAAGGATTTTTTAGTTATTGGGAGGCATTTATGAATTCTAGGTGGATATACAACAATTTAAATATAACAGCGCCATACCATTTAAAACCATTATTTGTGTGTTTCACACTTAAAGGGGCAGCAGTTATACTTATAGTCTATATAGGCTGGCACCTTCTTTTTTTGAGTATTGAAATGTGGTATCCAAATGACTGGTACTTTTACCATGGCTTTATGCTGAAGGCAGTCTGCAGATCACAACAGGTACAACTGGTATGTTAAAGAAAACACCAACACTACAGAACCTTTTTGATTTGCTGGTTATTCAAGTGCTTGAGTATTGCCTTGAAGCTAGCCAATTTCTGGAAGACATACCTGAAGTCTATATTTTGAATATTTTAAGACACATTAAGGTGGAGGGGAGAGGGGATTCAGGGAATGTGGAGTTGTGGTTTTGAAGTGTTTTGGTGTACACTCTTTTGACATTAAAAAAAAAAAAAACGTTTCAGAAAAGGCAGTGTGTTGCTGGGATAAAATAGAAGCATACCAACTATACTATGAAAATTTTGCACCACTGGCCTATTCGTACATTTTTTATTTGAAGAGTACAATTTCTTCTGGCTTTTAGATCTGTTGTGGATGGCTGTTAATCCCATTGGCCAATTCATGCCCATTATGGTTGGTGAAACAAGAACTCCAAAAATTCAATCACTTTTTAAAAAGTTTTTTGGGTTATGACTAAGGACTTATAGGCTGAAACGCGTCAACTGACTTCATCTGAGTTTGTTCACTGTGGGTTTTCAATAAAATGAAGAAATTTAAAGAGCGTCAACTGGAATGTGAATCATTTTTCCCACATTACTTTTTAAAAAGTGCTGGCTTACAATGGGTTAAATCTAATGAGGTATATGCCACTTCATGGACTTATCTCTTTTATTAAACATTTAAATGTTTTTATTGAGAATGACTACAACTAAAGCTAAACTCCTTTCGGGTCATTGATACAGAATCTGCAGAGTCGCATGAAGCCGCTGTGCTCAATCACAGATAGATTTGTATTATGTGAATATATTCATAAAATATAAAGTTTTCTGTGAATGGACAGCAGAGGGGATGAGTAGGCAGAGTGGTTGCTGTGTGGGAAATCATCATCTCCTCAATCAAAGTGCCACAAATAGAGCAATAGATGTACTTCTGGCGCTCAGTAAAATGTAAATAGTAAATACAAGACATAAGGTGGCATACACCTCATTGGACCTAACCCACTCTAAGGGAGCTCTTTTTAAAAAGTGGCTCAATTACGGAGATTATTTTTCTTTGTTTTTTTGTTTTTTTTAATATGTTTATTCAGTTTTTGGATAGAAATACAGCGTTTGTAGATGTATGAATAATCAGCCGTACAATCTAAGAGAAAAAAAAAAAAGAGAACAAATAGAACAAATAATATACCGAAATGGGCAGGCTAAAACTGCACGGCTTGGAACCTATATACATTGAGAGCAAAACTAGTAATAAAGTAACTGGTCTAACCAAGGACATTTAGTGAAGGGTCTGCCAAAGTAGTAGAAGAATATAAATAGTTCACTCAAAAAGTGGGTAAAAAAGATCACTGCTGTTGTAGAAAGAAGTTAGGTATATCGTAACAAATAGTATAGTACCTAAGCAAATAGATAAACTGGGTGGAATGCCCGTGGGGGGGGGGGGGGGCTTTGTAGAGCTAAAGCATTAGAGGTGGACTGGATCTTAAGTCTGCCTAGTGTATTAGCAAGATCTTCTCTCAGGTACCAGTTTGTGTATCAAAAAGGAGCCATATAGGAAGAGATTTTTTCTGGTGAGAGGGAGGGTTCCATGAAGCGATGCCATCTTGCAATAAAGCATTTCAGCGATGCAGAGTGTTGAGTAATAGTGTCCAGTTTTTCAATGTGGAATAAATTCAAAAGTGCTTGTTTGACCAGAGCAATTTGAGGTGGGGAGGGATTGATCCAGGCATGCATTATTACCCTGCGTGCTGCCAATAGACAAATATGTACCCATTGAGAAAGAGATAGGGTAGGCGTTGGTGAGGAGGCTTGCGAAGAGACATAATAATGGGTCCTTAAGCAAGCGTATATGCTGGGATCTGGCAATATAGTCCAGCACCTGGTCCCAAAATGTAGAAATTGCTTGGCAAGTCCATAATTTGTGGAACAGGGATGGTCTAGGGGCAGAGCACCAAGGACATGCAGTGGCGGATGAGTCGATTTTGCTGTGACGAAATGGGAAATACGCCCGATGAGCGATTTTAAACTGAGTTTCTCGCCAGGTTTCGCACATTACAAGAGAACGTGAAATTCTTTAAAGAGATCAAGTGTTGCATCCTAAAATACTCAAAAAAAGTTATTTTTTTCCTTTTCATAAGAATGAATCAGATTGGGTGCTGCTAATGCTATATTAAATCTAAGTAGTAATATAAAAGTAAAAAAAAAAGAAATATTACACATGCAAATTACAGTATGTGATGCCAACATTCAGTGACTCTGATGCTGTCCGTGAGAATCGCACTGTTCCCTAACACCATATACACCTTAAAGTCGGTCCCCAACCAGAACCCACCAACAAAGGAGAGCATGCGGACTATCCCGATATGGGTTGAAAATGATATACAAATAATTATATAAACCAAAGTAAAAAAAATTAGACAATAATTTATTGACACAAAACAAACATGATTCAAAATTACAGATGGTATGGTATGGTATTTCAACTAGTTTTGCGGTAGACCGCTTCATCAGGAAATACAGTTACATCTGAAAAAGATTGAAACATTCCATAATATAATAACAATGATATTTGAAAAACATTGCAATTTTTTAATATGTTGGGGAAACAAAGGTAACAATGAATTTACAACAAACAGCTGCTTACCCTGAATCCAGTACCATCAAGGCACAAGGGCCAAACTTGTGCCCTTGCGGCTTCACTTCCCGGTTCCCTACTGCGCATGTGTGAGTCGCGCTGCGCAATACGGACGGTCCCTGCTGTCTCTGGGATCCTTGTGTTTCCCAGCAGACAGCGGGGGGATGACAGGAAGTGGCGTAAATACCCACAGATTCTGCGGCTATCTATGCCCGAAAGTGGGTGCAGATACCTGTATTATAGGGGGAGGGAGGGGGGAAGGGTTCCGGTGAGCGGAAGTTCCACTTTAGGGTGAAGCTCCGCTTTAACTAAAATATAATCGAAAAAAATCAGCATTACCATCATACTATTTGATAACATTTCAAAAGAGAAATGTTTTCTCTTAAGAAATCACATGGAGTGTAAAAAAAACACACAACTTTAGAAAGATGAGTAAGCTTGCTTTAATTACATTTGTATGCATAAGCAACTAAGGAAAATGTTATGTTTTGGATGAATGCAAACATGTGCTTATGTCTAATGACAATAACCACTATTGTATTTCCCAGGCATCTTTTTTGTAGCATCTTTTAAACTTTTATTCAGACTACATGTCAGGCTAGAAAACCAGCATTTTACAGATCTTTACCAGTATCATGTAATGTCTATGAATAACCACTGCACCACAAAGTAAAACACTGACTGTGGTTAACATTTTATTCTGCCAAAGGATATAAAAATATTAACTAGACAGCAGATGCTTTGAAGTTTCTTCTTTTTAGGATAATATCAAAGGAAAGTAGAAATAAGGGCATTTTGTTAACAGCTGTAATGAATCTGCAATGTTAAATACAGACATGTATGCAGTACAGACAGAAAAATAGTTTTATCTCCTAAACTAGACTAAACTAAACCAGTACCTAGAGAAATATAGACGATAACTTTGCTATCATCCTTCTGAAAAAGCATTTTGCCTGGCTGTCTTTGGATTGAATACAGAGTCATTGATCAGTGACTTAAAATATTAATGCCAGGCGTCAACATGATATCTAGCCAGTTTGCATTTTCAGGAGGCTCAGAAATGACAGCCTCCATTTTTCACTCAGCATAAGTTTCATTTAAAGTTAACTTGTGCCTTGCTCATAGGCTGGCCCCTGCAGCATATTATTGTGCAGGAGCTTATCTTTAGCTTCCCTTTGGTGTCTTTGCTGCTTAAAGTGGTAGTAAACTCTACCACCTTTTTTAAGTGGGCCCCCTGCAGTGTTATACCATAATGTGCTAGTATACCAGCACATTATGGCATAATTCAGCGCTGTGCTGTCAGCGTCATGATATCTTAGTTTTAGATGAAGTCTGGTGTCCCGTATCAGTCCCTGGTTACGTTTTTATTTTTGATACTCTGTGAGCTCTCCCTACCATAGCACCCACATTTTAGTTTTTAAAAGAGAAAGGTTGAACTGTATTTAAACCCTAACAATAAACTTCTCTTAGCTGCTTTTGGTCTGATAAATATACTATTAAATGCATTTTGTTATATACAGTATATTCAATAGGTGCAATAAAATTATTTTTGATTTGCCATGTATCTGGATGCGGATTTTTAATCATGTATCTGGAGCTCCTGTTCAAGTACCCCTGGATAAAGGGAAAGTGAGTGGCATGAGTGTCAGTGGACAGTGATGTTACTAATGTCACTGGAACTTGAGAACACTGGTGATAAGCCACCAGTGAGAACATGTCCAGGACAGGCCAGGGTCAGCAACATGCATTTTTGGCACATCATCATTTTTTGTGCTTGTGCAGTCTTTAAAGTGATAGAACAAAAACATTATTTGACCTAACATGTGCTTTAAAAACCTTCTCATTTTTTTTCCTTTCTTTCTGCATCTTATTTGGGGTATTTCCTTTCACTTCCTATCCCAGAGACACTACAGTAAGCAAGAATGAATCTCCCCAAAGGGAGAAAAAATTCTGTTAACTGAACAGGTGTCCTCATTGGAAGATTTCCCCCTATTCTTTTTCTGGTTACAACTTAAAATTTAGGAATTTCCTATCATTTTCCATCTTGGTGACAAAGGTTACCAGAAAAAATATAGAAGGCGGACGTTCCCCATGGAGATAAAGACAGCAATACAAATGTGACAGGTTTTCTAATCCTTCACTACTTTATCCAAAATTCTTTAAAAATATTTTGACTTTAGATATACTTTAAAGCTTATCTAAAGGCAAAACTTTTTTTTATTTTGATAGAGAATGGTAAACCTTTCATTTTCTGTAGGCAGAACAGAAAGTCATGAAAATGCCTTCTTGGTTAGTTGCCACCACTACAAGTGTCCCAATTGGAAGCCTTTCTCCAAAACAGGGGTTCTAAATGTTCTCCAAACAGGGGTTCTAAAGGTTCCCTACTTTATACACAGTTTAAATACTATTCAGATAGTTCCAGGAACAGTAGAGCAGTTAAGGACAAAAGAAGCTGTGGGCAGCCAGAGCTAAACAGGCAAAGTACACTCTATTAGTGGGACAGAACACAGGCTAGTGCATAAACAAGGAGTGGAATCCTAGGCCTGTAGACTGTGTCCCCTGTTCACAGTTCACAGCCCATTTTTTTAGTTTGACAGAAATGTTTTGCTAAGGGACTTCAAGTCAGATTTTGGGTTGTATTTACTGCAGTTATCTAGAATATAACTTGGAAGAACGGAATGTAGCCTTATTTGAAATTGTACACAGAAAGACCTGTTTTACACTCATTCTTATCTTGCATATAAACAGTAAAACATATGGCTGCCAACAAATTCTCCAGGTTATAAATCTCCACTCATATTTTATTTTACAAAATAAAATATAGAAACCTGTTAAAAATGTATTCAAATGGGCTGACTCGGTGGGTGTTTGAATAGTTTGTTGACTATAAGAGAAAACCAAATAACGTTACACCACTATAATGATATCTTTATTCCAGATTGTATAGTCTGAAATACAGTACAAAGTACTTAGACATATAGAAAATACAATGTTCTGCTGAGTCGTGCAATTAGATTATTAGCATAATGCAGATATGTTTTCAATGTTTTATTATAAATCTCTTCTGGGGGTATACAGCCATTCATAGAGATGTATTATATTTTTACTTGCTTCACCCTAGGAATGTTAGCATCTTACAAACATAGATCTGGGACACTCCAATTTGCTTTTACAAGGGTTGTCTGAGGAGTAATGATAAATTGATAAATATCATCTGCAAGACAGTAATATATAACTTGTAATCAGTAACAGTATATTTCTCTTCAGTTACCTTCTAGCATAATTTGACAAAGTGCTAGATAAAATTACTATTGCTTAGCTTAGAAGTTAGCTCTCTTGGTAATGTAAATCAAATTGCCATCAAGGGAGCTAAAACCCCTACTAATACAGTTATGTATTCATTATAAGGTTTTTTAAAAGCAGTGTTTAAAAGTACCTGAAGTGGACCAGATGTCAGCCTCTTGCAATATCCTGTCCTGTATAGCAGAACTAAAACTGGCTGAGGGAGGGTCAGTAATAGGGACAAAACTGGTATACTGTATTAGATATATGCAAATCGAAAAAAAAAAAATTGGTTCCGTTTCATTTCTATTTGTTATTTACAAAAGTTTGTTTAGTTAAATTAGTTTAATCTGTTTAATTCGTTTTCGGAATTTGTTTTGTTTATTCGTATTCAAATCGATTCATATTTTCTAATTTGAATTTGAATTAATTCGAAAAGTTTTCCAATTCTAATTGTTTTTGAAAAGTTTTCCAATTCTAATCGTTTTCCAATTTCCAAAGAGAATAAAATAGAATAGAAAATAATGGAACAGAATACATTTTTTTTATAATAGAATAGAAAAGAATAGAATATAATATAGTAAAAGAGAACAAAATAGGATAGAAAATAACAGCATAGAATAGAATAAAAAAGTATAATTAAATAGATTATAACCATCTTCTGAAATTCAAATAAATGTAATAGAAATAGAAATAATATAACCATTTTCCAATATTCAAATAGAATCAATTTGAATTTGAATAGAATAGAAAAGAATAGAATAGAAAATAACACAATAGTATAGAAAAAAACAATATAAAATAATTAATATAACCACGGCTGCCTCCCACTTCATGGAGGGTGTCAGAACTTGTACTGAATCTCCCACAGAAAGATGAACACATCAAGCTTTGATATGTTAACCACGGCTGTCTTCCACTTCATGGAGGGTGTCAGAACTTGTACTGGATCTCCCACAGGTACTCAAATAGGGGGCTCAAATAGCGTAATTCAGTTTTTCTCTCTCGTTTATTTTAAATTCAAAAATGACATATTCCATAAAATCCATCTATCAATCGATACTTAAAGTTAAAATTGTCAGCATTCAAAAAGGCGTTCTACACAGTGCAGGACCCACGAGACACACAAAACTAGGGAAGACAGCGTCCACCGCTTACTTCCAGTTTGTCTCTTCCTGGCCGTCCTGGCCATCCATTGATAAATGGATTTTATGGAATATGTAATTTTTTATTTTAAAATAAACGAGAGAGAAAAACTGAATTACGCTATTTGAGCCCCCTTTTTTCTGTCCGAGTACCTGTGGGAAATCCACTACACCCTCCTTGATGTAGAAGACAGCTGTGGTTAACATATCAAAGCTTGATGTGTTCATATTTCTGTGGGAGATCCAGTACAAGTTCTGACACCCTCCATGACGTGGGAGGCAGCCATGGTTAACATATCAAAGCTTGATGTGTTCATCTTTCTGGTGAGTGAGAACCCCTAAGTAGGGATGAGCCGAACACCCCCGGGTTCGGTTCGAACCAGAACCTTCGAACGGACCGAAAGTTCGCGCGAATTTTCGAACCCTATACGTTATAATGGACGCGAACGTTCGAAATCAAAAGTGCTAATTACAACGGCCAATATGCATGTTAATGTCATAAAACAGGTTTGGGGACCCGGGTCCTGCCCCAGGGGACATATATCAATGCAAAAAGAACTTTTAAAAACTAACGTTTTTTCGGGAGCAGTCATTTTAATGATGCATAAAGTGAAAAAAAAAAAGTGACATTTTCCTTTAAATATGGTACCTGGGGGGTGTCCAAAGTATGCCTGTGAAGTGGCATGTGTTTCCCGTGTTTAGAACTGTCCTTGCACAAAATGACATTTGTAAAGGAAAAAAAGAAGCCATTTAAAACCACTTGCGGCTTTAGGTTTGATCTTAAGTAGAATCTGAACAGGTACATTATGAAGTGTAGCTCCATCCCAAAAAAATCTATTTTTAAGCTTTTTGGAGAACATAGGGAGGGGTTATCACCCCTGTAACATTTGCTGTCTTTGCACATCTGTTCAGAACATGTCACCTCACTTTCCGTCCCAATGATAAATGTTTTTGGAAAAGTGGGGTTTTAATTGAAACAAGGATTGGTGATAAAGTATCAGTAGAGAGGAGATACCTTTTTCCCAAATTAAATCTAACAGGATAGAATTTCCCTTCCTAGGGTAGATTTCCTCTCACTTCCTGTTTTCTCTTTCCATTTGCAAGTAGGAGTCGTTTGTAAGTTGGATGTTTGAAAGTAGGGGCCTGGCGTATATACTCTGCAGAAATTTGCCCTATTAGATGTTGGTGTAGCCACAAGACTGGTGGGCACAGGAATGGGCCCTGCTGTGAGTTAATAGATCAAGATTTGTAATTGCATGCACCTGTTGAACAGGGCAGAAAAATTGGGGGTGGTGGTGGTGGTGGTGGTGGTGGACGGTTTTGCCACAAGACTGTAAGCTCTCACAGTTACTCTTGGTGGGCGCAGGAATGGGCCCTGCTGTGAGTTATTAGATCAAGATTTGTAATTGCAAGCACCTGATGAACAGGGCAGAAAAATTGGGCCTTTGGCGGTGGTGGTGGACGGTGTTGCCACAAGACTGTAGGCCCTCATAGTTACTCTTGGTGGGCGCAGGAATGGGCCCTGCTGTGAACTATTAGATCAAGATTTGTAATTACCCGCCCCTGTTAAACAGGGGCTGAAAAATTGTGCCTTAGGCACTGGTGCTGGTGCCACAACACTGCAACCCCTCACAGAGACTGTACTTGGAGCACAGCAGTCACACGTGTTTGCGAAGCATTTTTTTAAAAAATTGTAAGTACACGCCCCTGTTAAACAGGGGCTGAAAAATTGTGCCTTAGGCACTGGTGCTGGTGCCACAACACTGCAACACGGCCCTCACAGAGACTGTACTTGGAGCACAGCAGTCACACGTGTTGCGAAGCATTTTTTTAAAAAATTGTAAGTACACGCCCCTGTTAAACAGGGGCTGAAAAAATTGTGCCTTAGGCACTGGTGCTGGTGCCACAACACTGCAACACGGCCCTCACAGAGACTGTACTTGGAGCACAGCAGTCACACGTGTTGCGAAGCATTTTTTTAAAAATTGTAAGTACACGCCCCTGTTAAACAGGGGCTGAAAAATTGTGCCTTAGGCACTGGTGCTGGTGCCACAACACTGCAACACGGCCCTCACAGAGACTGTACTTGGAGCACAGCAGTCACACGTGTTGCGAAGCATTTTTTTAAAAAATTGTAAGTACACGCCCCTGTTAAACAGGGGCTGAAAAATTGTGCCTTAGGCACTGGTGCTGGTGCCACAACACTGCAACACGGCCCTCACAGAGACTGTACTTGGAGCACAGCAGTCACACGTGTTGCGAAGCATTTTTTTAAAAAAATTGTAAGTACACGCCCCTGTTAAACAGGGGCTGAAAAATTGTGCCTTAGGCACTGGTGCTGTGGCATGGATCATTGAGGAGGAGGAAGAGGATAGTCAGTGAACATAAGAGGACAGTCACTCAGCATCAGCATAGGCAGTCTTGAAGGGATGTGACATTAAAAATTATTCGGTTATATCCGCCTCAGGTGCCTGGTAGCTGGTGGTGATCCAAGACTGATTCATTTTGATGAATGTCAGTCGATCAACCGAGGCGGTGGACAGGCGCACCCTATGATCAGTCACAAATCCTCCAGCAGCACTGAATGTGCGTTCGGAAAGAACGCTGGAGGCAGGACAGGCCAGTAGCTCAATTGCATACTGTGCAAGCTCTGGCCAGTGATCCATCCTCAGGACCCAGTAAGCCAGAGGATTTTCGGTGGGAAAGGTGTCCAAGTCTGACCTTGCCCAAGGTATTCCTGCACCATGTATATCAGACGCTGGCGATGGTTGCTGGAACCGATCATACCTTGGGGCTGCGGACTAAAAAATTGTCTGAACGCATCGGTCAGACGTCCACCTTCCCCACCGCTCCTTCTGCCACTGACCGAAGCCTCAGCAACTCGTCGCCCAGGACCAGGAGTTTGTAGCCTCCCAGTTTCTGGGAACGCGTTGCACAGACCTTTCTGCAAGGCCTCCCTGAGATGTCTCATCCTCTGCTCCCTCTGCGACGGCAAGATAAGGTCCGCAACCTTACCCTTGTACCGCGGATCAAGGAGAGTGGCCAGCCAGTAATGGTCCCTCTCCTTGATCCGAAGAACACGAGGATCCTTCCGCAGGCTTTGCAGGATCAGGGAGGCCATGCAGCGTAGGTTAGCTGAGGCATTCGGTCCGGAGTCTTCTGGGTCACTGAGGATGACATGATCGCCAGCCACCTCCTCCCAGCCACGTACAAGTCCACTGGCTTGTTGGGACTGTACATCATCCCTAAAAGACTGCTGCTGCTGATGCTGAGTGCCAGGCTCCACCTCCATGCTCACACAATCCTCCTCCTCCTCCTCCTCCTCCTCCTCCTCATCCTCTTCCTGTGTGATGGGTGGGACAGAAGGAACACTGTCCGGATAAAGGGGGCCTTGAGAGGCAAGGAAGTCCTCCTCTTCCTGCCTCTGTTCTGCCTCAAGTGCCCTGTCCATTATCCCACGCAGCGTATGCTCCAACAGGTGGACAAGAGGGACAGTGTCACTGATGCATGCACTGTCACTGCTCACCATCCTCGTGGCCTCCTCAAATGGTGAGAGGACAGTGCATGCATCCCTGATCATGCTCCACTGACGTGGGGAAAAAAACCCAAGCTCCCCTGACCCTGTCCTGGTGCCGTAGTCGCAAAGGTACTCATTGATGGCCCTCTGCTGCGTGTGCAGTCGCTGCAGCATGGCCAACGTTGAGTTCCACCTGGTGGGCATGTCAGATATTAGGCGGTTCTTGGGCAGGTTCAGCTCCTTTTGCAGCTCAGTCAGCCGAGCACTGGCATTATAAGATCGGCGGAAATGCACACAGACTTTCCTGGCCTGCCTCAGGACATCCTGTAAGCCTGGGAACCTGCCCAAGAACCGCTGCACCACCAGGTTGAGGACGTGAGCCATGCAGGGCACATGGGTGAGCTGCCCCTGTCGCAGGGCGGAGAGGAGGTTGGTGCCATTGTCAGAAACGACCATTCCTGGCTTAAGCTGACGTGGCGTCAACCACCTCTCGGCCTGCCCCTGCAGAGCTGCCAGAACCTCTGGCCCAGTGTGGCTCCTGTCCCCCAAACACACCAGCGCAAGCACGGCATGGCATCTTTTTGCCTGCGTACTTGCGTAGCCCCTTGTACGCCTACGGAGCACCGCTGGTTCCAAGGACAGAGCACTGGAGGAAGAAGAAGAGGAGGGGGTGGAGGAGAGAGGTGTGTCACAACCAGTAGCAGTAGTCGCGTTTTGGAGGCGTGGTGGCGGAACAACCTCCAACACTACTGCACCTTGTCCTGCATCCCTCCCAGCTGCCAATAGAGTGACCCAATGGGCCGTGAAAGAAAGGTACCGTCCCCTGTCCATGCCTGCTGGACCATGAGTCAGCGGTAATATGCACCTTACCGCTGACCGCCCTGTCCAGCGAGGCATGGACATTGCCCTCCACATGCCGGTAGAGAGACGGAATCGCCTTCCGCGAGAAAAAGTGGCGTTTGGGAACCTGCCACTGAGGAACCGCACATTGAACAAACTCACGGAAGGGGGCCGAGTCTACCAACTGAAAAGGCAGCAGTTGAAGTGCTAGCAATTTAGCAAGGCTAGCATTCAACCGCTGGGCATGTGGATGGCTGGGAGTGTACTTCTTTCTACGGTCCAGCAGCTGGGGCAGGGAAATTTGCCTGCTGCATTCGGACGTCGGTGTACTGCAAGTACTTGGTTGTGACACACCGAATTCTACACCTTCAGTCCTCTCAGAGCAGCTTTCAGAGAGGACTGAAGGTGTAGTGGGGATGGAGATCCCAGCTGAGGAGGAGCAAGGAGAGGTCCGCTTAGTTCTTTGGTGTGGGTCTTTTATGTGTGCCTGCCAACGAGCTGCATGGCAGGTCGCCATATGTCTGGTCATGCTTGTCGTGCCCAAGCGGCTGATGTTTTGGCCACGCGAGATACGCTTGAGACAAATATTGCAAATAGCAGTGGTGCGATCTGCTGCACTCGTCTCAAAAAAGGCCCACACCAAAGAACTTTTCTGATAACGTGCAGAGGCAGCGCCCTGCACAGGCGGAGCTCTGCGGTGTTGTACAGTTGCTGTGCTGGCCTCTACCTGGCCTCCAGGGGGCATCCTGCCTCGTTGGACATGTGACGCCGCATCCTCCTCCTCCTCGTCCTCCTCCTCATCCTCTCTCCCTTGAGGCACCCACGTGGAGTCAGTGACCTCATCATCCCCTCCCTCTTCACCACTAGAGCAAACCTGGCAGTAAGCTGCAGCTGGTGGAACTGTACTGCCAGATTCCTCAAGCTGGGTATCGTCATCCGAGCCTTCGAATCGTTGGGCATCCTCCTGGAGCATGTACCCAACACTGTGCTCAAAGAGTTCGGGGGACTCCTCAGGAGGACATGGTGGGTCTAGGGAAGGGGTGGCTGATGATGCTCTGTCAGTACCCTGAGCCTGGGTGAGAGAGGATGAGGAGGATGAGGAGGGCTTGGTCATCCATTCTACCAAGCCTTCAGCATGATGCGGCTCCACATGTCCAGCTGCCGAAAACAAAGACGCGCGTGTCCCATGGCCACGTGCTGATGACGATGCACGACCACGTCCACGTCCACGGCCACGTCCACTAGAAACAGAGCCTGCCTGCCCTGTGTTCTTGGCTCTGCACGCTCTGCCTCCCCTTGGCGGTCTTCCAGCCATTGTAGTCGGTAGTCCTGTGGGTGCTGCTGAGAAGAAAATATAGGAGCTCTGTGTGATGCCACTAACACACTAGAAGTCCTATGGGTGCTTCTGCAAAGAAAATAGAGGAGCTCTGTGTGATGCCACTAACACACTAGAAGTCCTGTGGGTGCTTCTGCAAAGAAAATAGAGGAGCTCTGTGTGATGCCACTAACACACTAGAAGTCCTGTGGGTGCTGCTGAGAAGAATATATAGGAGCTCTGTGTGATGCCACTAACACACTAGAAGTCCTATGGGTGCTTCTGCAAAGAAAATAGAGGAGCTCTGTGTGATGCCACTAACACACTAGAAGTCCTGTGGGTGCTTCTGCAAAGAAAATAGAGGAGCTCTGTGTGATGCCACTAACACACTAGAAGTCCTGTGGGTGCTTCTGCAAAGAAAATAGAGGAGCTCTGTGTGATGCCACTAACACACTAGAAGTCCTATGGGTGCTTCTGCAAAGAAAATAGAGGAGCTCTGTGTGATGCCACTAACACACTAGAAAGTCCTGTGGGTGCTTCTGCAAAGAAAATAGAGGAGCTCTGTGTGATGCCACTAACACACTAGAAGTCCTATAGGTGCTTCTGCAAAGAAAATATAGGAGCTCTGTGTGATGCCACTAACACACTAGAAGTCCTGTGGGTGCTGCTGAGAAGAATATATAGGAGCTCTGTGTGATGCCACTAACACACTAGAAGTCTATGGGTGCTTCTGCAAAGAAAATAGAGGAGCTCTGTGTGATGCCACTAACACACTAGAAGTCCTGTGGGTGCTTCTGCAAAGAAAATAGAGGAGCTCTGTGTGATGCCACTAACACACTAGAAGTCCTGTGGGTGCTGCTGAGAAGAATATATAGGAGCTCTGTGTGATGCCACTAACACACTAGAAGTCCTATGGGTGCTTCTGCAAAGAAAATAGAGGAGCTCTGTGTGATGCCACTAACACACTAGAAGTCCTATAGGTGCTTCTGCAAAGAAAATATAGGAGCTCTGTGTGTGATGCCACTAACACACTAGAAGTCCTGTGGGTGCTGCTGAGAAGAATATATAGGAGCTCTGTGTGATGCCACTAACACACTAGAAGTCCTATGGGTGCTTCTGCAAAGAAAATAGAGGAGCTCTGTGTGATGCCACTAACACACTAGAAGTCCTGTGGGTGCTTCTGCAAAGAAAATAGAGGAGCTCTGTGTGATGCCACTAACACACTAGAAGTCCTGTGGGTGCTGCTGAGAAGAATATATAGGAGCTCTGTGTGATGCCACTAACACACTAGAAGTCCTATGGGTGCTTCTGCAAAGAAAATAGAGGAGCTCTGTGTGATGCCACTAACACACTAGAAGTCCTGTGGGTGCTTCTGCAAAGAAAATAGAGGAGCTCTGTGTGATGCCACTAACACACTAGAAGTCCTGTGGGTGCTTCTGCAAAGAAAATAGAGGAGCTCTGTGTGATGCCACTAACACACTAGAAGTCCTGTGGGTGCTTCTGCAAAGAAAATAGAGGAGCTCTGTGTGATGCCACTAACACACTAGAAGTCCTATGGGTGCTTCTGCAAAGAAAATAGAGGAGCTCTGTGTGATGCCACTAACACACTAGAAGTCCTGTGGGTGCTTCTGCAAAGAAAATAGAGGAGCTCTGTGTGATGCCACTAACACACTAGAAGTCCTATAGGTGCTTCTGCAAAGAAAATATAGGAGCTCTGTGTGATGCCACTAACACACTAGAAGTCCTGTGGGTGCTGCTGAGAAGAATATATAGGAGCTCTGTGTGATGCCACTAACACACTAGAAGTCCTATGGGTGCTTCTGCAAAGAAAATAGAGGAGCTCTGTGTGATGCCACTAACACACTAGAAGTCCTGTGGGTGCTTCTGCAAAGAAAATAGAGGAGCTCTGTGTGATGCCACTAACACACTAGAAGTCCTGTGGGTGCTGCTGAGAAGAATATATAGGAGCTCTGTGTGATGCCACTAACACACTAGAAGTCCTATGGGTGCTTCTGCAAAGAAAATAGAGGAGCTCTGTGTGATGCCACTAACACACTAGAAGTCCTATAGGTGCTTCTGCAAAGAAAATATAGGAGCTCTGTGTGATGCCACTAACACACTAGAAGTCCTGTGGGTGCTGCTGAGAAGAATATATAGGAGCTCTGTGTGATGCCACTAACACACTAGAAGTCCTATGGGTGCTTCTGCAAAGAAAATAGAGGAGCTCTGTGTGATGCCACTAACACACTAGAAGTCCTGTGGGTGCTTCTGCAAAGAAAATAGAGGAGCTCTGTGTGATGCCACTAACACACTAGAAGTCCTGTGGGTGCTGCTGAGAAGAATATATAGGAGCTCTGTGTGATGCCACTAACACACTAGAAGTCCTATGGTGCTTCTGCAAAGAAAATAGAGGAGCTCTGTGTGATGCCACTAACACACTAGAAGTCCTGTGGGTGCTTCTGCAAAGAAAATAGAGGAGCTCTGTGTGATGCCACTAACACACTAGAAGTCCTGTGGGTGCTTCTGCAAAGAAAATAGAGGAGCTCTGTGTGATGCCACTAACACACTAGAAGTCCTATGGGTGCTTCTGCAAAGAAAATAGAGGAGCTCTGTGTGATGCCACTAACACACTAGAAGTCCTGTGGGTGCTTCTGCAAAGAAAATAGAGGAGCTCTGTGTGATGCCACTAACACACTAGAAGTCCTGTGGGTGCTGCTGAGAAGAATATATAGGAGCTCTGTGTGATGCCACTAACACACTAGAAGTCCTATGGGTGCTTCTGCAAAGAAAATAGAGGAGCTCTGTGTGATGCCACTAACACACTAGAAGTCCTGTGGGTGCTTCTGCAAAGAAAATAGAGGAGCTCTGTGTGATGCCACTAACACACTAGAAGTCCTGTGGGTGCTTCTGCAAAGAAAATAGAGGAGCTCTGTGTGATGCCACTAACACACTAGAAGTCCTATGGGTGCTTCTGCAAAGAAAATAGAGGAGCTCTGTGTGATGCCACTAACACACTAGAAGTCCTGTGGGTGCTTCTGCAAAGAAAATAGAGGAGCTCTGTGTGATGCCACTAACACACTAGAAGTCCTGTGGGTGCTTCTGCAAAGAAAATAGAGGAGCTCTGTGTGATGCCACTAACACACTAGAAGTCCTGTGGGTGCTTCTGCAAAGAAAATAGAGGAGCTCTGTGTGATGCCACTAACACACTAGAAGTCCTGTGGGTGCTGCTGAGAAGAATATATAGGAGCTCTGTGTGATGCCACTAACACACTAGAAGTCCTATGGGTGCTTCTGCAAAGAAAATAGAGGAGCTCTGTGTGATGCCACTAACACACTAGAAGTCCTGTGGGTGCTTCTGCAAAGAAAATAGAGGAGCTCTGTGTGATGCCACTAACACACTAGAAGTCCTGTGGGTGCTTCTGCAAAGAAAATAGAGGAGCTCTGTGTGATGCCACTAACACACTAGAAGTCCTGTGGGTGCTTCTGCAAAGAAAATAGAGGAGCTCTGTGTGATGCCACTAACACACTAGAAGTCCTGTGGGTGCTGCTGAGAAGAATATATAGGAGCTCTGTGTGATGCCACTAACACACTAGAAGTCCTGTGGGTGCTTATGCAAAGAAAATAGAGGAGCTCTGTGTGATGGGACTAACACACTTCAAGTCCTATAGGTGCTTCTGGGAAGAAAATATTGCTCTGTGTGTGTAATGGGACTAACACACTTCAAGTCCTATAGGTGCTTCTGGGAAGAAAATATAGCTCTGTGTGTGTAATGGGACTAACACACTTCAAGTCCTATAGGTGCCTCTGGGAACAAAATATAGGAGCTCTGCCTGCCTGCCACGAACACACTACAAGTCCTATAGGTGCTTCTGGTAACAAAATATAGGAGCTCTGCCTGCCTGCCACTAACACACTACAAGTCCTATAGGTGCTTCTGGGAAGAAAATATAGCTCTGTGTGTGTAATGGGACTAACACACTTCAAGTCCTATAAGTGCTTCTGGGAACAAAATATAGGAGCTCTGCCTGCCTGCCACGAACACACTACAAGTCCTATAGGTGCTTCTGGGAAGAAAATATAGCTCTGTGTGTGTAATGGGACTAACACACTTCAAGTCCTATAGGTGCTTCTGGGAACAAAGTATAGCTCTTTGTGTGTAATGGGACTAACACACTTCAAGTCCTATAGGTGCTTCTGGGAAGAAAATATAGCTCTGTGTGTGTGATGGGACTAACACACTTCAAGTCCTATAGGTGCTTCTGGGAACAAAATATAGCTCTGTGTGTGTAATGGGACTAACACACTTCAAGTCCTATAGGTGCTTCTGGGAACAAAATATAGCTCTGTGTGTGTGATGGGACTAACACACTTCAAGTCCTATAGGTGCTTCTGGGAAGAAAATATAGCTCTGTGTGTGTAATGGGACTAACACACTTCAAGTCCTATAGGTGCTTCTGGGAAGAAAATATAGCTCTGTGTGTGTAATGGGACTAACACACTTCAAGTCCTATAGGTGCTTCTGGGAAGAAAATATAGCTCTGTGTGTGTAATGGGACTAACACACTTCAAGTCCTATAGGTGCTTCTGGGAACAAAATATAGCTCTGTGTGTGTAATGGGACTAACACACTTCAAGTCCTATAGGTGCTTCTGGGAACAAAGTATAGCTCTTTGTGTGTAATGGGACTAACACACTTCAAGTCCTATAGGTGCTTCTGGGAACAAAATATAGCTCTGTGTGTGTAATGGGACTAACACACTTCAAGTCCTATAGGTGCTTCTGGGAACAAAATATAGGAGCTCTGCCTGCCTGCCACTAACACACTACAAGTCCTATAGGTGCTTCTGGAAGAAAATATAGCTCTGTGTGTGTAATGGGACTAACACACTTCAAGTCCTATAAGTGCTTCTGGGAACAAAATATAGGAGCTCTGCCTGCCTGCCACGAACACACTACAAGTCCTATAGGTGCTTCTGGGAAGAAAATATAGCTCTGTGTGTGTAATGGGACTAACACACTTCAAGTCCTATAGGTGCTTCTGGGAACAAAGTATAGCTCTTTGTGTGTAATGGGACTAACACACTTCAAGTCCTATAGGTGCTTCTGGGAACAAAATATAGCTCTGTGTGTGTAATGGGACTAACACACTTCAAGTCCTATAGGTGCTTCTGGGAACAAAATATAGCTCTGTGTGTGTGATGGGACTAACACACTTCAAGTCCTATAGGTGCTTCTGGGAACAAAATATAGCTCTGTGTGTGTAATGGGACTAACACACTTCAAGTCCTATAGGTGCTTCTGGGAACAAAATATAGCTCTGTGTGTGTGATGGGACTAACACACTTCAAGTCCTATAGGTGCTTCTGGGAAGAAAATATAGCTCTGTGTGTGTAATGGGACTAACACACTTCAAGTCCTATAGGTGCTTCTGGGAACAAAGTATAGCTCTTTGTGTGTAATGGGACTAACACACTTCAAGTCCTATAGGTGCTTCTGGGAAGAAAATATAGCTCTGTGTGTGTGATGGGACTAACACACTTCAAGTCCTATAGGTGCTTCTGGGAACAAAATATAGGAGCTCTGCCTGCCTGCCACGAACACACTACAAGTCCTATAGGTGCTTCTGGTAACAAAATATAGGAGCTCTGCCTGCCTGTCACTAACACACTACAAGTCCTATAGGTGCTTCTGGTAACAAAATATAGGAGCTCTGCCTGCCTGCCACTAACACACTACAAGTCCTATAGGTGCTTCTGGTAACAAAATATAGGAGCTCTGCCTGCCTGTCACTAACACACTACAAGTCCTATAGGTGCTTCTGGTAACAAAATATAGGAGCTCTGCCTGCCTGTCACTAACACACTACAAGTCCTATAGGTGCTTCTGGTAACAAAATATAGGAGCTCTGCCTGCCTGCCACGAACACACTACAAGTCCTATAGGTGCTTCTGGTAACAAAATATAGGAGCTCTGCCTGCCTGCCACGAGCACACTACAAGCCCCTCTTTGTCAATCAATCTTTGTAACTGAATCTATCTAACTCAATCTCTGCAAGTGAATCTCTCTCTCTATCTATCTAAATGCAGCAGAGTGTCACAGGAACAGCCTGCTCAATCTGCGCCGGAACAGCATGTGACCGGCGCAGACGGCGTGGCGGCGTTTTATAGGGGGGGGCGTGTACTACAGCCCCTGAGCTGTAATTGGCTACAGGCGTCCTGCCTGTAGCCAATTATGGCTCTTCGAGTTTCCGGGGCTGTGATTGGCCAAGCATGCGGGGTCACAGTGCATGCTTGGCCAATCATCAGCCAGCAATGCACTGCGTCGGCCGCGCCGGCCGCAATGCATTGCGGGGCCGCGCGCAACACACGAACGTGATGCGAGCGGCCAAAATAGTTCTGGGCTCGCCGAGCGAGCGAACGCCCGGTGCTCGATGCGAACGTGGGTTCGCATCGAGCACCGGGCCCATCCTTACCCCTAAGGGGAGTGTGACGCATGGCTTGCAGAGTCTGGTGTGAGGTGCACATCTTTAAACCACATTAGGACCACCATCTGTGTATTCCTGGACTTTTATCACCATCTATCACTCTTCAATTTTCTCATGTGCCATTACCATATGAAAGCTGGTCATAATATGTAATGACAGTAGCGCCACTTTAGTAATCAGAGGTACCTCTAGAGTATCTGTGGACATTTGCTATATTGTATGAAATGATATGTACCTGTCCAACAGGTGCATAGATTATAGAAAATAGATTTTTGGGTGTAGGTGACGCCTTCCCACCGTAACCGTATTGAGCAGGGATATGCAATTAGAAGACTTCCAGCTGTTGCAGAACTACAAATCCCACGAGGCCTAGCAAGACTCTGACAGCCACAAGCATGACACCCAGAGGCAGAGCATGATGGGACTTGTAGTTTTGCAACAGCTGGAGGTCCGCTAATCGCATATTCCTGCTATAGAGGTACTCTTGATGAAAGCAAGAATTGGCTTTGCTGTAAAATACTGCAGTGATATGCACCTGTCAAACCTTACAACCGTAACCCTATAGAGGTACTCTTGATGAAAGCAAGAATTGGCCTTGCTGTAAAAAAATTGCAATGATATTCACCTGTCAAACAGGTGCATACAAATTACTCTTTGGGTGTCGGGGCACCTTCCCAGTGTAACCCTATAGAGGTGCTCTTGATGAAGGCAAAAAAAATTACAATGATATGCACCTGTCAAACAGGTGCTGAAATATTGGTCTTAATTGTGCCCATGAAACCTATACCAAAAACATTCTTCCAGATTAAATGATTGAACACCCTCAAAGCTAGGCAGCTTCGAAGTCTTGCAGAGATTCCACATCCCAAAAATACTTAATCAGTTACATGGGCATCAGGGGCTTCATAGCTGGTAGGGATGAGCCGAACACCCCCGGGTTCGGTTCGCAACAGAACCCGCGAACAGACCTAAAGTTTGTGCGAACATTAGAACCCTATTAATTACAATGGACGCGAATGTTCGAAATCAAAAGTGCTAATTTTAAAGGCTAATATGCATGTTATTGTCATAAAAAGTGTTTGGGGACCTGGGTCCTGCCCCAGGGGACATGTATCAATGCAATTTATTTTATTTTTTTAAACGGCTGTTTTTTCAGGAGCAGTGATTTTAATGCTTAATGTGAAACAATAAAAGTGTAATATTCCTTTAAATTTCGTACCTGGGGGGTGTCTATAGTATGCCTGTGAAGGGGCGCATGTTTCCCATGCTTAGAACTGTCCCTGCACAAAGTGTAATTTTTGCAGGAAAAAAAGCTATTTAAAATCACTCTCGGCTAATGAATTGTCGGCTCCCGTAATACAGAGAACAGTCATTCATTGAAAGTCATTGATAAAAAAAAAGTCATTGATAAAAAAAAAAAAAGCGTGGGGGTCCCCCCAAATTCAAATACCAGGCCCTTCAGGTCTGCTATGGATATTAAGGAGAACCCTGAGTCAAATTATTAAAAAAAAATGACGTAGGGGTCCCCATAAATATCCATACCAGACCCTTCAGGTCTGGGATGGATTTTAAGGGGAACCCCGGCTAAAAAAAAAAAAAAAAAGGCGTGGGGTCCCCCTCAAAATCCATACCAGACCCTTATCTGAGCACGCAACCTGGCAGGCCACAGGAAAAGAGGGGGGGACGAGAGTGGCTCCCCCTCCCTCCTGAACCGTACCAGGCCACATGCCCTTAACGTTGGAAGGGTGCTTTGGGGGTCTGTGACCCCTCAAAGCACCTTGTCCCCATGTTGATGAGGACAAGGGCCTCTTCCCCACAACCCTGGCCATTGGTTGTGGGGGTCTGTGGGCGTGGGGCTTATCGGAATCTGGAAGCCCCCTTTAACAAGGGGACCCCCAGATCCCGCCCCCCCCCCCCTGTGTGAAATGGTAAGGGGGTACGAAAGTACCCCTACCATTTCACCAAAAAAGTGACAAAAATTGTAAAAATGACAGGAGACGGTCTTTGACAATTCCTTTATTAAAATCTTCTTTCATCTTCTTTCTTCTGGTCTTCTTCCTTCTTCCTTTCTTCATCCTTCGGTTTCTTCATCTTCTCCTTCCAGCATCTTCTTCCATCTTCTTCTTCCTCCGATCCGCTTCTTCTTGCTCTGGTCTTCTCGTCCGGCATCTTCTTCCATGGCATCGGCGTCTTCTTGGGCCGCTCTGCGCAATGGGAGGCTCCCGCTGTGTGAGGCTTCGCTGCGTCTGACAGGTCTTTTATAACGTCATGAGGAAAGCCATAGGGAAGTCCCCATGACGTCCCCGTGCATCAGAGGGGGCGGGGTCACCAGGTGGCCCTGCCCTCGTTATAAAAGACCTGTCAGACGCAGCGAAGCCTCACACAGCGGGAGCCTCCCATTGCGCGGAACGGCCCAAGAAGAGACGCCGACGCCATGGAAGAAGATGCCAGACGAGAAGACCAGAGCAAGAAGAAGTGGATCGGAGAAAGAAGAAGATGGAAGAAGGAAGAAGACCAGAAAAAAGAAAAAAGATGAAGAAGAAAGAAGATTTTTAATAAAGGAATTGTCAAAGACCGTCTCCTGTCATTTTTACAATTTTTGTCACTTTTTTGGTGAAATGGTAGAGGTAACCCCTTACCATTTCACACAGGGGGGGGGGATCTGGGGTTCCCCTTGTTAAAGGGGGCTTCCCGATTCCGATAAGCCCCCTGCCCGCAGACCCCCACAACCAATGGCCACGGTTGTGGGGAAGAGGCCCTTGTCCTCATCAACATGAGGACAAGGTGCTTTGAGGGGTCACAGACCCCAAAAGCACCCTCCCAATGTTGAGGGCATGTGGCCTGGTACGGTTCAGGAGGGAGGGGGGGCGCTCTCGTCCCCCCTCTTTTCCTGCGGCCTGCCAGGTTGCATGCTCGGATAAGGGTCTGGTATGGATATTTAGGGGGACCCCTACGTCATTTTTTTTTTTTGACGCAGGGTTCCCCTTAATATCCATAGCAGACTTGAAGGGCCTGGTAATTTAATTTGGGGGGACCCCCACGCTTTTTTTTTTTTTTTTTTATTTTTTAATGACTTTTTTTTTTATCAATGACTTTCAATGAATGGCTGTTCTCTGTGTTACGGGAACCGGCAATTCATTAGCCGCAGATGGCTGCCTTAGATGACACAACAGGCCAGAAGGGTAAAGGTGGTTTAATGTGATACTGCAATGCTGTACTAACAGCACGCACACACTACACTAATCCCCAGAATCACAGCAGATAATGTCAGCAGTCAGCAGCACTCAGCAGCATTGATCACAGCACAGATAATGTCAGCAGCACTGCAGAATGGATCACAGCAGATAATGTCACTAACGCCGGAACACACTACACGAGGCCGCTGGCGCGGCGGCCTTATATAATGTGGGGCGTGTACTAAACCCCCTGAGCTATGATTGGACACAGGCATCCTGCCTGTGGCCAATTATTGCTCTCCTCGCCGCTGGCTCTATGATTGGCCAAGCATGCGGGGTCACAGTGCATGCTTGGCCAATCATCAGCCAGCAATGGACTGCGACTGGCGCAGTGCATTGTGGGCCGTTCGCATTACATGAATTTGATGCGAACTGCCCAAATAGTTCTGGGCTCAAAGAACGGTCGAACGCCCGATGTTCGATTCGAACGTGGGTTTGAATCGGACACCGGGCCCATCCCTAATAGCTGGTAATCCAGGACTGATTCATTTTAATAAAAGTCAAACGGTCCACGGAGTCTGTGGACAGACACGTTCTATGATCAGTAATAAAACCTCCAGCAGCACTGAATGCCCGTTCTGAAAGCACACTGGATGCAGGGCAGCCCAACAACTCAATAGCATACCGGGCAAGTTCTGGCCAATGGTCTATTCTCATGACCCATTAAGTCAGTGGATCATCAGCTGGAAAGTTCTCCATCCCTGTTTTGGCCCCGAGGTAATCATTCACCATGTGATGCAGACGCTGCATATGGGATGTGGAAGCTGACAGCCCTGGGCGGCGAGGACTAAAATTCTGAAATGCCTCACTAGAGCAGATGCCTTCTCCAATGCTCCTCTCTTGACCAACAGAAGACTCAAAACTAAGTTTTCCACAACAATGTAACCTACTGGAGTCAGCAAAAACATTCAATAAAATCATCTTTAACATGTCCTCAAGAGATTTTATCTTCTGCACTCTCTGTGGGGACGGGGTGAGGTCTGAGACCTTCCCCTTATAACGGTGGTCAAAGAGGGTTGCCAACCAGTAATCATCCTTCTCCTTTATGCCACATATTCTTGGGTCCTTTTGCAGGCTTTGAAGCATGAGGTTGCCCATGCGCCTCAAATTTGCAGAGGCTTGAGAAGCAGACTCCTCTGGGTCACTCAGGATGGCAGCATCTTGAACTTCCTCCTCCCAGCCACGTACTAACCCCAAAGGTCCTGGAGTTGGAAAGCCATCGCTTACAGATTGACGCATGTCTTCCTCTTCTTCGAAGCCTATGAAAGTGCCAGAATCTTCCTCCTCATCCTTCTCCCCTCTCTCCTGTTGTGTGTTCTGTGACATAGGAATGATGGTGTCTGGATAGAGAGGAAAGGAAGTCCTCCTCTTCCTCCTGCTGCTCTGCCTCCAGTTCCCTGTTCATAATGCCACGCAGTCTGCTCCAGCAGGAACACAACAGGGATTGTGTCTGATGCATGCACTGTCATGGCTTGTGGCCTCCTCAAATGGTGACAATACAGTGCATGCATCCTTAATGATCAGCCATTGGCGTGGGAAGAAAAAGCTGAGGCGGCCTGAGCCTGTAGTCATACCATATTCGCACAGGTACTCGTTGATGGCCCTCTGCTGCATGTATAGCCACTGCAACATTGACAAAGTCAAGTTCCACCTGGTGGGCATTTCACAAATCAGGCGGGTGCATTTCCTGCTGAATTTCAGCCAACCCAGCACTGGCTGTGTATGACCGCCTGAAATGGCTACAGACTCTTCTGACCAGCTTTACCACATCTTGCAACCCTGGGTACGTATTTAGGAAATGTTGCCGCATCAAATTGAGGACATGTGCTAGGCATGGCACATGTGTCAACTTTCCCTGTCTAAGGGCGGACAGGAGGTTTGAGCCATTATCGCACACCATCACCACCATCAAATTTGACAAGCTTGCATTTGGATGCTGGGCATGTGGGTGGCAGTGGCTGTATTTTTTTTCCGCTGTAGCAGATGGGGCAGAGGAATTTGCTAGCTACAGTCTACAGCTGGTGGTGTGCTGCTGGCATATGTGCTGCTAGGACCTGGGACACCCTGTGCTATACCATCATCCCTGTCAGTGGAGGTTGCTGAGAGGTAATTACTTGGTATAGCAGGAGGGACAGATTTGTGCCCCTTTTGTGTGGCTTTTAGGTGCCCTTGCCAACGGGCTCAGTGGATGGACGTTAAATGCCTTGTTAAGCATGTGGTACCCAAATGGTTGGTGTTTTTGCCACGTTTGATGTGTCTGAGACACAGTTTGCAGATAGAAACAGTGCAATCTGCTGCGAATGTGCTGAAAAAGGCCCAGACAGCAGATCTTGGGGAGTGGGCCGGGAGATAGCAGCTGCAGAATGTGATGGAATAGGGTGGCTGCTCTCTACTCTTTTTGGCACCCAAGTCGAGTCAGTGACCTCATCATCATCTCCATCTCCTCCATCTTCATCATAACCACTGGAGACAACTTGGCAATACGCTGCGGCTTGGGGAACATGAATGCCAATTTGTCTACCAGTGTTCCTCCCTCTCTCTAGGCTCATGTTCCTGTCATCCTCACCCTCAGAAACAACATCTGAATCCAGTAATGGCTGGGCATCATCAAGGTGCAAGTGGCTGATGCTGTGGTCAAATAAATTAGCTGACTCCTCAATGGATGATGACAGAAATAAATGTGGACAAGGAAGCAGGTTTATCCACTCTGGCAACTGCAGGGGACTGCACGCTTGTCTCTGCTTGCGTGACAGAGGATGAAGAGGATGAGGAAGGTTTAGAAAGCCAGTTCACCTCCTCCTCTGCATGCTGTGGTTGGATAGCACGGTCAAACTCACTAAACAGAGAAAATGATGCCCTGCCTGAGGACTGACCACCATGTCCACCATTGCCTGTGGACACATTTGTTGCTGGCCCCCTTACAGTGCCCAGGGAACGTCTGCCTCTCCTTGTTGTCCTCCCAGACATTATTGGGAGCGAGGGGGGGTGCTTATAAGCAAATGTAAAGAAGAAGTTGAAATCTGTACATAGATGCACTTTAATCAATGTAAAGAGGTGTTTGGTGCACTTTAATTCTCACACTACACAGACACACTCCACATATACACTATAATATACTGCAATATAATGCGCCAAGCGTACAGTGATGCACAGATCTATATGGTGTTAAACTGGCAGTAACGGACACAAAACTATATGGTGTTAAACTGGCAGTAATGCACACAAAACTATATGGCGTTAAACTGGCAGTAACGCACAAAGCGATATGGCGTTAAACTGGCAGTAACGCACACAAAACGATATGGCGTTAAACTGGCAGTAACGCACACAGAAGTAAATGGCGTTAAACTGGCAGTAACGCACACAGAAGTAAATGGCTTAAACTGGCAGTAATGCAATCAAATAGACAGTGTTCAACCGTCACTACACTGACGCTATCTGAACTGTCCCTACTCACTGTCCCTATACACTAATGTAAAGATTACTGACACGGTCTCACTACACTTCAGTGAAACTATATGAGCTGGTCCTCCTCACTACACTCACACTATCCCTAGACTGACACTTAACTAATATTCTACACTGACAATTGAAGCAAAATAGCACAGTATAGCACCTTAACCACTTACGTACTGCCTGCCGCAGTTTTACGTTGGCTGTTTGAAGGAGAATATCGTTGTCCTGGGAGCAGCTAGCTGCCATAACTCCAATATCCCCTTCTTCAGCAAGAGGGCCGCTACAAGATAAAAGTGGTCTCTGTGGCGGATTCACTGCAAGATCACTTTTATTGGTGGCGGGAGAAGGCCCCCCTCCCGCCACGATCCAGTGCCCTCCGCTGCTTACCGGAGCTGTCAGAAATGGTGGTGCCGATCGCGCGCTCTCATGTCAGGTATGGAGACGAGTGAGGGGAAGATGGCCCCCACCCGTCTCCATACAATTGCTGGGCGGAAGCGACGTCAAAACGTCACTTCCGCCCACAGCTCTTACAGGGCCATTTTTTTAAATAATTTTTTTAAATGACAATTTTATTTTATTTTTTATTGCATTTTTGTCTAAATATGAGATCTGAGGTCTTTTTGATGGATGTTTACATTCCTTGTAATAGGAATAAAAGTGACACATTTTTTTTTCTAGAAAAACAGTGTAAAAATAAAAAATAAAAGGTAAAATAAATAAGAAAAAAAATAAAAAAATTTTAAACGCGCCCCGTCCCGACAAGCTTGCGTGCAGAAGCAAACGCATACGCAAGTAGTGCCCGCATATGAAAACAGCGTTCAAACCACACGTGTGGTATCGCCACGATCGGTAGAGCGAGAGCAATAATTCTAACCCTAGACTCCCTTTGTAACTTAAAACATGCAACCTTTAGAATTTTTTAAACGTTGCCTATGGAGATTTTTAAGGGTAAAAGTTTTTCGCCATTTCACGAGCGGGTGCAATTTTGAAGCGTGACATGTTGGGTATCAATTTACTCGGTGTAACATTATCTTTCACAATATAAAGAAAATTGGGCTAACTTTACTGTTGTCTTATTTTTTTATTCAAAAAAGTGTATTTTTTCCCCAAAAAGTGTGCTTTTTGGGGAAATACGCTGCGCAAATACGGTGTGACAGAAATTATTGACTGCCATTTTATTCTCTAGGGTGTTAGAAAAAAAATCAATAATGTTGGGGGTTCTGCTTCAGCCAATCAGGGCTTACAATGCACTGTTCAGGGCCACAATGCATTGTGGTCGGTTCGGGGGGGCCGAACAAACGGTCAAATGACCCGTTTGTTCGGATATTCGCTGAACAACCGAACAACGAAAATTTGGCTGGAACTTATGCTCGGACAGAACCGTTCTCCCATCCCTATTGTCTACAAGGTTTAGGAGTGTGTCTATGGGAATGTTTGACCATTCTTCCAGAAGTGCATTTGTGAGGTCAGGCACTGATGTGGACGAGAAGGCCTGGCTCGCAGTCTCCGCTCTAATTCATCCCAAAGGTGTTCTATTGGGTTGAGGTCAGGACTCTGTGCAGGCCAGTCAATTTCCTCTACCCCAAACATGCTCATCCATGTCTTTATGGACCTTGCTTTGTGCACTGGTCCAAATCATTTGGTGGAGGAGGATTATGGTGTGTGGTTGTTTTTCAGGGGTTGGGCTTGGCCCCTTGGTTCCAGTGAAGGGGCTGAGGACTCCAATGCTACCATTTAATGAGCGCCTCCTGCAGCAATTGTTTCCCTCAGCACGGTTTTTTCAATTTTTCACCGTGGAAAGGGCCCATCATATACTCTCCACTAGGGGGCCTCAAGGAGCGCCACCTCGCACCTTCATCTTTAAAGCGGTTCTGCACTCTGAAAAAAAATTTTTTTTTTTAGGATGTAATATAAAGTGTGCTTACCTTTATTAGGGGACTCACCTGTTCCATCTTCCATCTCGATCGCCGCCGGTTTTCGTCCGATGAAGTTCCTCGTCTTCTTCTTTAGTGCTGGGGGCCATCTTGCCTGTGGGCATGTGAAACACCCACAGGGACTTTAGATGGCCCAGCATGCACTGCCGTTACTCGCGCGTGCGCAGTAACGGCTCATCTGCCGAGATCTCACGAGATTTCGGCAGATGCGGCCGAAATCTCGGGAGATTTCGGAAGATGTGGCCGAAATCTCGCGAGATTTCGGAAGATGCCCGCACTGACTCCTGGGATCAATGACACCAGATCCCAGGAGACAGTGCGCCGTGACGACGATCGACGCAAGACCCCGCCCGCCGCCGCAGAGGGAGAAGACCGGAAGTCTTCAATTACAAGGTAAGTAAAAAAAAAAAAAAAAAAAAAACATTTCATTTAGTACTCTTTGCCTGATTTGGAAGGCAAAGAGATTTACTAAATGAAAAGGGTGCAGAACCGCTTTAAGTTGTTGCACTTCTGAGACCATGACCTGGTTATGAGAGTGGCCAGAGCCCTGGGAGAGTTGCATTTTGAGAATGCTAAACTGCTGCTTTTCCAAGATTATTAGTTGGAAACGCAGCATCAGAGGAAATCATTTGATTCGGTGAGAGCGAGACTCTGCACCAAGAGCATCAAATACACAAGCAGTTCCCACCTTCTCTCACATTGGAGTCTGATCCGGTAGAGAGCTTACTCATTGCTAAGGTTATAAACAAGCCCTTATCTTCTCTATACTTCTGCCTTTCTATAGCCCCTACTAACAAGTTGTACAGGACTTTTGCTAAATGGCAGGTATTTATCCCCAGTTTGAAAGAGGAGAAGTAGGAAGACTGCTTGTCCTTGTTTGTTACGAACATGATATCAGCCAGGGATTGGTTCTTCCAGATTAAATTCCTGCATAGGGCCTACTTTACCCCCAAGAGATTAATGGAAATGAATCCCGCAGTCTCAGACCCCTGCCCGAGATGTGGTACACAGGCTGCTTCCTTTTTACACATGGTTTTGATCCTGTCCACAGATCGATGCGTATTGGCTAGCGGTCCTTGCTGATCTAAATTGGATCACTAATTTAACCCTTGGGTCGGATCCCAAAATCATGCTTCTAAATGTCTTTGATGACCACACTATAGGCCACTATACTAGGTTATTTTTGAGGTACGCCACCTTCTATACACGGAGGGATATTTCTTCATTGGAAGGATGCTCTATAATGTAATGAGGTGTCATTGGAGACCAGTTTCTGGATGGCCTGGCACATTCTGATAGGTCGTCTCTGACTTTTAATCATGTAACTTCAACTAGTGTTTACTTAAGTTAAAAAAAAAAAAAGTTGTAGACACTATCCAGTGATCTCTTTTGTTGTTTTCTGTTTTTCAGTATGGTGTCCATCCAGAATACATATGTGGACTGTAAGAGGCAGGGTTGGCAATCTGTTGTTTGTAACATGTTAGCAAGATTGGGTGAACACCTAGAGGATAGTTTGCTAGCATTAAGCCTTCTATAAATCAGATAAGTGTGTGACAATTTTTCTAATTGTAAAATTCAAAAACAATATAATCAACTCCCTGATTAGTGGAACCTTTGAAGCACAATCAATTATACAGTGAGGAGAACATTTTTCTCAGTATGTATGAAATATGTGCAATATTAAACAGCATTTCTTTCAAATTCAAGGACAGGGTTAATTTCTTTGCCAGTGTTATATCCATAAATAACTCTTCTGTAGCTATCCCAAGAGTATCAATTTCCATTTAATTAAAATAGTTGGCTCTGGCTCAACTCTTCCACAAATGGGTAAATAATTAGTAAAGAAGGCTGAACGAATGAAGTTATTTAAAATACATATTTTATTTTTAGATTGTAAAAGGACAGAGATACTTTATGGACTGATACATTTAATTATCTGGAAATAAAATTTCACAGATATTCAACAATCTAGAAAACATTTAAACACCACTTTCATTAAATCCTGTAATTTAGTCATAGACCTGGTAGAGAATAGAAGGACCAATAGATGAGTACTGTGCATGACTGTCCAACAGAAGACTGCAGTGGAGAGACAGGAGAGAAATCTGCAAAATATTGTATTCAATTTCAGTGGTTCTAAAAGGAAAATTAACTAAGATGGTATGTTTAATATGTTTTATTTATTTGGACTAGAACCTGATATGAAAAAACAACCAGTTAAAGAACATTTCTAGGCATGGGGTTTACCACTGCTGGGTACATTGAGGAGGTTAGAGGGGCTTTTAAAGAGGAACTAAAGACAGACATACTCCCCTTTCCAACGTTCCCTCCAGTGCTGGCATCTTCTTCTGTGTTCCAGTTTTCAGGCCTCTTGAGTGGCAGAAGCTAGTCATCTCAGCATACAGGATCAGGCTAGCTGCTGTTAGCTGAGCACTGCATGTGCTTGCTAAATAAGTGTAGCTCAGTAGTTAACTGACAGGAAAGGAGCAGATGCAGTCACACTGTACTGTTGCTGCTATGTGTGCGTGTATCCACAAAATACTTCTACGCAGATACAGTGTCAGGAACCATAAATCAGACTGAGACAGAAGTGCAGTAAAAATCACACTTTTTAATAAAATGGTAAAATGGTACAAACAGAGCAAACATAGTCAAAACATAGCCAGGGTTCGGTAACCAGAGAGGGTAGTCAGAAAAATTCAGTAAAACAGGAATCCAGAGATCATTGTAGTAGAGGCAGTAAACAGGATCAGGAACCAGAAGGGACGTCAGCTAGGCAAAAGTCTTTAACAGGAAAACACAGCAGAGAGTATCCACATATGTTGACCAGGTAAAGGCACAGGAGATCTGATCCAGGCAGTTTAAATAGCCAGCAGGGCTAGCTGATGAGCAGGATATGAAGACCAGGTGAGCCACTGTGGAATGAAGAGTACTGGCAATTAACCGATGGCTGAGCACAGAGCTCTTAGAAGGAAGGGCTAAGCCCAGCCCTGACAGTACCCCATCCTCAATGACCCCTCCCCCCCTCGGAGGACCACCAGGTTTGAGGGGAAAATGTCTATGGAAAGCATGGAGGAGTATAGGAGCATGTACATCAGAGGATGAGACCCAAGAGCGTTCCTCCGGACCGCACCCTTTTCAATGAACAAGGTACTGTTTGGGCCCACAGAACCTACTGGAATCAGCGATAGATTGTATTTCATACTCCTCATGGTTCTCAACCTGAACTGGGTGAGGACATGGTACCGAGGTGGGGAAGCGGTTGCATACGAAAGGTTTCAATAAGGAGACATGAAATACATTAGAAATACACATATTAGAAGGAAGGTCTAAAGTGTAAGCCACTGGGTTGAAACTATGGAGAATATGGAAAGGCCCAATAAACCGTGGTGCGAGTTTCAGTGAGGGAACACAGAGTCGAAAGGTTGCGAGATGACAGCCAGACCCTGTCCCCAACTTGGTAGGAAGGCGCAGGTAGTCGTTGTATGGAGTTGGTACCTTTCATTGGCATGTTGGCAAGGACTCTTGTACCTGTACCCAAGTGGAATGAAGACCACTGAGATGCTCCTCCAATGCAGGAATACTCTGAGGAACAAATGAGCAACATGGATGGTTGGAAACCATAATTTGCAATGAATGGAGGCAATCGTGAAGCAGTATTGATGGCAGTATTGTGAGCAAACTCCGCCCAAGGTAAGAGGTCTCACCAGTTGTTATGGTGGTCAGAAATGTAGCAACGTAAAAACTGCTCCAAAGACTGGTTGGCTCATTCTGTGGCCCCATTGGAGTGCGGATGATAGGCAGTGGAGAAGGAAAACTGAATTCCCAACTGTGAACAAAAGGCTCGCCAAAACCTGGACACAAACTGGCTACCCCTGTCTGAGATGATAACCTTGGGTAGCCCATGTAAGCAAAAGATCTCCTGAGAAAAAATGGAAGCCAGTTCTTTGAATGTGGGCAACTTGGTGGAATACATTTTTGAGAACCGGTCAACCACCATAAGGATAACTATGTTGCCCTGTGAGTTGGGTAACTCCACAATAAAATCCATAGACAGGTGGGTCCAAGGCCTATGTCCATTGGGTATGGGTTGTAGGAGGCCCACTGTAAAGCCCCATACACACGGTCGGACTTTTTCATCAATTTGGTCCGATCGGACAAGGTTGTTGAAAAATCAGACCGTGTGTATGCACCATCGGACAGTGTTCGTCGGTTTGTCCGTCGGACAAAGTCTTATCTCCTGCTGGAAAGATTTCCCGTCAACCCGGTCCGATCACACCAAATCCGAGCGTGTGTACGCTTGTCCGACCGGACAAAGTGCTACGCATGCTCAGATCACATTACAAGACCAAAGCTATTGGCTACTAGCCTCTACGTAGTCCCGTCGTAGGCAACAAACGTCACCACGTTCAGAATGATCGGATTTTCCGACAACTTTGTCCGATCGTGTGTACGCAAAACCAACATCAGACAAAGTATGACGGACATGGTCCGACGGACCTGGTCCACGGATTGTCCGCGCGTGTGTATGGGGCTTAAGGTGTTGTGGTGTCTTACTCTGAGCACACACAGAACAAGCAGCTATGAAGGCGGCTACATCAGCGCATATACTGGTCCACCAGAATTGTTGGGAAATAGTCCAAATTAGTTGATTTTTCCTTGGGTGGCCAGCAGGTAAGTCTGGAGCATTGCAGTGCGGAGACTCTCAGGGACAAAGCAGCAGTCACAAGGTTTCTGAGGAGGAGAATGGATCTGAGCTCAAATAATTCTGTCACCCAAATGTGAAGTGAGACTTGCTAACCGTAGCCAGAATACGATCAGGTGGTATCACAGGAACAGGAACCGACTCCATCTTGGAAGCGGAGGAAAACAGTCACGACAAAGCATCAGCCCTTACATTCTTAGTACCGAGTAAGAATGAGAGTACGTAATTGAAGCTTGACAAGAAAAGAGCCCATTGCACCCTTCTGGGAGAGAAGTGTTTAGCCTCAGACAAGAATGTTAGATTCTTATGGTCAGTCAGAATAAGAACCGGCACAGTGGTACCTATGTGGAGATGCCTCCACTCTTTGAGGGTAAAATGATTGCTAAAAACTCTCTGTCCCCAATCTCATAATTGCATTCCGCAGGAGACAATTTCTTGGAAAAGTAGCCACAAGGATGCATAGTGCTCTCAGAGGTAGGACGTTGAGACAGTAGGGCACCAACTCCAGTCTCGGATTCATCAACCTCAAGGATGAAAGATACCGTAGGATCAGGATGTACTAACACGGGAGAAAAACAAAGGCAGCCCTGAGACTCTCAAAGGCATTAATGTAATCCGGAGACCAAATCTGTGGGTTTTGCTGTCATTTCTAGTCATATCAGTCAGGGATTTGACCAGAGACGAGAAGTTATGAATAAACTTCCGATAATAATTGGCCAAGCCAAGAAAATGTTGCAATGGATGAAAACCCATGGGTCGGGGTCACTGTAGTACTGCCGTTCATCGAAAAACCAGCAGTGGAAATGCATAACCCAGGAAATACATAACCCAGGAATTTAACCTGGTTACGATGAAACTCGTACTTCTGCAATTTACAATGCAGGGTATTATCTCTCAGCTTCTGAAGCACACTGCAGACATCTGTGTGGTGGCTCTCTAGGGACTTGGAAAATATGAGGATATCGTCGAGATAAACCACTAGACATAGCGGCAACAAATCTCGGAGGACATCGTTGATAAATTCCTGGAAAACTGGCAGGGTGTTGCAAAGACCAAACCGTGTTACAAGGTATTTGTAATGCCTGTTCTGGTATTAAACGCAGTTTTCCTTTGGTCGCCCTCCTTGATCCTCACGAGATTGTATGTCCCTCTCAGATCAAGGTTCGTGAAAAACGTTGCTCCCTTAAGGCAGTCAAATAACTCCGTAATCAATGGAATCAAAAAAAGCATTCTTAATCGTGAAGCGATTGAGGCCCCTATAATCAATACAAGGTCTCAGTCCACCACTCTTCTTTTTCACAAACAAGAAACCAGCACCAGCAGGAGATGAGGATTTATGGATGAATCCTCGAGAAAGTGCGTCAGCAACATACTCCTCCATGGCTTTGTCCTCTGAGACAGACCGAGTAAGTCACCAGGTTGAAGGTCAATTGCACAAATTTGATCAGTGTGGAGCCAAAATACTGGCTTGACCTTTCACCAAGACATTGCTAAATTTGCGGTATTCCTCCAGCAGGGAAGAGAGTGAAGAGGTGCACAAGACCTTAGCCACTTTCTTAAAACATGTCTTCCTGCATTGTGGTGACCAGAAAAGAACCTCAGCACAAAGCCAATTAAAAGAGGGGTTGTGCTTCTGTAACCAAGAATAACCAATAACCACCGCAAAATGAGGTGAGGAACAGACTTGGAATTGGATTATCTCATGGTGAAGAGCCCCTATGGCCATGGTCAACAGAGCAGTCTCATAAGTCACATGGGCAGGTTGTAGAGGTCTCCCATCAATAGCCTCAATGGCAAGCTGCAGCAGAACTGAGTGCTTGAACACAAAGGCACCATCTATGAACAGGCCTGCAGCCCAGAGTCAATTAAAGCCTGTATCTCAATGGATGACGCCACATAAGGTCTGTCCCCTACAGGACAAGCATCCTCCCGGATGATTAGGACAAGTATTCCGGAAGTGACCTGCCTGGCCACAATAAAGGCACAATCGCTCCCTCCTCCTAAAGGCCCTCTCCCCTGCAGAGAGACGTGTGAAGCCCAACTGCATGGGTTCTACTTCACTGGCAGACTTGGTACCAGGAGGCATGGGAGGTGAGGGAGACAAGGGTGGGACTGCAAAGCTCGGAGACAAATGTACAGGAGGCTTCCGCAAGCGCTCCTTAAAGGAAGGTCTCTCTCAGAGTCTGGAGTCAATATGAATGGTAAACGTGATCAACTTCTCCAGCTCAGTGGGTATGTCTCCTATCTCATCTTTTGATGGTATCCGAGAGACCATGCAAAAAAGCAGCCATGAGGGCCTTATTGTTCCAAGCAACCTCTGCTGCCAGAGTACAGAATTCAATGGTGTATGTTCTTGTACTCTGTTTGATGAATATGAGGCTCTTGGCAGCAGAAGTGGAGCATGCGGAAATGTCAAATACCTGTTTAAAGGAAGCCTCAAACTCTGGGTAACTCAGGACGACAGGGGTTTGCATCCCCCATAGAGGGTTTGCCCAGGCCAAGGCTCTCTCAGAAAGCAAAGAAAACATGAAGCCTAATTTGCTTCTGACTGTGGGAAACGCCTGGGGCAGCATCTCAAAGTATATCCCAACCTGGTTGAGCAACCCTCTGCATTCAACTGGGTCAGCCCCAAATCGCTGGGGAAGCGGAGTGGAACCAGACATACCTCTTATAGAGGTACTTTTCAAGGTGGGTGCCTGCAACACAGGTTGTACCGGAACAGCCTCAGTGGGAGGATCCAGGTGAGCAGTGTGAATCAGGAGCGTCTGTAATGCTATGTCAAACTGATCCATGCAGCGATCCTGCATTTTGTATACAGCCCTCCCAAACCGCCCCAAAGATGCTGCTTGCAGAAGTTTTCCTAACGTCCCGCAAGTGCACCACCCAAGTGTGAAAAGTCCCACTGAAATGAATGGGAGGTGGTTTTCAGGCATTTTACAGGCGCTATTTCTAGCACTAAAATGCCTGAAAACCGCCTCAGTGTGAAAGGGGTCTTAATCACTACGATTTTACTGTTTGCTAATGTTTGATTGTTAACTGCTACATTCCGATCTTTGATGGTGAACTCATTTCAGTATAACATCTCTTTCCTGTTTCTCCTGGTATAAACACTTCCTACTCACAAATACAATATACATGACTGATACCTAAACAAATATGTGTAATTTCCTGGTGAATACAGTACTGTGCTAAAGTTTTAGGCAGGTGTGAAGAAATGCTGTAGTTAGAAGTAAGAATGCTTCAAAAATATATATATATTATTTTTTTTGAAGAAAATTGAAGTATTTAGCTGTAGCAGGAGGTAGTTTGTTCACAAAAGATTGGAGTGCTGTACAATAAAGAGTGTTTGCAGGCAACGGGGGATGCATGGTGGAGGTTCCTTGCAAGTTTGGGGCTGCATTTCTGCAAATGGTGATGGTGATTTGGTCAGGATCAGTGGTGTTCGCAATGCTGAAAAATACAGGTAAATACTTATCAATAATGCCATACCATCAGGGAGGCATGTGATTGGCCCCAAATTTATACTACAGCAGGACAATGAACCCAAACATACAGTCAATGTCATTAAGAACTATCTTCAGTGTAAAGAAGAACAAGGAGTCCTAGAAGTAATAGTTTGCCCCCCACAGAGCCCTTATTTCAACATCATCTGGGATTCCTTGAAGAGACAGATTTTAGGCGGCCTATATCCACAGAAGGTGTGTGGTTAGTTCTCCAAAAAGTTTGGAACAATCTACCTGCAAAGTTCCTTCAAAAACTGTGTGCAAGTGTACTCAGAAAAATGTATGTTGTTTTGAAGGCACATAGTAGTCATACCAATATTGATTTGACACTATATAAGTGAGGAGAATTTTGTAGAATTTGTGTAAGAATTTAGAAGTGGTAAGACTTGTATGTCAAATGAATGAAAGAAGTAACCACAACAAGTTAGAACTGTTGTAGGGAAACATGTATTGAGTGAGACTGCTGCTGCTTACACCGTACACCATCCTGTTGCCTCCCCTGCAATCCCTCTGAGGAAGACATGTGATCCCTGTGTCCTCACGCGTAGGGGAGGGGAGAGGATGGTGTATGGTGTAATCAGCAGCAGCAGTCTCACATGGAGCTGTGGACATACAAACGGTTGTACGGCTTCATTTGGGAATATAGAGTGTCTATACAATGTAGATTTATGCTCTGTAAGCACCCACAATGTGTGAGTACCTCTATTGACTTTTAATAAACAGAATTAGTTTTAAAACCATATAAGCACTATGTAGCTTGCTTCTTAATTACATGCACTAAGTATACCTATTGAAAGGATGAGCAAAGGAGCCTGGAGATTTTACCAATTAAAGAGCCCAGGGGTGGATCAACAGCGCTGACTGACCAAACTTAATTGTGAGGTCACATTCCCTGAGGTGAGGATAACACCACGGGGGGAGAACGAGAGTGTTGGCACATAAAATTATGCTTGGAGCACTTTCACAAGGATTTATCCTAATAGAGAACTTCACAAAGGACACATATTGATGGACTTGGAATTTATGAGCACAATATTGCATGGACTGGGAGGAAATCTATTATCAGTATTATTGTCAATTTTTGGTTTATTAACCGCTTCCCGACCGCCTAACGCAGATATACTGCGGCAAAATGGCACGGGCAGGCAAAATCACGTACCTGTACGTGATCGTGCATGTGCCTGCCTGTGGGTTGCGCGCGCGCCGCCAGCGGCGCTCTCGCGACCCGGTCGGGAGCTCCGTGACCCCGGCCGCGGGACCAGCGGATCCGATCGCCGCTGGTGTCCCGCGATCGGGTTACGGAGCTGAAGAACGGGGAGAGGTATGTGTAAACAAACCTCTCCCCGCGCTTCCTACTCTGCCTGTCATTGATCGGCTGTTCCCTGTCATCGGGAAAGCCGATCAATGACGTCAGACGTCAGCCCCGCCCCATAATGTAAAAAAAAACACACACGTCACAGCCCATAACCCCTCCCCTCCCCCTAGTGGTTAACCCCTTCACTACAACTGTCATTTATACAGGAACCAATGCATTTAAATAGCATTGATTGCTGTATAAATGACAATGGTCCCAAAAATGTGTCAAAAATGTCCGATGTGCCCGCCATAATGTCGCAGTCACAATAAAAATCGCTGATCGCCGCCATTACTAGTAAAAAAAAAAATATTAATAAAAATGCTATAAAACTATCCCCTATTTTGTAAACGCTATAACTTTTGCGCAAACCAATCAATAATCGCTAATTGCGATTTTTTTTACCAAAAATATGTAGAAGAATACGTATCGGCCTAAACTGAGGAAAAAAAATGTTTTTTTATATATTTTTTGGGGATATTTATTATAGCAAAAAGCAAAAAATATTGCATTGTTTTCAAAATTGTCGCTCTATTTTTGTTTATAGCGCAAAAAATAAAAACCGCAGGGGCGATCAAATACCACCAAAAGAAAGCTCTATTTGTAGGAAAAAAAGGACGCCAATTTTGTTTTGGAGCCACGTCGCACGACCGCGCAATTGTCAGTTAAAGCGACGCAGTGCCGAACCGCAAAAAGGGGCCTGGTCCTTTGGCTGCCAATTGGTCCGGGGCTGAAGTGGTTAAGCATTACGCACATATGTATGTTTTGTATTAACACATTGGATATATTGAATGTAGAGCATAGCGCGACACTTCTATTGTTTTATATTAAACTAAATTATATTATACTAAATGCGGGTTTGACCATTATCTAGTGGTCATACATTTCCAGTAAGCCCCCAACTGTTGTACAGGGGTGGCATGCTTTTCTATCTTGGGTCTTTGGATGGTTTTGAATCCTTTCTGCTGACACTCCTGCATTGATAGCTACTGTATAAAGACCCCTTTTCCTATGAACTGACACTTATTTCAACTGGCTCTGGGGACTTTTATATTCTAGGTTGTGACTATATACTGTTTTTTGCACATACAGTGCATCCGGAAAGTATTCACAATGCTTCACTTTTTCCACATTTTGTTATGTTACAGCCTTATTCCAAAATTAATTAAATTAACCATTGGGTTCTTGGTCACCTCCCTGACTAAGGCCCTTCTCCCCCGATTGCTCAATTTGGCCATGTGGCCCACTCTAGGAAGAGTCCTGGTGGTTCCAAACTTCTTCAATTTACAGACGATGGAGGTCACTGAGACCTTCAATGCTGCAAAAATATTTCTGTACCCTTCCCTAGGTTTGTGTCTTGATACAATCTTGTCTCAGAGGTCTACAGACAATTGCTTGGACTTCATGGCTTGGTTTGTTCTCTGACATGCGCTAACTGTGGGACCTTATATCATGGGTCTTCAAACTACGGCCCTCCAGTTGTTCAGGAACTACAATTCCCATCATGCCTAGTCATGTCTGTGAATGTCAGAGTTTTACAATGCCTCATGGGATGTGTAGTTCCACAACAGCTGGAGGGCCGTAGTTTAAAGATCCCTGCCTTATATAGACACGTGTGTGCCTTTCCAAATCATGTCCAATCAACTGAATTTACCACAGGTGGACTCCAATCATGTTGTAGAAACATGGTTTTAAATTAAGGGATGGTGGCGCTGTTCAGGGTAGATATGGGGAGAGGTGAATAAAAATATAGATATGTAAAATTATATATATGGATAATTATAAAACAGGTGTATATAAACAGTAAAAAATGTATACCTGATATGAGAGTGGAAAAATGATAGGATAAGGGAGTATGCGTATAACTGACAAGAAATGTAGATGTAAGGAGCAATATGGCAGTATCACTTAGGAACAACAAGAAAAAGTGAAACAAGAAAAAGTGACTACGTGCAACACCTCATATACCTAATGGGTCCTAGGTGAATAGGTCAATGCATCAATAAGTGTGAACAATACCATGTGACACTCTAAGGTAAAAAATAAATAAAGAGTGAACTTCAAAGTGACGCCGTGATAGGATGGATAAAATATTGAATGTATCTAATTAGTACATAATGAATACTGTGCCAAAAATATAAATATATATACACTCGTCAGTGCTTCCTAAATGAGGATAAAATAAGTGTTTCATCTAAAATAAAAATAAGGTGATTCAAGTGCACATATACAAAATGTGATAGGTAAATTCTTGTAAAAATATATATAATTAAAATTAAAAAATATATATAATAGAGAAAATAAAAAATCAAAAATTTATGGAAATTGTCCCAAACGATCAGTATTAATGTTCAGTAAAAATGTTGGAGTCCTATGCTGTCCTCTGAAAAAATCAGCAATCTTGCAACATCGTATGACATATAGGAAAAGACTTCTACACGGTGACCATTCCAGTGCTCCCCTCCTTCTGTCGAGTGCCCCCAGAAGTGCAAACACTCACCAGAGTGCCTAACCCCTGCAGGGGTAATAGGCGTATGATCTCCTTGGGGGTTCCTCCTCAGTGGGGACTGCTTATCGAGGAAAAAGAAGGCCTCCTCTGCAGTGATGTCCAGCCTCTGCACCTCTTCAGGGATGGGGGGTAAAAACTCCAGTGGGGTCGTGTATGAGAATAATCCGTCCAATGTGCGCTCCGCTCTCCTACTGCTCCGCACTCACAGCTCCTCCTCCAACAAACGCCGCGGGCGGGAAAGACGAGCTGTACTGCGCAGGAGCGGAATTGATTCCGCTCCTGCGCAGTACAGCTCGTCTTTCCCGCCCGCGGCGTTTGTTGGAGGAGGAGCTGTGAGTGCGGAGCAGTAGGAGAGCGGAGCGCACATTGGACGGATTATTCTCATACACGACCCCACTGGAGTTTTTACCCCCCATCCCTGAAGAGGTGCAGAGGCTGGACATCACTGCAGAGGAGGCCTTCTTTTTCCTCGATAAGCAGTCCCCACTGAGGAGGAACCCCCAAGGAGATCATACGCCTATTACCCCTGCAGGGGTTAGGCACTCTGGTGAGTGTTTGCACTTCTGGGGGCACTCGACAGAAGGAGGGGAGCACTGGAATGGTCACCGTGTAGAAGTCTTTTCCTATATGTCATACGATGTTGCAAGATTGCTGATTTTTTCAGAGGACAGCATAGGACTCCAACATTTTTACTGAACATTAATACTGATCGTTTGGGACAATTTCCATAAATTTTTGATTTTTTATTTTCTCTATTATATATATTTTTTTTTTTTTAATTTTAATTATATATATTTTTACAAGAATTTACCTATCACATTTTGTATATGTGCACTTGAAGCACCTTATTTTTATTTTAGATGAAACACTTATTTTATCCTCATTTAGGAAGCACTGACGAGTGTATATATATTTATATTTTTGGCACAGTATTCATTATGTACTAATTAGATACATTCAATATTTTATCCATCCTATCACGGAGTCACTTTGAAGTTCACTCTTTATTTATTTTTTACCTTAGAGTGTCACATGGTATTGTTCACACTTATTGATGCATTGACCTATTCACCTAGGACCCATTAGGTATATGAGGTGTTGCACGTAGTCACTTTTTCTTGTTTCACTTTTTCTTGTTGTTCCTAAGTGATACTGCCATATTGCTCCTTACATCTACATTTCTTGTCAGTTATACGCATACTCCCTTATCCTATCATTTTTCCACTCTCATATCAGGTATACATTTTTTACTGTTTATATACACCTGTTTTATAATTATCCATATATATAATTTTACATATCTATATTTTTATTCACCTCTCCCCATATCTACCCTGAACAGCGCCACCATCCCTTAATTTAAAACCATTTCCTTTACTACACATTTGTGTGCAGTATCCATCTGGGAGGCTGCAGTTCCAATCCTAAGCGCGGATCCTATACACATTTTATGTTGTAGAAACATCTCAAGGATGATCAGTGAAAACAGGATGCACCTGAGCTCAATTTTGAGTGCAAAGGCTGTGAATACTTATGTACATGTTATTTTTTTGTTTTTTTATTTTTAATCGGTTTGTGAAGATTTTAAACAAACTTCTTCCACGTTGTCTTTATGGGGTATTGTTTGTAAAATTTTGAGGGTAATAATGAATTTAATCCATTTTGGAATAAGGCTGTAATATAACAAAATGTGAAAAAAGTGAAGCACTGCGAATACTGCATTGCACTATATTTTGTTTGTTCCACGTTATGGTTGCTCTTATGGTCTACATACATAAGCCAAGCCACTTTGCACATTCAGCATTATATGTTTAATGTTATAGAAATGCTGAAGGTGTGTTTTCATATTGTTATTTACCTTGTACCTAAGTATTGTGCTAGCTGCTCTATTTTTCTCTATTATATAGACCAGGGGTCTCCAAACTTTTCAAACAAAAGGGCCACTTTATTATCCTTCAGACTTTAGGAGGGCCGGATTGTGGCCAGCAAGGGCAGAAAATGTCACGGGCCCAGCATCAGTGAGAATAAATATGGCCTCAGGGTTGGTGGTCAATAGGAGGAGTATTCCCCCTATTAGTAGGAGTAATAGTATTCCATCATTGGTATCGTGGAAGATATAGTGCCCCATTGTTGGCGTCAGTGAGAGGAATAGTGCCTCATATCAGTGGAAGGAGTTGTGCCCCAAGGGCCGCATAAAGGCTTGCAAAGGGCCACATCTGGCCCTCGGGCCGCAGTTTGGAGACCCCTGATATAGACCATAGTGCTTAAAGTCTTTTTTCTTTTCTATTGCCATATAAAGTGACTGTTAGGAAGCTTTCAATAACATATGGGCCCCATGGAATTACTCCTCGTTTGGCTTGTTCGCCTCCACTTCTCCATGATTACTTACTAAGGTTATATCTCATTGCAGGCCCAACACTCTATGCTTTGAATTGATGGGTGCCCTCCTAATTTTATTGTCTCTTTTTTGTGTCATGTGAAATACATACTGTAAATATAGTTGGGAACCAGGGTGGATATCCTGGTTCTTATGGGGATGTTATCATGTTTGGATAGAAATGTGTATCTCTTTATTTTCGTCATCTCATTTTTTATACATGCTTTAATATCAAGGGAGGTTTGTACCTCATGTCATCATCATCATGGCCTTACTACTCCAGTACCTATGTTTTTTTTTTTCTTCACTGTCAAAAAGACAAGTTTTGCAAACTGGAGAAGAGTGTATACATTATTGTTTATTCTTTAATTTTCCTGTTGTTACACTTCATGATATGTGAAATTATCCTATGTACATGATTGTACTGCTGTCTCCTTATTACAATTTTTAGATTTTGGTTATTTACTAATTTCTTGCTACCGTCAAGTGGCGAGTATTGTTCTGATACAAAACATGCAAAGGTACAGTGTGAATTCAGAGGTTTCTGAATTCCTACCTATATGAAAGTAAACGTAGGTACCATGGGATGTGAATGGTTAGGGTATAAAAGTGAATGAATGTGGGGAATATAGCAATTGTTGAGTTATTGGGCAGAAGAAGAGGAATGTACACTTCTCATTGTTATCCTTCTTTTTCTGTTTTATTGTCTATTTTTGTGAGATGTTTCTTCTCTTCGCTCCTCCATTCCTAACAAAGCAAACAATGTATAAATGCAAGAATGAGATGTTTATTTGTAAAATTGAAAAATGGTAAATAAAAAAGTATAAAGTTAAAAAAAAAAAAAAAAACGTAGGTACCTAATTCTCACATTTACTTGTTTACAATATGTGGCCTGTGATCATTTAGTTGATAAATGTAAATTTTGACAAAATGAAATACAAATACATAAGGTGGATTGTGTGTCTTCTTTTTGTAAGTGACCCCAGGTTCTGAGTGCATGCATATTTAAAAACAAATGCATAATTATATCACAATTTCAAAACAACAATCTGCATAACACTTCACCTTGAAATACAGTATATGGATAACATGCAGTTTAAATGTAAACTAGTTAAGTATTTTCACATTAGTCATCAAATACACATAGAAATAAATTTCGCTGTTGTCCTGAGTTCTTCAGCACCAGCAGAACCATCACATCCAACGTCTAGATCCAGCAAACAGTTCACATTATGTTGTGTCAAACAGGTGGCAGGCACCCAAATACTTGTAAATATTATGCAACAGTCTTAATTTCTTTTTAAATTATCACATAGTGGGGAAGAGGCCAATCTGAATAAGTCCATACTATGTAACTCTTTAGCCACGTAAGCAGTTCAAAGCCATACTTTGTAGATAGTCAAATTAGGAGCAAGGTATTGCCAAAGAGGAGGAAGAGCTGTACAGGAATGTCATGTATTCTTTTTTCAGTGAGGTTTTGTTCGGAGTGATTTTGGTTCACAGGGAATACTAATTAGTCATGACAAAATTAAAGTAGAACTATGAACCTCTCATTTAAAAATATGAGCTACAGCACTAAATTGTTCATTTGTACACAGTTGTATGTTAGTCTCCCTGCAAAGTCCCACAAATAACTATTGATCTTGCCAGTGAAGTCCACATAATACAGCTTCTTGAGATGGTGAGGTGTTGATCCTGCACTGCTCCTCAATTCAGAGCACAGTTGCTACTTTCTTGTCACTCAGTAGCTGGCCACATCTAGTACTGCCCACTGAATTCCGGATTGACAGCACTGCTTCTGCTGCTGAAACCCCCATTCTGGCTCTTTCCCATGATCGCGGGTGGACGGCGGACTTCGCGGCCGCCAGCTACGCGCATCGGATCCCCCGTCTTTCAGCAAGTGCGGGCGCGCGCCTGCTATTGCTCTTGAAGGAGCCGACGTACAGCTATGGCGATTTGCGGGAAAGAGATGACCTGCCGCAGTATAATGACGACGGCTGGTCAGCAAGTGGTTAAAAGAGTTAAAGGAAAAGAAGAAATAATATTTGTATTACAATATATGAGGGATCTGAATTTCTTCTCTTCAGATACCTCCAATGGTGGTAGGGAACAGCTGTTTGAGGAAGAGTAAATGTAAACAAACTGCTTCTAGACTGAAGGTTTTTTCGTCTGCAACTTCTGTTTATTAGCAAAACAGACCCCCCTGCAAGTGACATTTTTAAGGAGGCTGGTAAGCATAAAGCATACATATTGAATGTATACATTACATAAGATTATTAAAGCAGAGCTTCACTCTGCTAAATGACTGTTTTACATGTGACTTGCATGAGGTACCATGCATTCCTATGGTGGATATGCTTTGCTGAAAATCACATAGAGAAGATTCAGCAATATTTTTTTTTTGTGCACAATGCTAGCAGCATATGCAAACAACCTTTCATCACAAAATGATAGAAAGGCTAGAACAACAAATATACCAATATACGCATTACATTATATCTACAATACAAACTATAAAAACTGTTTAGGCTCAATTCACCAATCCATAACAATCATTCTTTTTAACAATTACAGCCAATGAGGGCTCAAAATAACAATCACATGCCTGCAAAAATAATACATACATTATAGCATAGTGGATTTAGCCTAATGACTAATGGGCCATATTTTTGTCAGACTGTTTGCTCAGTACAGAGCTTTAAAATCCATGTGCTAGTGCAACTGTACTGTCAATTCTCAAGTTAATTGTCTAAGAGAACTAGATTAAAGTAGTAGTAATGGCTAACAAACTCTTCTCAAAAATACCCCCCCCCCCCTCCTACCTATGCTGCATAAACTGTATAACAAAGATCTGTGTACTGACCATTTTTAATCAGGTCCATTCACATGATTCAGCAGCTCCAGCTCCCCTGTGTAAGGGAGTCAGCCTTTTCTTTCACTTAAACTGTTATATAACAGCATTTATTTCAATAAAGCTTAAAGTGATTGTAAAGTATATATTTTTTTCCTATACAAATAACAAACATGTTATACTTACCTGCTCTGTTGCAGTGGATTTGCAAAGAGCAGCCCAGATCCTCCTGTCCTCGGGTGCCTCGTCTATGCACCTGGCCCCTCCCTCCTGTTAAGTGCCCCCACAGCAAGCAGCTTGCTATGGGGGGATTCCAAGCTGCAGCTCTGTGTATCCATTCAGACATGGCACTGTGGTTCAGCCCCACCCCTTCTCTTGGCTAACTGACTTTGATTGACAGTAGTGGGAGTCATTGGCGCTGCTGCTGTGTCTCAGCCAATCAGGAGGGAGAGTTCGGGATGGCCAAGATACTTGTGGACATCGCTGGACAGAGATGGGGCTCCAGTAAGTATTAGTGGGGCAGAGGGGGCTGCTGCACACAGAAGGCTTTTTATCTTAATGCAAAATGCATAATGCATACAAAACCTTCTGATTTTACTACCCCTTTAACAACAAGCTCAGAAGCACCCTCATACCAAACCCCAAAAATCTTTCTTTTTTTTTTAGGTCCAGTAACATTACAGGTCCTCTTCACCTAGGGAAGATACTAAATGCTTCAGATAGCATTGTCACATAATGACATTGTAATGGTCTTGGCAGAATTTTTACGTGAACCCACATAAAATGGGTTGAATAATGCTGGACTTCATTCAGCCCAGAATAGAAGCTGACCTGGATTGCTTGTGGATGGAGCCTACTCACCCTAAGTGGGGACCCTTTGTGGATGTGCTCACTAATGCCCAGGATATAGGTGGGGGACATAGTCATGTGAAAATCTGTTTTACGGTGGCACACAAAACACTTTACGGTGAAGCACTCGTCCCCTAACACTGTACACCTTCCTTCCCAAATGCAGGAGTTTAAGGGGACACAGCAGAGCCTGTGTCCCGCTCCACCAGCTCAGCCATAATTTGCCACCTCCCTTTCAGTGACAATGTAGAACAGCGTTAACTCTTTGTGGATCTACTTCTCTCTCCCAGTACCTCCAGCTAGGTCTACAGTTTCCCTGTGCTGCAAGTTCAGTCCCAAATACAGGGGGGGGCACTGTTTGCTAGGAAGGGGGTTAGACCACCAACCCCCTCGCCACCAGGGGACACCCATGGCTGGTACTACCCACTGGCTGGTTGATTTAGCATTCCCACCAGTCCTGGCTACTTATAGCAAGGGCATGTGAGACATCTTCCCACCAACTCCACTGTACACCCTTTCCACACACTGTACACTATACATCCTTTCATGGTGTTCGTCACAGTTCATTACAGACACAGTTCCAGCTTAGGCTAACTCAGGCTGATCCAAGCTGATTCAAGGGAGAGTCCTCTAATCAGAGTTCATGTTCTGGCTTCGGTACCACAACTGGGTATCCCAAAGGGGAAGCCACATGTTCTTGGAAGAATTACATCCTGTCAGTTCCCATATAGAAGGTCCAATCAACCTCAAAAGGCTTCCACCCCTTGTTTGAACTTTATATTTTATAACACACTTGTAAGCACCTGCTTATGCGCTGGATCATGAAATTTGCAGGGGACAGCACACAAGATAGCGTGATTTTAGCAGCTGTTATATTTCAAGTAATACTGAGGACTGAATTTTTTAAATGTTTTTATGGGTTTTGATCGATTTATGAATTTAACAGTGTTTTTTTGTACTAGAGACTGACAAAGCCTTTGCATTTGACTAAAAAACTATTCTATGACATAAAAAGATTAGGACATAAGCCCACCATTAGATATAATCCCCTCATTATGATACATAACATTTTTTATTATTGTTTTAAATATGGAAGGCCTTAGCAATTTTACACTTACTGATATAATATCTATTGTAAAATAAGATCTGCTTTATGACAAACAAGTTCAAAGGAAAATGATTGTGTTGACCCAGCCCTATAGTAGGGTTACCCACTGTAGATATACATTTCTAGTGTAGGATAAAAGGCAAACATATTACCTGATTGCTTTTTGTAGTGTGTTTCCTTTATATTTTCCCCTCAATATCTTTTTTTTCTATTTTTATTTTATTAACTAAAATGTGTACTGGCAAAAACATACAGAAAAGATAATACTGAACATCATTATTGTTCTTGATTTTTGCTTTTTAACTGGTGAGAACAAAATCTTCCCAATATTTAAAAAAAGTTTATGGGAAAAAACTTGAATATGTTAGGAATTCCAAACCTCACTAACTATCAACATGATTTATTAAGCTGCATTAGCTCCACTATATAATTCAAGAAACACCACGCCGTAACTGGGTTCACCAAAAAAAAAAAACTAATGCGAGCACTTCCATAGTAACTCTAACCACTTCAGCCCCGGAATATTTTACCCCCTTAGTGACCAGAGCATTTTTTGCGATTCAGCACTGCGCCGCTTTAACTGACAATTGATGTCCTTTTTTGCCACAAACAGAGATTTCTTTTGGTGGTATTTGATCACCCCTGCGGTTTTTATTTTTTGCGCTATAAACAAAAAAGACAGACAATTTTGAAAAAAAAGCTATACTTTTTTCTATAATAAATATCCCCAAAAATATATATAAAAAAACTAATTTCTTTCACAGTTTAGGCCACTATGTAATCTTCTACATATTTTTGGTAAAAAAAATCGCAATAAGCGTATATTGATTGGTTTGCGCCAGAGTTATAGCATCTACAGAATAGGGGATAGATTTATGGCATTTTTATTATCATTTTTTTTTAGTAGTAATGACGGTGATCTGCGACATTGTGGCAGGCAGATTGGACACTTTTGACACTATTTTGGGACCATTGACATTTATACAGCGATCGGAGCTAGAAATAGCCACTGATTTCTGTATCAATTTCACTGGCAGGGAAGGGGTTAACATTAGAGGGCGATCAAGAGGTTAACTGTGTTCCCTCAGCGTGTTCTAACTGTGGGGGGGGGGGGGGGGGCTACCAGGAACATGACAGAGATCACTGCTCTTGATGACAGGGAGCAGTAGATCTCTGTCATGTCATTAGACAGAACAGGGAAATGCCTTGTTCACATAGGCATTTCCCAGTACTGCTTCTCCTTGTCACGCTCGCTGGCCACTGGCGGACATCAAGTCCCCGGGACCTGCAGGCCCCCTAGCTCAGGATTATGAAGGGACATATATGTACACCCTTTTGCGCACCAGTGCCATTCTGCCGACGTACATCAGTGTGTGGCGGTCAGGAAGCGGATAATAAAAACATATGCATAAAGCTAGTTATGTGTTTGATATAAAGTGTGGTGAATGCTATCAAAAAACAAACAAAACAGAAGATACAAACAAATTTCCTTTATTGGCCTTCAAAATAATCGCCATCCTTCACAACACACTTTTGGCAACGTTCACAAAGCTTCTGGAAACTGTCACCAAAGGCCTCTTTAGGAATCGATCGCAGAGCTGCTGTCACACATTTTTGGATTGCTGCAAAATGTGTGCCTTTCATGACGCTCTTCAGATGGGAAAACAGAAAGAAGTCCACAGGCGCCAGATCAGGGTAGTATGGTGGATGATCGAGAACAGGTACGCAGCGCTGAGCCAAGAATTGGCACACAAGTCTCATCCCCTGTGACTATGGTTTGCCGGACGGATCCTGGTCACACATGGTAATGAAATCCCCAGAGGTTTCCATCAGCTTTGCTTTCTGTTCGTCTGTCAGCTTTTGCAGTACAAACCAGGAACAGATCTTCTGCTTACCCAAATCTTCACAGACGATGGTGCTCACTGTGTCCTTGCTAATGCCCAATTCCTTTGCCATCAATCGTAGAGCCAGTCGCCGATCTCATGCCAGTATTTGTCACACTCGCTCGATCATGTCTGGGGTTCTGCTTGTCGACGGCCATCGCAAAAGCATTTGAACCAGTCGTAAACACATTTTATCCTCACGACTTTCATCCTGTACACTTGCACCAACATTTCATGCATCTCCATCACTGTTTTCCCCAATCTGTAGCAGAACTTGGTTTTATCTCGTTGCTCCACTGTACTGTGACCCTACCTCTCACACTGACTACGTTGGACTGCCCGCAGCGGGTTTACCCTGATGGTCACGTGTACTCAATGCTAGGTGGCGATTCGTAACGTGTCTCTGGATAGTCATGTGCATGCGCGCACACCTGACCCATGTTGCTGTTGAGCTATCGGACCATTCACCAAACATTTTAGACACACCTCGTATATAACTTTTGTGTAGAAATTAAACTGCTGTACAGTATTTTTCAACATCGTGTGCCATCTCTTCCTGCACGTAAGACCCCTTTCACACCAAGGGCATTTTGCAGGTGCTATAGCGTTAGAAATATCGCCTGCAATCCGCCCTCAAACTGCTGCTCCATTGTCTGCAGTGTGAAAGCCCGAGCGGTGCGCTGGCAGGACGTCAGGAAAAGTCCTGCCAGCAGCTTCTTTGGAGCGGTGTTTACCGCTCCTCCACCGCTCCTCCACCGCTGCTCCCCATTGAAATCAATGGGGCAGCGCTGTAATACCGCCAGCAAAACGCAGCTATTGCAGCGTATTGCAGGCGGTTTTAACCCTTTCTCGGCTGCCAGTGGGGGGTTAAAAGCGCCACGCTAGCGACCGAAATGTGCCCCAAATCCGATGGTAAAACGCTAAAAATAGTGACGTTTTACCGCCGACGCTATAGGCGGCTTGGTGTGAAAGCTGTCTAACCCTTTTGCTGCCCCCAACATTAGGCTTGCTAGGTTGGTGCCTTGCCAGTTTTAAGTCTTGTGACCTAGTATGGTTCAAGAGGGGGAAGGTTGCATGCTTACATAAGGGTCTGGTAGGAATATCGGGGGAACCCAACTTTTCCACTTTCTTTAACTTTTGAAATGGAGATGCTCTTTAACCACTTCCCGACCGCAGGCCGTCATATGACGGCCTCCGGTTTGCGGGGGTATATCTGAATGATGCCTGTAGCTACAGACATCATTCAGATATTTCCGGTTTCAGCCGGCGATTCCCTGCACCATAAGAACGATCATAGCGGCTGTTCCGCCGCTTGATCGTTCTTATGGGCGGCGGGAGGGGACGCCCCCCCCTCCCGCCGCCCTCCGGTGCTTCTACCGACTCACCGCTTCCATCGGTGAGTCGGACACAGGAACCGCCGGCACCGGATGATCACTATAGAGATTTCCGGCGGACCAGATGGTCGCCGGAGTCTCTATGATCGTTCGGAGGCCGGGCGCGATGTGATGACGTCACGCCCGGCCTCTGCATTCGAATAACGGCGCCGCCTCCACTGGGAGGCGGTGATCTTTTTTTTTTTTTTTTAATTTTAGGCTTTCCAGCCTAGAGGTGAGATGTGGGGTCTTATTGACCCCATATCTCACTGTTAATAGGTCCGATCAGGTAATATTCCTATTACAAGGGATGTTTACATTCCTTGTAATAGGAATAAAAGTAATCAATTTTTTTTTTTTTTAAACTGTCAAATTTAAAAAATAAAAGTCAAATTAACAATAAAAAAAAAAAAATTTTTTAAAGCGCCCCTGTCCCCGTGAGCTCGTACGCAGAAGTGAACGCATACGTAAGCCCCGCCCACATATGAAAACGGTGTTCAAACCACACATGTGAGGTATCGCCGCGAACGTTATAGCGAGAGCAATAATTCTAGCCCTAGACCTCCTCTGTAACTCAAAAGATGTAACCAGTAAAAAATTTTAAAGCGTCGCCTATGGGGATTTTTAAATACCAAAGTTTGGCGCCATTCCACGAGCGCGTGCAATTTTGAAGCGTGACATTTTGGGTATCTATTTACTCGGCGTATCTTCATCTTTCACATTATGCAAAAAAAATTGGGCTAACTTTACTGTTTTGTTTTTTTTTAAGCATGAAATTGTTTTTTTTCTGAAAAAAACGTGTTAGAAAAATTGCTGCGCAAATACCGTGCGAGATAAAAAGTTGCAACGAGCGTCATTGTATTCTCTAGGGTCTTTGCTAAAAAACCATATATAATGTTTGGGGGTTCTATGTAATTTTCAAGCAAAAAAATTATGAATTTTACATGTAGGAGAGAAATGTCAGAATTGACCTGGTTGCGAAGTGGTTAATTACCATATCAGATTTGAATCAATAAAAAGGGTCTGGTATTGATTTTTATAGAACCCCACTTTTTTTTGCCTATGGTCTCTCCAAAGTCATGTACCTATAGTATGTGTAGGATGTACTGCAGCAAAACCAACATTTTGTGAAAAAATTGTGGTAAATTACATTTTGTTTTTGTTTAACTTTTTTTTAACAGCAACCCCCCCCCCCAAAAAATGTATACCAGTCTACAATAATCCAAAATGAAGACCAGACCCTTAGCCCAGACCCTTCTTGAGGGGGAAAACAATGCAACAAATCAAGATTTTTTTTTTTACACAAGGCTGTTATCCAATTATGCAGCCTGGCTGGCTAAGAAAGGGGAAGAAGTGAGCATGGCATTGGCAGGTATATGGGGGGAGGACCTGTGGGGAGAAGTCTTTGGGGGAGTAGGTCAAAAATACAGAAGCCCACTATAAAATGGAGGACCTAGACTGCCCCTCTTAAGTTGAATGAGTAGAGAAAACATCCTGACACTGCAACAAACTGCATAAAACAATGTAAACCCTTTTAAGTGTAGGAACACCAATATAACAAAATTAGCAGAAAACAGGCACTAGTACAATAACTGCATCATCCAAAAAAAAAATCATAAATTACATCATCTAGCAATGTAGATCCATGCCAATCATATGAACAATCCCAACATGTCCACTCCCAACTGCTGCTCTCTGAAAATGACAGATTTTGAATTGAGCCCACAACATAATTTAAACAAAGGTGTGGGGTGTCGCAGATAGGGTGATCACGTGTCCCAATTTGTCTGGGACAGTCCCGCATTTTTCAGGTCTGTCCCAGGTCCTGGGCACCTTCATTCCAGGACAATACAGTGTCCCGGAATGAACCTGCCACAGCCGGAGCCTGGCTTGGTGCGCAACGGGAATGGAAGATTGCTGAAAGAGCGTCGGGTCTCTATCTGCTCCCCAGCTAGCTTGCGATCTCTTACCCAGGGCCACCATCAGTGGGGTACAGCTGATACACCTGTATACCCCTGTCCCAGGGGACCTGGGCGCAGGGTTGCCAACTATCTGTCTGGGGAGTGGGCTGAGCGCACATCCAGTGATATCCTGGTGCAGAGCTTAGGAGAACTGGAGGGGCGTGGCTGAGTGTGGCGATAGAATCTTTTTCATTGGAGCTCCTGTCCCACTACCGATCCTCTCCCTGGCCACAATACAACCTGGATCTTATTCTCCATCCTCACATCCGGTTCACACATCTCAGGGGCGGCTGCGGAGTGAATTGCACAGGGGTCCTGTGCGTCTTTGGCTCTGTCTCTCCGCTCTCCACTCTCGAGCATGGCCACCCGCCGACTGCATTGTAAGCCGAGTGACATTTCTTAAATAGGTAAGGGTGGGGCCACCCAGCGACATAACAGGGTGGCAATGAACCCATGTGACGTCACTGATTGGTGCATGCTGGGTGGGGGGTGTCCCTAAATGCCAGTTTGGAGATGTGGTCACCCTAATCCCACATGACATCATTGACCAATAAAACTAAAGGACTTAGAGCTGTCATTTGTCCTGTGCATCTTTTCAGGTCTGAATTCAGGCAAAAAAAATGGGCCTGATTTGCCCCCGAAACAGAGAACAGGGACGCACTGGACCCCTGCTGTCAGCCACATCAGATTTAAGTGTGAAATCGTCTTTATTATGCCTGTAGTTTCTCCTAATCTCTTGCACCATGTCCGCAGTCTCTGACTGTCTCCTGTTGTATGCCCGCAATCTCTGACCATCTCCTGTTGTATGCACTCAATCTCTGACCGTCTGCTGTAGTATGCCTGCAATCTTTGACCGTCTCCTGTAGTATGCCCGCAAATTCTGACCACCTCCTGTAGTATGCCTGCAATCTCTGACCATTTCCTGTATGGCCGCAGTCTCTGACCGCCTCCTGTATTATACCAGCAGTCTCTGACCATCTCCTGTAGTATGCCCGCAGTCTCTGCCCATCTCCTGTAGTATGCCCGCAGTCTCATACCGTCTATGGTCGATGGCTATCAATCATTGTGATTGATGTGAATCTACTGTACATCACTAGACAACATAATGACAATAGTTTACACGTAGAGATTTATTTTTCCCTTTAAAGCACGTTATCACTCTATCAGTGTGTTTACTTACTTTTCATGTTTTTTTATTTTTTTCCCCTGGCGAGGTACCTTCCACATGTTGAGGGCATGTGATCTGATGTGGCTCAGGAGGGTAGAAGCACACACTTACTACCCCCTTTCCTTGCCTACAAGGCTGCATGCTCATATAAGTGTCTGGTATTTCATTTTGGAGGACCCCATAATGTTTTTTTTTTGTGAGGTTCCCCTTAGAAATGCATACCAGACCCTCCTCAAGAATAAAGGTCGGTATTAGTTTTGGGAGTACCTTACTCTCTTTTTTTATTTAGACTTTAGTCACTGGTTGTCATATTGCGCCATAGCTATCAAGGTTTGTGAAGCCGCTGGAGTCCTAGCAACTGACATCATCGGTTGCTAGGATGTAGGTTGACTTTTATTGTGAAACCACCTTATAATCCACACAAGATCCTAATCTAGGATACGGGTTTGGTATGGATGAAGCACATCCCCTTATTTTTTAGGCTACATTCTTGCTGATACTGTCAAACCTGCATTTATTTGTGATTAGCTGTCATTTGTAAATGCATTAAATGCATGTAATGATTTTTTATTGCTGCAATTTATATCACTGATCAATGTAATAATGTCACTGGTTTCCAAAAAGTGGGATTTGGGGGCAGATTTGTCCACCGCGATATCGCAGTCCCGCTAAAAAAAACGCAGATTGCTGCCATTATCAGTAAAAACAATAAGAAATAATAAAAGACCCTAAATCTATCCCATAGTTTGTAGACGTGATAACTTTTGCGCAAACAAATCAATATACGCCTATTGCAATTTTTTTAACCAAAAGTATGTAGAAGAATATATATATCGGCCTAAACTGATGAATAAAACGGAAAATTTATTATCAATACTTACTGTAATTTACCTTTCCTGATGGACTCCATGGCAGACTACTTGTGGGTTAACCCTGCCTCCTCTCCAATGCTATAGGACCCCACTCCCATAAATTTGAGGTCACCACTAGAGACTGCATTCCGTTACTAGCCAACTCTTTGACCGATGGGTGGGAACTCTGCCATGGAGTCCATCAGGACTTTAATTACGGTAAGTAAAAATTAAGGTAAGGAAAATTACGGTAAGTATTGATAATAAATTTTAAGTTTTCCTGACAGACTCCATGGCAGACTACGTGTGGGAAATAACTAGCAATCCACACGGGTGGGTATGCTGACCAAAAGAAATTTAATTTAGCCCATCAACTGACAGGACTCTTAAACCAAAGTTCACAGAAGAAAGAGATACAGGCTCTATGCAATAATGTGACATAAAGGTATTAATGGAGGCCCATGAGGCCGCTTTACAAATGACATCTGGAGCCAAATGCCGATGCCGCTATACCCCTGGTGGAATGTGCCGTCTCCGCCTCTGGAGGAGCCAAGCCCTTGGCCCTATAGACTTGCTGGATGGACTGGATGATCCAGGCCGCAATCGTTCTGGACGAAGCTCACTTCCCTCTGTTACTGCCTGAGTGCAAGATAAACAGGTAGACGGAGCATCTAAAGGAGGAATTAACTTGCAGGTACTCCTTCAGTATTTCGCCTACATCCAGAGGATGAACTTTAGAGGACCCGGGGTCCTGAATGTAGGTAGGACAATTTCTTGGTTCTCATGAAATACTGAAGTAACTTTCAGGTTTGAGCCAAGCATAGGGATGAGGACCACCCGGTCCAGAAAGAAAGTCAGGAAATCTCCGAAATCTCCGAATCCCTTTTGGTCGAAGTGATGGCAACTAGGAAGGCAACTTTTGCAGAAAAATCTTTGATAGAAAGCGGAGCGGATCCTTCAGTACTGAGACCAGTCAGCGAGTCAAGAACAAGAGGAAGATCCCAGGCGCAATCACTACCACCCCGACTGTTTCCGCTTGGAGTCTCAGTAAGAACCTGAGGATGATCGGAAACGGGGAAAGGCGTATGCTCTGTTGAAGCTCCACTGATCTGTCAGTGCATCTAATTCTTGATTTTGAAGTTGCAGGGGGATGCAAATAAGTCTGCTTCAGGATTTACTCCCTAGGACAGGATCCATTCGAATGTCTGCACATGAAGAGACAACTCGTTGTGGTCTAACTGTGTGCGGGACAGGATCAACACACAGATCCACGGTCCTGCTCTGTTACCAGGCAATCGTGGGTGCCTGGCAGACATCGCGGCTGCTGGGCACACGCATCGGGTCCCCAGTGACGCGGCGGCAGGTTAACCACTTCAGCCCCGGACCAATTAGCAGCCAAAGGACCAGGCCCCTTTTTGCGATTCGGCACTGCATCGATTTAACTGACAATTGCGCGGTCGTGCGACATGGCTCCAAAACAAAATTGTCGTCCTTTTTTCCCCACAAATAGAGCTTTCTTTTGGTGGTATTTTATCGCCCCTGCGGTTTTTATTTTTTGCGCTATAAACAAAAATAGAGCGACAATTTTGAAAAAAATGCAATATTTTTTTACTTTTTGCTATAATAAATATCCCCAAAAAATATATAAAAAAACATTTTTTTTTCCTCAGTTTAGGCCGATACGTATTCTTCAACATATTTTTGGTAAAGAAAATCGCAATTAGCGATTATTGATTGGTTTGCGCAAAAGTTATAGCGTTTACAAAATAGGGGATAGTTTTATAGCATTTTTATTAATATTTTTTTTTTACTAGTAATGGCGGCTATCAGCGATTTTTTTTGTGACTGCGACATTATGGCGGACACATCGGACATTTTTGACACATTTTTGGGACCATTGTCATTTATACAGCAATCAATGCCATTTAAATGCATTAATTCCTGTATAAATGACAGTTGTAGTGAAAGAGTTAACCGCTAGGGGGAGGGGAGGGTTTATGGGCTGTGACGTGTGTGGGCGGGGCTGACGTCTGACGTCATTGATCGGCTTTCCCGATGACCGGGAACAGCCAATCAATGACAGGCAGAGTAGGAAGCGCGGGGAGAGGTTTGTTTACACATACCTCTCCCCGTTCTTCAGCTCCGTAACCCGATCGCGGGACACCAGCGGCGATCGGGTCTGCTGGTCCCGCGGCCGGGGTCACGCGCGCGCGACCCACAGGCAGGCAATTAAAGGGGACGTACAGGTACGTGCTTTTGCCTGCCCGTGCCATTCTGTAGACGTATATCTACATGAGGCGATCGGGAAGCGGTTAAGGAAGGCATTAATTGTATTCCTAAGTATTCCTCACTGTGCTACTTTCATTGGCAATTGCTTGGTCATGCAAAACTGTATGCAAGTTACATTTATATAATTTTTTCACAAAAATAGAGCTTTCTCTTGGTGTTTTTCCTTTTTTCCATTTTTTTGCTATATAAATGAAAAAAAATTAAATAAATTTGGAACCCCCCCAGATATTTTCTACTTTTTGTTATCAAACATATCCAATAAAATCAAATTTCTTCTTAAATTTAGGCCAAAATATATTCTGCTAAATGTCTTTGGTAATAAAAAATCCCAATAAGTTTATATTATTTGTGTGAAAGTTATAGTGTCTACAAACTATGGTATATTTATTTGAAAATTGATCATTCCTGATGTACTGATCTAATTTCTTGTGGCCCTTAAAATGCCAGGACAGTAGAAACACCCCTTCCCCCATGGCCCCTTTTGGAAAAAAGGCAGTCTAAAGTACAGTATTTAGTAAGAGGCATGGCAAGTTTTGTAATTTTTTGTGAACATTCTGGGAAAAATTAAGACATTAACTTTTATTTTCACCGTTTTTTTTGCACTCACAGGGCAGTACAGCATCATCATATGACTGGCGTGGTGGTGATCAGGGATACTAACTGGTGACTAAGGATGAGCCTGGTGTTCAATTCGAACCCATGTTCGAATCGAGCACTGGGTGTTCGCTCGCTCGGCGAGCCCAGAACTATTGGGGCCGCTCGCATCAAATTTGTGTGATGCGAGCGGCCCCGCAATGCATTGCGGCCCGCGCAGTGCAATGCTGGCTGATGATTGGCCAAGCATGCACTGTGACCCCGCATGCTTGGCCAATCACAGCGCCGGCAGCGAGGAGAGCCTGTAGCCAATTATAGCTCAGGGGCTTTAGTACACGCCCCACGGTATAAGAGGCTGCCGCGCCGGCGGCCTCGCATATTATGTTTCAGTCAGTGTCAGCGTGTCAGCGTGTTAGTGTGCTGCTGACAATATGTGCTTTATTTCTGGGGATATGTGTGTGCATGCTGTTAGAACAGCATTGCAGTATCACATCTGGGGGGTGTCTATAGGTGGCCTGTGAAGGGGGCAGGTTTCCTGTGCTTAGAACTTTCCCTGCAAAAAAGTGTAATTTTTGCTGGAAAAAAGCTATTTAAAATCACTCGCGGCTAATGAATTGATGGCTCCTGTAACACAGAGAACTGTCATTCATTAATAAAAAACTAAAAAAAAGCGTAGGGGTCCCCCCAAATTCAATAACCAGGCCCTTCAGGTCTGGGATTGATATTAAGGGGAACCCCAGCCAACAAAAAAAAAAAAAATGACGTAGGGTTCCCCTCAAAATCCATACCAGACCCTTGAGGTCTGGTATGGATTTTAAGGGGAACCCTAGCCAAAAAAAATGGCGTGGGGTCCCCCTCAAAATCCATACCAGACCCTTATCTGAGCATGCAACCTGGCAGGCCGCAGGAAAAGAGGGGGGGACGAGAGAGGCCCCCCTCTCGCCTGAACCGTACCAGGCCACATGCCCTCAACATTGGGAGGATGCTTTGGGGGTCTAAGACCCCTAAAGCACCTTGTCCCCATGTTGATGAGGACAAGGGCCTCTTCCCCACAACCGTGCCCGGTGGTTGTGGGGGTCTGCGGGCGGGGGGCTTATCGGAATCTGGAAGCCCCCTTTAACAAGGGGACCCCCAGATCCCGGCCCCCCCCCTGTGTGAAATGGTAAGGGGGTACAAAAGTACCCCTACCATTTCACCAAAAAAGTGGCAAAAATTGTAAAAATGACAGGAGACGGTCTTTGACAATTCCTTTATTAAAATCTTCTTTCTTCTTTCTTCATCCTTCGGTTTCTTCATCTTCTCCTTCCTTCATCTTCTTCCATCTTCTTCTTCCATTTTCTTCTTCCTCCGATCTGCTTCTTCTTGCGCTGGTCTTCTCGTCCTTCTCGTCCGGCATCTTCTTCCGTCGGCGTCGGCGTCGGTGTCTCTGTCTCTTCTTGGGCCGCTCCGCGCAATGGGAGGCTCCCGCTGTGTGAGGCTCCGCTCCGTCTGACAGGTCTTTTATAATGGAGGGCACCTGGTGACCCCGCCCCCTCTGACGCACAGGGACATCATGGGGAATTCCATGATGGCTTTCCCCATGACGTCAGAGGGGGGCGGGGTTACCAGGTGCCCTCCGTTTTAAAAGACCTGTCAGATGGAGCTGAGCCTCACACAGCGGGAGCCTCCCATTGCGCGGAGCGGCCCAAGAAGACACCGACACCGACACCGACGCCGACGGAAGAAGATGCTGGACGAGAAGGACGAGAAGACCAGCGCAAGAAGAAGCGGATCGGAGGAAGAAGAAAATGGAAGAAGAAGATGGAAGAAGATGAAGGAAGGAGAAGATGAAGAAACCGAAGGATGAAGAAAGAAGAAAGAAGATTTTAATAAAGGAATTGTCAAAGACTGTCTCCTGTCATTTTTACCATTTTTGCCACTTTTTTGGTGAAATGGTAGGGGTACTTTTGTACCCCCTTACCATTTCACACAGGGGGGGGGCCGGGATCTGGGGGTCCCCTTGTTAAAGGGGGCTTCCAGATTCCGATAAGCCCCCCGCCCGCAGACCCCCACAACCACCGGGCACGGTTGTGGGGAAGAGGCCCTTGTCCTCATCAACATGGGGACAAGGTGCTTTAGGGTTCTTAGACCCCCAAAGCATCCTCCCAATGTTGAGGGCATGTGGCCTGGTACGGTTCAGGCGAGAGGGGGGGCGCTCTCGTCCCCCCCTCTTTTCCTGCGGCCTGCCAGGTTGCGTGCTCGGATAAGGGTCTGGTATGGATTTTGAGGGGGACCCCACGCCATTTTTTTTGGCTAGGGTTCCCCTTAAAATCCATACCAGACCTCAAGGGTCTGGTATGGATTTTGAGGGGGACCCTACGCCATTTTATTTTTTTTTTTTTTTGGGGTTTCCCTTAATATCCATCCCAGACCTGAAGGGCCTGGTTATTGAATTTGGGGGGACCCCTACGCTTTTTTTTTTTTTTTTATTTTTTTTATTTTTTATCAATTACTTTTTTTTATGAATGAGTTTCAATGAATCACTGTTCTCTGTGTTACGGGAGCCGTGAATTAACATTAGCCGCGAGTGATTTTAAATAGCTTTTTTACTTTCAAAAATGACACTTTGCGCAGAGACAGTTCTAAACACGGGAAACATGCGCCCCTTCACAGGCATACTATAGACACCCCCCAGGTACGAAATTTAAAGGAATATTACACTTTTATTGTTTCAATTTAAGCATTATTAAAATCACTGCTCCTGAAAAAACGGCCGTTTTTAAAAAAAAATTTTGCATTGATACATGTCCCCTGGGCAGGACCCAGGTCCCCAAACACTTTTTATGACATTAACATGCATATTAGCCTTTAAAATGAGCACTTTTAATTTCGAACGTTCGCATCCATTATAACTAATAGGGTTCTAAAGCTCGCACGGACTTTAGGTCCGTTCGCGGGTTCTGGTGCGAGCCGAACGGGGGGGTGTTCGGCTCATCCCTACTGGTGACAGTATGTTAACCACTTGCCTAGTGTAGCTTTTATGGAACACTGTACTCATATGAAATTATTAGCACCTTTTTCACACAAATAGAGCTTTCTTTTTGTGGTATTTAATCACCACTGTTTTTTTTATCTTTTTGATAAACAAACAAAAAAGTTAAAACATTTTGAAAAAATGTTTTTCTTAGTTTGTGTTATAAAACTTAGTAAATAAGTAATTATTCTGCTTCACCGATGCGCACTGATGAGGCTGCACTTATAGGCAGCACTGATGGACATTGATTGGCACTGTTGGGGCTGCACTGATCATCAGGATACTGATGATCAGGGCCCTTATTATCAGTGTAGATGTCCCCTGTCACACTTGCCGGTTACCGACTCTCCTCTCCTCACACTGTGACAGTGCTTGATTACCCACAAGTGTGTTTACATTTTTCCAATCACAGCTGGACACAATCACTGTATCTAAACACAGCTGATCACATGGTAAAAGGCTTCTGTGATTGGCCCTTTACACCGATCACAGAGCGTGCCGGCTGCACCTTGCAGCAGGTGCACAGGGGGCATGGTTCTGGGAGGATGTCAATAGATGCCCTTCCAGAGCAGGTTGATCGTGCTGTAGCCATCATTCGGCTATGGCGCGGTTGGCAAGTGGGTAAATTTTTTTTTTTTAACATTTAAAAAAAAAAATCTTTTTACTTTTTTCATTACTTATTTTAATCAGAGTAGTTCCGTGTTACCATAGTGACACTGTACTACTTTGGGGGGTTGATCAGGGATTTGTCTTTTTTGTTTTTTACACTATGCTTGCTGTTACAGTGATGATCACTGTAACAGCAATTTTTTGAACTGTCATGAATGGGTTACATTCATAACATCTGTGATTACTATTGTGGTCTGTGATTGGTCCACATGATACAGGGTGCTGTGATTGGCCCAGGTACAATGTGATAGCTGTGAGACAATCACAACATTACAATACAAAGCACCCATCTATCACAGTTGTGTTTACATTGTGATCATGTGATTGCATAGCGATCACGTGATACCCCGGCTGCTCAAAGCGGCTGGTTCCTGGGAGTTGCAATCCGATATTTCCGGCAAACACAGCAGTGATGAGAGCAGCCCGCAGGGCACCCATCAGCTGGCAACGTATATAGGTATATGATTGTGCCTGGCTGTGCTGCCTGCCCACATTATAATAACTGTGGGCTGGATGGCAAGCAGTAAAAAAAAGGAATTAGAGGGCACGCACTAAAATGGACAGCCAGGGGGAACTGTTTGGCCAGTATGGGAGAATGGCAACAACTGTTTTTTTTCTCTATTAGATACTTGGTCTAGAATCTCATAATGAGAGGTAGGAGAGGAAAAGCATAAGGCTGGTTTCACATTGGGGCGTTGGGGGCGCTGGCTGTAAAGCAGCGCTATATTTAGCGCCGCTATACCGTCGTTTTAGCGGTGCATTTCGGCAGCTAGCGGGGCGGTTTTACCCCCGCGAGCGGCCGAAAAAGGGTTAATACCGCCCGCAAACCGCTGATGCAGCGGCGTTTTGCGGGCAGGTTCGGAGCGATGCCCCATTGTTTACATTAGGAAGGGGCGCTATAGGAGCGGTAAATATACCGCTCCTACAGCGCACCAAAGATGTGGCTTGCAGGACATTTTTCAGCGTCCTGCAAGCGCACCTCTTCAGTGTGAAAGCCCTCGGGCTTTCACACTGAAGACACAGCAACAGCTGTTTCGGGTCGGTTTGCAGGCACTATTTTTAGCGCAATAGCGCCTGCAAACCGCCCCAGTGTGAAAGGGGCCTTAGTCAGACTGCCGTATCACTAGTATAAGAAAGCATCCACTCCCATGGACAGATAATACGGGTGATAATGATAATGTGATAATGCGGGTGACAGGAATCTGGGACGTTTGTGGCATATTTGGGGAAGACCCCACAATTTGGTTATTTATTTGAATATGCTGTTTCTGGTTTATTTGTGTATTTCCTGTATTAGATGATTAAACCAGACTCTTGTGTGCTGCGTGAACAATCACAAGAGTTTTTTTTTTTTCACAGCAACCTTGAGGAAAAACATGAGATTGTGTAATGAGTTCACTTTTTTCCAGATCACTTTACTTTATATGTGTTTTGAAGCTCCAAGGAAAGCCACTTTCCTTCTAAAAGGGTATTTGCTTGCACTCATAGGTTTCCTGAGGAGTTGGTCTAAGGATGCTTCTGCAGTGGTTTGTTAAAGCAACTGCTTTAACAGACAGTCTCTTTCAAACCTTGGGGAAACCAGATGATGTTAATTTGAAGGGATAAACTGTGGGATGATTATCTTGTAAGCAATTATTAATTTGTGGAGATGAACACAAAGTTTCTGTGTGGGAGAGAAGATCTGTGTAGTGGAAACCCTGTGGAAATTCTGCCTAAGTTGATTAACACTTTAAATTCTGCTTGGTGGTTAAACCTTTAAGCTAGTAATGTGTACCACATGTCAGGGCATTGAAGAGCTCAAAGCAAGCTTACAATTGCAGTTTTTTTCTGAGTTTGTCAATAGCAAACTATGGCTGTTGGTAATGCTCATCCCTTCAATAAGCTGTAAAAAATAATGATTCATCTTTAAATTCCCTGCTTAGTCAATGATGGAAAGTTCTTGATAATTTGCCATGTTGCTGCTGCACCCCATAAAGAAATCTACTAAATAAATATTTATTAACGCTACTGTATATCAACCTGATCTAATATTGGAAATTCTTGAAGTGTATGTAATGGCTAAATCTTTTCTTTTTTTTAAAGTTTGGATAGATTGAGTAAAGGTTAGATCCACTGTCTGTTACCCCACTATTGGACTGGTGGCCACTTTCACTAATACAGAAAGTGAAATACAAAATTTTTGAGTTGTCATAGGAACAGAAAGGTAGTGGAGACCTGAGTGAAAACACTCTAATGCCCCGTACACACGGTCGGAAATTCCGACCACAAAATCCGATCATCCTGAACGTGGTGACGTTCGTTGCGTACGACGGGACTACGTAGAGGCTAGTAGCCAATAGCTTTGGTCTTGTAATGTGATCTGAGCATGCGTGGCACTTTGTCTGTCGGAATTCGCTACACACGATCGGAAAAAGTCCGATAGGACTTTGTTGTCGGAAAATTTGAGAGCAGGAAAATTTGAGAGCAGGATCTCAAACTTTTTCTGTCGAAAATTCCGACGGAAAAAGTCAGATGGAGCCCACACATGGTCGGAATTTCCGACAACATGGTCCGATAGGACATTTTCCGTCGGAAAATCCGACCGTGTGTACGGGGCATAAGAGGGGGTATCTCCTCAGTTTGGACAAATCTCTTCTTATTTCCCATGTTTCTGGGACAGGAAGTGGAAGGTAGACATGTGCGATTAGTTTTGTACAAATAGAAAATTCATACGAATTTCCAGAAATTCGTACATTCATACGAATCCGAAATACACATTTTTAGGCATACGAATTCTGTACGAAATACCAAATTTATAACGAACATTCGTAATTGTTATGAAAAGTTAATGTAGCGCTACCCCCAGTTAAGAGAGCCGCTGGTTTGTTTTGGGTCCCTGAGTACAGCTCCACCAACCCCCGGCAATTTTGCTCTACCCGCTCTGGCACAGTTAGTAAAGGGGTATGTATCTATGCACATATAAATAGGAAGGCCAGCATGGTGGCCTGCAATTATGGGAGGAGCCCGGAGGGTATACATACCAGACCTCTCCACGCGGCTGGTGTCGGTTCTAGCGCGCCGTAATACACGTCACCAGGCCGACATACAACTCAGTGCACGTTCCTGAGTTGTCCTACGTTCCTCGTTTCCAGATTTCTGATTCGATTCCCGATCGCACCCCCAGTTCGTTCCGCTTCAGCGTCGCAGGTAGGATTTATGCTTTTTCGTCGTTACATCGAAACCCCCGTTTTCCCACTGAGTCATTTCGACCACCATGCCATTTTTTCGTTGTTTCCTACCACACCACTTACCCCACTATCTCTGGTTGTTACGCACCGCTACCCAGTGCAAGCACCCCCTCACTCACACACACACCGCAGCCAAAGCCAAATGTTCCTCGTTTCCAGATTACTGATTCGATTCCCGATCGCACCCCCAGTTCGTTCCGCTTCAGCGTCGCAGGTAGGATTTATGCTTTTTCGTCGTTACATCGAAACCCCTGTTTTCCCACTGAGTCATTTCGACCACCATGCCATTTTTTTGTTTGTTTCCTACCACACCATTCACCCCACTATCTCTGGTTGTTACGCACCGCTACCCAGTGCAAGCACCCCCTCACTCACACACACACCGCAGCCCCCCCAACCCACCAGAGCATCTGTCACTGTCCCCCCCCATACACATCTTGTAGTCACCGCAAGCCCGTGTAAATGGGCCCCCACACCTTGCAAACCTCAGCAAGACACTCCACTCCTTGCCTTTCACGGCAACCCAGCCAATGTGAGGCACAGCCGCCCCCCGCACACCTTGCTTCACCGCAGGTTAGGGCCCGGCTCCCACATCCACCCTCCCCTACATCTCTGCAATCGTTGCAGCTCGACCTCCATTGTCCTCGCAGCCACAACTTCCCCAGTAGCAAACTCAGCTACTCACGCCTTTCTCTATCCCTTTTCACCTTTTCCTTAGGTCAGTAAGTCGTCCCTGGTCTCCTATACAACAGGATCGGACCACCCCTTTCTCTTTCCCGGTAATTTCGAGGGCTTGCATCTCTTCACCAGGGGGTCAACTACGGCCCCAAATCAGCTCTTGCAACCCATCTCTCACAAATAATTTCATGTCACCCCACCATAGGCACCAGGTCTCCCAGGTTTGACCCCAACAGAGACTCTATCACTAGGGCAGCAAGCAGGTGCGTAGGTTGTCGTTGTTTCAGTTTTCCATTCTCTTCACACACCTTTTCACTACATATCCCTGTCACACATACTTATTTGGCTCAGCACCCAGGCGTTAGTAACTGTCACATACTTCTATGCATGTCACTCTGTTTTCGAAGCACAAGTCTTCACTACGCAGACAAGGTCACCTAGTCTCATGACTTGCTGGCAGTGCAAGTATTAGCTGACCGAACCCACGTCAAACTACTACAGACCGAAACATCCCTACTTAGCAACCAACCAGCAGCCACTCTCCCCAGTACCGCCCTGGTGGGGCTCTGGTTGAACTAGTCCGTGCCGAGCACAGACGGACACCCGAGCATCGGTTACCTGGTCAGTCACCTCCTGGCTTACCTCGGTTGTCACGCATTCTCTGAGTTCCACAGGCCAAAGAAACAAACTCACCCAGCGCTCACGCGCATCCCCGATTGCTACCATACCGTCGAACGGTATCCTGCTTCGTTCACACATCTCCCCTCCCCATCCAAGCAGAACACCATAGTTTGATTAAAATCTCCAGGCGTTAGTAACTGTCACATACTTCTATGCATGTCACTCTATTTTCGAAGCACAAGCCTTCACTACGCAGACAAGGTCACCTAATCTCATGACTTGCTGGCAGTGCAAGTATTAGCTGACCGAACCCACGTCAAATTACTACAGATCGAAACATTCCTACTTAGCAAACCAATCAGTAGCCACTCCCCCCAGTGCCGCCCTGGGGGGGGCTCTGGTTAACCAGTCCGTGCCGAGCACAGACGGACACCCGAGCATCAGCCACCCGGCCAGTCACCTCCTGGCTCACCTCGGGTGTCACGCATCCTCCGAGTTTACATATAGGCCCATGGAACATCCCACTCAGCGCACGCGTGCAAACCGTTTGTCCCCATGCCCGTCACACAGGTATCCCGCCCTGCCCCCCCTCCCCCCTTCATTTCCGCAATCCACAAACACAGATATATCCTCTCCTGCCCTTCAAAACTCAAAAAAAAAAAAAAAAAGTAAACGAGAGAAACATGCATCCCCCCCTCCCCCCCCTCTTTTATTCTAGCAGACGCCATGTCTCTGGCCGGCAGCGACAATCTCACCCCCGCCCCATCACCTCCCGAAGCGGGCCCGGCAGACAACTTCGCACAAGCCTTCAGAGCTTGGACCATCCCCAGACTCTCAGCCGAGCTGAGGCGCAGGAACATCCCCTACCCCATCACGGCCAGGAAAGCTGAACTGTTCAGACTACTGTTCCCAAGCCCATCCCCACCAAACCCACCAGACACTCAGGCATCACTACAATCAATTGCCTCGGCAGTGTCCCAGCTACACACGCTGGTCTCCTCCCTATCAACTACCATCTCTGACGTCCAGGCCAGAGTGGGGACCTTGGAGCTCCAGCAAGTTACCCCCACTCCACCAGCTGTCGCCCCCGCCACCCCCACATCATGCATTACAGGAACCCGGACCCGATCCGACCATGTCCGCTATCCCTCACTGGTCTCAACTAACCCTAGTCTGAGTCACCACCTTCATGGCGCCACCAGTCTCATAAACCTCTCATTGTCACACAACACGCTGAAAGCCTACCAAGCTGCTTGGAGGACGTACCTACGGTTTCTGGACACAAGCCACGGGGGGTCACCAGGGGACCTCCACCATATCCTAGCCTTCATTTCCCACTGCTACACTCGGCTGGCGTTATCACACAATACCATCAAACTTTATTTATTTTTTTTTTTTTTTTGTTTTTTTTTTTTCTAACCGGTTTTTTTTTTTTTTTTTTTTTTTTTTTTTTTTTTTTTTTTTTTGCCACATCAGTTCAGTCTCACACAAGGGACCCGAATCAACTTATCTGTTCATCACTGTCCCAATGGGTCGTCACATCATTGTGGCTTTGCTAACATTTAGTTTATCAAAAAGAAGAGAAAACACCATACAGTACTCAAATAATAAAAGAAACAAAAAAGGGCAATAACGCTGCCTCTCCCCCGTCTCCTTCCCTGTGGTCATTTTATCCCCTTCCACCCTTCCCTCCCTTCCTCCGCGTCACCCCGGCGCCACGGCCAGTTCATCATTTTGCATCGAGATGTCCCTCTCTTCAAGGGCTATAGCTGAATCCTAACTGCTTCGGCAAAGCTCCAGGTTTTTTTAAATTTAAGCCAACCTTCCCATTTTATATTTTCCGTGACCCCCTTCCTTTCTTCAGCTCTAGTCCTTAAAGTCTCCATCTTGCGGATATCTTCGACCCTATCGATCCATTCCCAGATATGTGGGCTATCATGATTGCCCCAATTTCTAGCTATCGTTCGCTTGGCAGCGTTTAGTAGATGGGGAACCAGTGACCTCTCATATTGTTTTATCCCTTCTTTAGTGCCGTGCATCAAAATAACCCACGGGTCATCATCGAGTTCATTTCCTGTAATTTCCTTCACGTACCTTAAAATTTTGGCCCAGTAGGTCTTAATTTTTCTGCAAGCCCACCATAGGTGGGCCATGGTCCCTTTATCGGGGCAGCCCCTCCAGCAAGCCTCCGAAGTACCCGGGAGAAACTTACTTAACTTAGCCGGGGTAATATACCACCGTGAGATAACTTTATAGTTTAATTCAGCTGACCTGGTATCTATAGCAGACCTGTGGGTTAGTTTCATTATTTTGCCTATCATGAGTGCATCTACTTTAGTGCCCAAATCTCTTTCCCAATTTTGGATGAATGGTGGTAATCCCCAGTCGCTCCCCTCTATTAATAATTTATATATTTTGGAGATCGTTTTTCTCCCCTTAGTGGCCGAAAACACCCGCTCCATTCGGGTCAGATCGTCCGCGGCCCTAATCGGTTGAGGGAGACTGTTTAGGAAGTGGCGCAACTGCAGATATCTCCATTCATCCATCTTAAACATATCTCCTTTGTTACAAAGTTCAGTGAGTGATAGTATCTTACCTTTTTGCATTATATCTTTCAAGCATGTGCCCTCTTTTTTAACCCATCCCCCTCCCACCATTACCCTCCCTGGCTGAAAATATTCATTATTTCTGAGTGCTATTAGTGGTGAGTTGTACTCTACATTAAAGTGCTTATAAACCTTATCCCAAATGCGCAATGTGTTAGTGGTTATGACGTGCGTATTCTCTCCTAAAGACCTATGGTGAGGTGGGTTCCATATAAGGGTGCCCAATTGTAAATTACTTAGTGATTTTTCTAATTTTACCCATCTTTTGTCGCTATGATCCGCCCCCCACTCGGGGATTCTAGAGAGGACAACTGCTTGATAATAATTTTCAATATCGGGGACTGCTAGGCCACCCTTGTTTTTTTCCTGTTTTAAGGTACGAAGTGCTATGCGGTGCTTCCTATGTCCCCAGATAAAATTCATAATTAGGGACTTTAGCTTTCTTAAATAATTTGCCGAGAGGGGGACTGGGAGCATCTGGAATTCATAGGAAATTAGTGGTAAGATCATCATTTTAACGGAATTAATCCTTCCCAACCACGTCAAAGGTCTATTGTTAAATTCTTTGCATTTTTTTGCAATGGCATCTAGCAGGGGGAGATAGTTAGTGTTAAACATTGCCTTCAGGGACCTAGACAAAATTATGCCCAGGTACTTAATTTGATGCTTCCAAGGGAACCCAAATCTCCCCTGGAGGCTCAGCTGGACCGACCTTGGAACGTTGACATTGAGAACAAATGTCTTGGAAGAGTTGATTTTAAAATTAGATATCTCCCCATATTGCCTCAGGACTTTCATCAGAAGGGGCATAGATATCTGTGGGTTTCCCAAGAAGAACAGAACGTCATCTGCGAATGCCGCCAATTTATGTTCCTCGTCCTCTACTGGTACCCCATGTATTCCCGGATGTCCCCTTATTGTGGAGAGAAGAGGCTCTAGGGTCAATATAAATAGAAGAGGGGACAGCGGACATCCCTGCCTAGTACCGTTTTTCATGTAAAACGGTACAGAGGTCATTCCATTTATCTTAATCCTAGCTGTTGGGTGGGCGTACAGTACCGCTATTTTTTGAATGATCTTGGGCCCAAAGCCCATATGGGTTAGGGTTTGGAACATGAGTCCCCAGTCTACCCTGTCGAACGCTTTCTCAGCGTCTATCGACAGGAGTAGACCTGGGGACCCTGCTTTCCTGATCTTGTGAATTAATAACAGCGCTCGAATCCCGTTGTCCCGTCCCTCTCTGCCAGGGACAAATCCCACCTGGTCGGGATGGACCAGTGTGCTCAAGTGGCCCCTAATCCTCTCAGCCAAAACCTTCGCGTATAATTTAGTATCGGCATTTAAAAGCGAAATTGGCCTATAACTCGAGCACACTGATCCATCCTTCCCCTCCTTCAGAATCATCGTGATGTCCGCGGTTAAAGACTCGGTCGACATTCCGAAACTCTGTCCAAGTCCATTGAAGTATGCACAGATTCTGGGAATTAGTTCCTCCTGAAAGGTTTTATAGTATAGGTTAGTGAACCCGTCCGGGCCAGGGCTCTTACCCTTCGGGGATCCCATCAAGGCCCTTTTTAATCTCATCTTCCGTAAAGGGACTATCTAACCCCTCACTTACCTCCGTTAGAAGTTTAGGGAGGCCAGCGCCATTCAGGAACCTTTCCCCCTTCTGCGCCCTATCAGATCTAGTACCCTGCGGTTCCGCCGAATAAACATCTTCAAAGTAAGCCCTGAAAGATTCGGCGATATCCCTGGATAGGTATGTAATGTCCCCTTTTTTGTTTCTTATTTTTTCAATATAGTTACGGGACTTTTTATTGCGGAGAGTTCTGGCCAAATGTTTTCCGGATTTATTACTCCACATGTACCTCTCCCTAGCCACTAAGTCAGATGTTTGTTTTATTTGTTGTTCCGCCAGGTCTTTTAAATCTTCTCTGAGGGCAATAATTTTGGAGTAAAGGTCCCTGTTTGGCGCCGTGGAAGATTTATGAATCTGCTCAACCGTTTTTATTTCTTCGACAAGGGCATCTTTTTTTATCCTACCTTCTTTTTTTTTCCAGGCCCCCTTTGTAATTAAGATCCCTCTTATATAGGATTTGTGGGCGTCCCATAGAGTTGACCCCAGGACCTCCCCATTATCATTGATTTCGAAAAAAAGTTTTATTTCGTTTTTAATTTGCTCGACTATTTCTTCATCATAAAGGAGTTCCTCGTTCAATCTCCAACTCGCTGAGGGGGCCTGTAGTTCAGAGCATTCTAAAACCATTGAGACTGGGGCATGATCGGAAATAGAGACGATCTCCACCTTCGTGTCCTTGACTCGTTCTAAGAGGGCATGATCGATAAGAATATGGTCCAATCGGGAGTACGTCCCGTGCACGTGGGAATAGAAGGTGTAATCCCTGTCTCCAGGGTGTTGTATCCTCCAGACGTCAACCAACTGGTTAGACCTCAAGTTCTGCTTAATCATTTTAAGTTGTTCCCTACATACCCCACGTGCACGGGACGTACAATCGAGGTCCGGGTCCATGCAGAAGTTGAGGTCCCCCATCAAAATAACATACCCCTGTCTAAAATCTTTTAATTTAGACAAAATATCTTTCATAAATTTAATCGACTTAATATTAGGGGCATATATGTTTGCAAAAGTGTATTTATTGCCGCCAAGCGAACCTCTCAAAAACAGAAATCTACCCTCTGGGTCCTCCACCCTACTCTCCAATTGGAACTGTATATCCCTAGAGAATCCGATGGCCACCCCCCTGGCCCTATTAATAATGGCATCACCGTAGTACCAAAATGGATAATGACCCGAAGCTAATCTGATGTTAGACATCCGGGACAGGTGTGTCTCCTGAAGGAAGACCACACCTGCCCCGTAGGCTCTCAGCTCCTCAAGAATCTTTTGTCTTTTGGCCCGGAGATTAAGTCCCTTTACGTTATAGGATACAAATTTAATCAAGGTCATCTCGGCACAATAGCAAAGCTTTTAATGTCAGTGTACACGCAGTGTCGGGGTGACGCGGAGGAATCCCCTCCCTCCCTCCCTCTCTACCCCCCCCACCCCCCCCCCCCCCCCCCCCCCCCCCATCCCTCCCCCCTCCCCACCCCTCACTCCCAACCCCCCCCCCCCACCCCCCCCCTCCCCTCCCTCCCCACCCTGGCCCTCTCTAGGGTCTTGGAGTCGTTGGGGGCCATTCAGATGTCTGACCTCCCACGTCTCTCCTACTAACTCAGGAAGGGTGGGGCACTGAATGGCTGGAGAATCCAGCCATTCTCCCGATGATATTCCATCATCGGGGAGCAGCGAGCGAAATAAGAGAGGATGTAATTCCCTGCTACCCTGGCGCCCACCCGACCGACACCCGGAAAGGGAGAAAAAAAAAAAAAAAAAAAAAAAAAAAAAAACCACCCCGTCTCCTCACAAGAGAATTTAACCATACTCTCCCCCCTCTACCCATCCTGGCAGGGCCGGGACTTGAATGCCCATTTTACTGCAGAAATCTGGGACCTCCTCCGGAAAGCGCAGTCTGGCTGAGCGCCCATCCTTGTTCCCAATCAGGCTAGCCGGGAACCCCCAGATGTATTTTATGTTTGCCGATCGCAAAGCTTCTAGTAAAGGCCTCTGCTGCCTGCGTCTTTCTAAGGTCTGGGGAGATAGATCTGAGTAAATTTGAACTTCAGTGCCTTCATAATTCAAGGGGGGGCTCCGATATAATTTAGCCCAGATTTCCGCCTTTTCCTCGTAATATCTAAACCTAACGATAATGTCTCGGGGTCTACCAGATTCTGCTGTTTGCCTTCTGCCCAGTCGGTGGGCTCTCTCGATTTTAGGGAAATTTTCACGGCCTCTTGCTAAAAGCTGGTTGAATATTAAAAATATAATGTCCCTTAAATCCTCTCCTTCCTTCTCGGGGACCGATTTCACCCTAATATTCTGTCTCCGGTTTCTATTTTCGATATCCTCCAGCTTATATAGGGTGTCCCGTTGTTTCAGGTGTAAAACTCGTATTTGTTCCTTCAGTTCGAGAGTTTCGTGTTCCTGACCTTCCACTTTCTTCTCAACAATTTCAACCCTTCCTAACAGGTGGCCCCAGTCTTCTCTAAGAAGGGTAAATTCCCCTTTTATGGAATTTTCCATCTTCTGGAGCATTTCCTCCATTTCTTTCTTTGAAGGGCCCTGCGACTCAGCCTCTTGTTCAGAAGGCCTACTTCCATTCGGCTCGCTTTCCATCGCCTGTTCTGATAGGGTCTGGTCAAGTGTCATATCTGCTTTTTTATCTTTACCTTTCTTTTTGTCTGTCATAGCTTTAGATTGATGGTCCGTATTAAGCGATTGTGGGCTAGATCCGGATCTCATGTATTGTTTTATATCACTGGCCACAGGTTTCGGGGTTTTTGGGGGCGCTTTTTTAGATGGTTTACTCATGTTTCCTTTAGGGAGTTTTCTAATTCTCCTCCCCAGCTTGCTAGGGGGGGTGCTTCCTCAAGTTGTTTTAGGTGACGCTCCTTCTTACACCCTGCCTCCTCCGAACCCAGTTCCTATTCCTCTTCTTCTTGGTCCTGCAGGTGGGAGCTATACCAGATGTTCAACAGGGGTTTTGCCTTACAGGTATTTGTGAATCACGGGCAAACTTTCCCCTGTATAGCAGTCCAGGAACTACCTCTGTCCCATTGGGGTGACCCGTCCAGGGCCCTAAAGATGGATGGTGCGTGCCCCTGAAGGGAAACTCCCACGTCAAAAGGGTCTCACCCTCCTGCCTCGCGCGCCCCCTACGGCCAGTCACCTGCATAAGCCCTCCAGGGGTAAAGAGAGGGGCCAAGGGGACCGACAGGGGCCCTCAGGACTTTAGAATAAGTCCCCGTCAGGGAGTTTGTAAAATTGCAGGGAAAGGGGTACCACGTGGGGACAGCAAACTGGGGCTGAGTGTCAGAGCCCTGAGGGGGAGGGTAGGGTAGACACAAGATGAGGGGAATAAGGACAGTAACCCTCCTTGCCGGCGCAAGGTACCCTTTCCTTATCCTCTCCTCTCCCCTGGAGGAGGAGCGATTCTCCCCCCTAGGTGAGGTAGATAAAGGCTTCACCAGCGCAGGATGGGAGCCAAGATCTCTTTGTTTAGTAGGGGGCAGTGAGCTACATAAAGGTTATGCGCTGGGAGCTCAAGGTTCGCCTTGTACAGGTTTTCTAGTCCTTTTAGAGAACCATAAGTCCTTTTAACGACCGTCAGCCTATTCTGTACAGGCTACTGAGGAGAACCTATCACATCCCGAGTGGGAGGCGGACATACCAGTGTAAGAGATACAAAAAAAAAAAAAAAAAAAAAAAACAGTGCAACCCTCAGCTTCAGAAAGAGAGCAGGGGGGCACGTACTGGCAGCTAATGAAAAAGGCTAAAAGAAAAAGTAAATGACATTGCCCTTAATAAGCCTGTAAGCCTGTACTTGAAACATTTATTGACCCCAGCACACCGCTATTTCAGTTATAAACATGGAAAACGACAGAGTCCCTTAGTGTATTCCTCCTCATTGGGGTGACCAGCTGTTATAAGTAATGACAAAGTCTTGCTTACCTCCCACCACGGGTGTAAAGAGGTTTAGAGAACCTTCCCCCTCACAGGGGGGGGCTGGTAATCAGTGTTTACTCACGGACCAGGCGCCTCTTACTGCCGAGGGGGGAGACATCGAAGGTCCGGATCAGCGGGAAGGAGGGCTCGGGGTGAAGGAGGCAGGGATGTTCCGGGTGTCGGTCAGTGCGCCGCCAGTCAGCAGGCTCCGATCCATGCAGAGCGTCTCCCGGAGGTAGTGCTGTCGCTCGGAGGTGCTGTCGCTCGGAGGTGCACGGCGCCTACCTTCCATGGACGCCGGCATCTATCCTCCTCGCGGTCAGCGTTCACTCAGGCCGCCCGCCGCATCAGGCCCCTCCCCCCGTGCGTAACTACGTCCGCACGTCCTGGCTCATCCCCCGCGGCCTCCCGCAATGGAGTCCCCGATCACGTGATCAGGAGGATGGGACGATGGAAGTCCACCTGTTTTGCCCGTTACATTCCCGATCCCCAGACCGAAATGTCCCGGGCCTTCAGTAACCTTGCCTTGTAGCATTTGCCTTTACCAAACAAATAAACCATTACCTCCCTAAAAACAAGTCTTTTGCGCCCTTTTCTTAACTACTCTCCTAGCAGAAAGGGCCTCACGGCCCAGCTCACCAGGGCTTACCTTACGGTAGACCAGGGCACACTTCAGGTCTAGTTTGTTGTCTGTCTTGTGGCGTGTTTATGTTTTGCTCCTTCACATCGTTATGGACCGAGGGCTCCGACCATAAATAGGAAGGCCAGCATGGTGGCCTGCAATTATGGGAGGAGCCCGGAGGGTATACATACCAGACCTCTCCACGCGGCTGGTGTCGGTTCTAGCGCGCCGTACCCGCCCACCCATTCCCTTTCTCAGAACACTCTGATATGTTTCTCTACAGAAACAGCCATTACTTCTCAGGTAAGCGCCCTTTTCTTAACTACTCTCCTAGCAGAAAGGGCCTCACGGCCCAGCTCACCAGGGCTTACCTTACGGTAGACCAGGGCACACTTCAGGTCTAGTTTGTTGTCTGTCTTGTGGCGTGTTTATGTTTTGCTCCTTCACATCGTTATGGACCGAGGGCTCCGACCATAAATATCACTTATACTCTAAGTGTAATGGGTATGAACTCACAAGCAGACTGCTGAGATAAGAATAACTGGCTTTACTTTGGCAGTAAGGAAAAGAAATAGTAACATGCATCTAAACATTTGACTTACAATACTTTAGCAGGTCCCTGCAATATGCACTTTAACATGTACACACATATGTAACAAACTAGCAATGGGGAACGGAGCGCCAAGTGTGGCGACCGTCTGCTATGCACCCCTGAGGTGCAATAAATCTATCTGCGCCTACCTAACGGACCAGGCCTGATCCCTAGTAATAGAGCTCAGTCCTTGTACAAGTACAGTGTTCTTCACCGGCAATAAATCTGTAGAGGTGGTGCACATGTAGCTTTAAATGGTGTATTTGTAATCCACAGAAAGTAACACTTGCTGCTCTGAGGTAAATTGTGCCTTGGCAGTTCAATAGGCATAAACGTGTGTACAGCAATGCAGGATGAGCCTTTCAGCTCTCTCACCAATCCTGGGGTACCGTCCTCAGCTCCGGTCCCTCTAATGGCGGCGTCCAGTCTCCTCAGTCACAGCCCCTGCGCTCCGGTCCTCAGCTCCGACCGACCGACTGTAGGGAAGAGTCTCCGCTCCGCTGCTGCTGACTCTGAGGGATGAGAGTCTCTCTCCACCTGCTGCAAGGCCCAGGCTTCAGGCCTTCAGCAGTCCCGGTCCGCACAGGTGTCTCCTCAGGAACCAGTCTCCGCGTCACAAGCTCAGTCAGGAGGGGGAGACCAGTCACAAGAGCAGGCATCAGAAGAGGAAGTGTCAGAAGAGGAAGAGGCGGTCTCTCCTCTTCCCTTTTATCATCTCCCCCAGCAGCCTCTCGGGCGGAAACAGACAGCCCGGGAGCCTGGGGAATTATGGGGAATGTAGTCTTTTCCACTAAAAGGGGTACGACCCCGCTACACACTCCCCCCACTTTGAATCTTTGGTCCCCAAAGACAGTGTTCAAATTACAAGCTTTCTCAGGAACAACACTTTCACATAATTTGGACAGGGGAGCTTCCCTCCAATTAACACAAGATGGAGAGCTGTCCTGTCTACAGGTCACTTCAGTGTGGGCGACCTGCTTAACTGTGCCAGAGAGTGAGCTGGGGTTGCCCTCCACCAAATGAACAGTGGATGGGTCAGGGCTTTCAGTACTTCTCCTTGCTGTGGTAACAGAGTCCTCTGAACTTCTTCCCATTTGGGGGTAGGTTAACCTCTTGGGAGGCTTCACAACTCTGCGAGCTCTCTGTTCTCTTGGGACTTCTGCAGGAACACATTCTGGCAACATCTCTGGTTCTGGAACATCTACTTCTTCTTCTTCTGAGTAGAGACCAGGGACATCCTCCCAGCACTCAGGCACAACACCGAATGGCACAAACTCTGTGGCTTCTGGGTTCAATGTTCCATCTTCCACATCTTCAGTAGGTGGAAGGTCTATGGCAGAATTTCCTGGAGTTGAGGAAGGCCATAGCCATTCAAGTTCTCCTCTTTCTTCCTCTGGTTGGGGGTCCTGTCCACCCCTTACTTGGGATGTTTGAGACCTAGTGTTAGGCCTGGGGGTATCCAGAATGGAAGCAGATTCAGGTACGTCTCTTGCTGGAGGTATTCTGACTGCTTCAGTGAGTGGGAGCAAGTGATTCCTATGCCAGGTCTTCAAAGGCCCCACTCTCCCTTCTGGCTTCAACTTGTAGACAGGCAATCCTGGAAGTTTTCTACAGATGATATATGGCTCTGATCTCCATCTATCAGCAATCTTGTGTTTTCCAGGGATCCCTAGGTTGCGTAACAGTACACGGTCCCCAGGCTGTAGGTCCTGTACTCTAACCTTCAAATCAAAGTTCCTCTTATTTCGGGCCCCCCTCTGGTCAGAGGCCGCTTGAGCTTTCTCATAAGCTATCTTCAGACTGTGCCTCAGTCTGTCCACATATCCTTTGTGGGAGGCAGCAGAGGCATGGTCTAAGGAAATGCCAAAGGCCATATCCACTGGCAATCTTGCTTCTCTCCCAAACATAAGTCGGTAGGGGGAGAAACCTGTCACATCACTTGTGGTGCAGTTGTAGGCATGCACCAGAGCTGATATGTGTTGACTCCAATGTTGCTTCTTCTCTGTTTCTAAAGTTCCCAACATGTTCAATAGTGTCCTGTTGAACCTTTCAGGCTGGGCATCACCTTGAGGGTGATATGGTGTGGTTCTAGTCTTCTCTACTCCCAGAGAATCTAGTAGCTTCCTGATCAGGCGACTCTCAAAGTCCCTTCCTTGGTCTGAATGGATTCTCCGTGGTAGTCCATAATGAACAAAATACTTCTCCAATAGTACCTTGGCTACTGTAGAGGCCTTCTGGTCCTTGGTTGGGAAAGCCTGAGCATAACGGGTGAAATGGTCGGTTACCACCAGAACATTTCCCAATCCACTCAAATCGGGTTCAAGGCAGAGAAAATCAATGCATACCAGATCCATTGGGCCTTGACTCTGTAGATGGCCCATTGGGGCAGCTTGATGGGGTAAAGTCTTCCTCTGAATGCATCTTGCACAGGAATGGCAATACTCCTCCACTTCGGCCCTCATGCAGGGCCAATAAAACCGATCTCTGATAAGTTGGAAGGTTCTCTCTGCTCCCAAGTGACCATGCTGGTCATGTAGGGCAATCAGCACAGTCTCTCGATGCTTCTCGGGGAGAAACAACTGCCACTTATCTTCTGGGCTATCAGAGGGGCCCCTTCGGTAGACTACCCCCTGATGCACCTGTAATTTGTCCAACTCTCTCCTCAGTAGGCGAGCTTCTTTGGAAGGGTGAAGGCGAAGTCCCTCTGGACTCTTGTCTTCCAGTGCCTCCAGGACCAATCTCCCCATGGGGTCTTCCAATTGGTCACACCTTAGCTCCTTCTTGGACAGCTTCGGTAGGCACTCTTCTTCTAGTTGAGTTACCCCACAGTAACACTTTGGGACTCCCACTGTGGTAACTCCTATCTCTTCAGCTCTGGATCCTCCTCTGGCTTGGAGTTCAGCCCCTTGACAAAGGGCTCGCACTCCTTCTGGTGCCACTTGGGTCCAGTCTTCCCAGTCATCGACCATGACATGGGATCTTCGGGACAGGGCATCTGCATCCCTATTTCCAGCCCCTGGTCTGTACTTGAGGCTGAAATTGAATCCAGACAACGCCGCCAACCATCTGTGTCCAGTTGCATCCAGCTTGGCGGTGGTGAATAGATAGGTCAAGGGGTTGTTATCTGTCTTTACAGTAAACTCGGCCCCATACAGATAGTCTCTCAGTTTGTCAACTACTGCCCATTTGAGGGCTAAGAACTCCAACTTGTGGGTGGGATAGTTCTTCTCGGAGGGGGTCAGGCTCCGGCTCACATAGGCCACTGGTCGTAGCTGATCTTCATACTCCTGGTAGAGTACTCCACCTAGGCCTTCATGGCTGGCATCAACATGTAGCTCATATGGTCTAGTGGGGTCAGCATAGGCCAAAACTGGGGCTGTGGTGAGACTTCTCTTCAAGGTTCTGAAAGCCTCTTCACACCTTGAGTTCCATTGGTCTTGAACCGATTCACCGGGCCTCCTAGGCCCCAAGCCATCTTCCTCTCCTTCTGTCTTGAGCAGCTCGTTCAGGGGCTTTGCAATGCGGGCAAACCCATCCACAAACCTGCGGAAGTAGGAGCAGAACCCCAAGAAAGACCGAAGTTCTGTAACTGTGGTGGGTCTTGGCCACGAAGTAACTGCCTCCAACTTCTCAGGGTCTGTAGCCACTCCTTTTTCAGACACTATGTGTCCCAGATAGTTCACAGAAGACTGATAGAACCCTACATTTCTCGGGAGAAAGTTTGAGTCCCTCTTCACTGAGCCTCTTCAGTACTTTCTCCAACCTGGCTTCATGTTCTTCCAAAGTCTTTCCAAAGACAATGACATCGTCCAGATACACAAGGACTTCTATGAGGTTCATGTCTCCAACTGTCCTTTCCATTAGGCGTTGAAATGTAGCAGGAGCTCCAGATAGGCCCTGAGGCATCCTGTTGAACTCAAAGAATCCTACTGAGGTTATGAAGGCAGTCTTTTCTCTGTCTTCTGGATGCCGAGGGATTTGGTAATACCCACTCTTGAGGTCCATCACACTGAACCACTTAGCTCCAGATAAACTCTGTAAGGCATCCTCTATCCTTGGCGTGGTGTACTGGTCAGGAATGGTCCTCCTGTTGAGAGTTCTGTAGTCAATGCAGAGCCTCAATGACCCATTCTTCTTCCTGACCACCACTATTGGGGAGGCATAGGGGCTTCTGGACTCCCGAATCACTCCCGTCTTCTTCAATTCCTCAAGCTGCTCCCTCAGATCCTCCAGATCTGCTAGCGGGACTCGCCTGACTCTCTCTCTGAATGGCTTGTCCTCTTGCATGCGGATTCGATGGGTGGCACTCCTCGCACACCCTACATCAAACTCATCTTTAGAGAAAATCTTCTCCCATCTGGTCAGCTGGGCCTTGGCTCTCTCTTTCCAAGCTCCAGGTAGGTTTGGGTTTTCCATGGAGAGTTTCTTCCAAACATCTTCTCCTTCACCCGTTCCCTTCACTTCTGACCAGCCAACTGGGACAGCAGGACTCACCTGTCCCAGAAGCATCCTGGCAGGGATCTCCACGGGCTGCTCCGTGGGGTTCCTCACACTGACAGGGACTCTTCCTCTTGCCTTCTTCAGGTCCTTCAATGAGATTACTTCTGGTATCACTTCCAGACCTGAGTGACCCTCCATTGGGTCGGGTTCCAACATCACAAAGGGGCCAGGCTGCTCCCAATTAAGTTTCACCGTGGCTCTCATGCAGGTCACCTCTCCAGGCTGTAACACTGCTCCTTCTTTTCCAAGCCTCCATACCCTGCCTATCCCCTCACCTGGGGTCTTCTGCTCTAGGACCAACCGCTGATAGGCTGCCTTCAGCATGGGATGGATCTTGGGAGCTGAAAGATTCTCTTTCTTCACCAGGGGGGTCAGAAGCCTTCTGACTAGATCCGTGTTCGTCCCTATGATCAGGGAGGTCTTGCTGGTTCCAGGCGGACGAGGGCACACCACTGCCAGGGTGTCGAACACTTCAGCCTTTCCAGCCACGGATGGGTCAAAGGTCAACCGTATGGGTAGGTATCCATCATAGGGGAAACTCTGCGTTCCCAATCCCCTTATCTCCAGCTCTTCTATCTTCTGTATGGGCAGATGACTCAGGTATCTGTCGTAGAAGTCCCTGTACAATAGGGTCACTTGGGCTCCAGTGTCTAGGAGGGCCTTCGTGTACACTCCTTCCACTTGGATGGGTACAGTAGGAGATGGACCAACTAGCTCTTCTGGGTAAGGCCGAGTTGATGCTACCTTCTTTTCTGGACTCTTTCCTTTCTCACTTGATTTGCGCTTGATCCTTTCTTGAGCCTGGTATGCATTAATTTTCTCCCTCTTAGTGAGAGTGTGAACCCGCTGAGGGATATTGTTTTCTCTCGTTTTTAAGGGTTCTCGCTTGGGAGTGCTGGGTTCCTTCCGAGGGGTCTTGCCCCCTTTCTCTGGAGTGCACCTTGGTTGAGGATCCCTGGGCCCCTTTTGAGGGGTTTGATCTCCTCGCTTTCTCTTCCTGTTGTGCTTCTTGGAGCTCACTGAAGGTGATGGGCACCCGGTTGACTCCTTCACCGGGGCCCTTTGGCGTTTCCCGCCGGCTGGCGACTTTCTGTTTTCTTCTTCTTGGGACTGGAACATACAGCTGCAATATGACCAATTCCTCCACAATTGAAACAGATCATCTCACCGTAGTCAGGTGGGGATGCTGGTGCTGAAACAGCTGGAAACAATTCCCTCCTGCTTGTTTCTTTCTTGGGACTGGGCGTCTCTTTCGCCACTAGAGATGCCAGTATCTCCATCATCTGGGACATCTGCAACTTCAGGGCATCTACTTCTGTCTCTCTTTCAGGGGTTAAGGCCGACCTGACCGTGGCCACTGGAAGCTTTGTAGACCCCATCACCTGCTTCTCCCGTTTCTCTTCCAACATGGCCTCTTCTTCTCTGACCATTCGAATGAGATCAGGGTAGTCCAGGCTCTTCCTATCCTGCCGGGTGCGTAGTATTAGTGCGACAGGGTCCAGGGGTTGGGCTCCCCTCATCACCTGCTGGGCACGGGCTTCATCTACCTTCCCTGGATCTATCTTCTTCTTCAGGATAATCCTATGCAGGATCTTGTCTATACGTCCCATGTACTCTGACAGCTTCTCCCCTGTCTTCTGGTAACAGTGTTCCAGTTGATAGGTAAGTTCTGTGACTTTTTCTGTCCCACCAAACACACTTTCCAGGATGTCTATGTAGTCCTGGGCAGTGCAATCCTTTTTGCTTGTCTTCAGATTGCGTATGGCCTCTAAGGCAGGTCCTTTTAGGCTCTCAACAATCCTTTGCTTCTTTCTGCCTTCTGAGACCTCCCATTCTTCTAAGGCCTGTGTGGCACCATCTAACCACTCTTCAAATCTCTCTTCTCCCGAGGGTACAGGTGTCCTCCCTGAGAACATCCGGAGTTTCCTGTATCCCGACATCGGGTAATCCCCGGGGTCTTTTCTGCACTGAGTCACAATCTCCCCTAGGACAGCACACAGTTCTGCACTAAGAGTAGTTTGTGCGGGACTTTCCGCGCCCTTCTGCTCTTCCTTCTTTGGGGATAGCATGGCTTTCACTGGAGAACAGTCTCCCTTGCGCGGCAGCGCATGCAGCACTTGATAGGCCTGACCATTCGGTGCTTGTATGCTTTGGCTCCTGAACTGCTCTGGAGTCTCTTCCCTCCATTCTATTAGGGCGTATGTATACCCAGCATCATTTCTCATGTCCATTATCCATGACTTTTGGCATGGGGATAGGGACATTATGAGCTGCTTGACTGCCTCTCTCTGCCATATCCCTGGCAGTTCAATGACTGCTGCTGCGGCTGGGTCAGTGGCCCATGTTGCGGACCACCGTCCCACTTCTATTGGGTCCATGCCGGTACCTTCTGGCGGCTTTTCCCGCTGACTCAGGATCCCGGATTATGAGCCCCCACGTGTAGCGCTACCCCCAGTTAAGAGAGCCGCTGGTTTGTTTTGGGTCCCTGAGTACAGCTCCACCAACCCCCGGCAATTTTGCTCTACCCGCTCTGGCACAGTTAGTAAAGGGGTATGTATCTATGCACATATAAATATCACTTATACTCTAAGTGTAATGGGTATGAACTCACAAGCAGACTGCTGAGATAAGAATAACTGGCTTTACTTTGGCAGTAAGGAAAAGAAATAGTAACATGCATCTAAACATTTGACTTACAATACTTTAGCAGGTCCCTGCAATATGCACTTTAACATGTACACACATATGTAACAAACTAGCAATGGGGAACGGAGCGCCAAGTGTGGCGACCGTCTGCTATGCACCCCTGAGGTGCAATAAATCTATCTGCGCCTACCTAACGGACCAGGCCTGATCCCTAGTAATAGAGCTCAGTCCTTGTACAAGTACAGTGTTCTTCACCGGCAATAAATCTGTAGAGGTGGTGCACATGTAGCTTTAAATGGTGTATTTGTAATCCACAGAAAGTAACACTTGCTGCTCTGAGGTAAATTGTGCCTTGGCAGTTCAATAGGCATAAACGTGTGTATAGCAATGCAGGATGAGCCTTTCAGCTCTCTCACCAATCCTGGGGTACCGTCCTCAGCTCCGGTCCCTCTAATGGCGGCGTCCAGTCTCCTCAGTCACAGCCCCTGCGCTCCGGTCCTCAGCTCCGACCGACCGACTGTAGGGAAGAGTCTCCGCTCCGCTGCTGCTGACTCTGAGGGATGAGAGTCTCTCTCCACCTGCTGCAAGGCCCAGGCTTCAGGCCTTCAGCAGTCCCGGTCCGCACAGGTGTCTCCTCAGGAACCAGTCTCCGCAGGCATCAGAAGAGGAAGTGTCAGAAGAGGAAGAGGCGGTCTCTCCTCTTCCCTTTTATCATCTCCCCCAGCAGCCTCTCGGGCGGAAACAGACAGCCCGGGAGCCTGGGGAATTATGGGGAATGTAGTCTTTTCCACTAAAAGGGGTACGACCCCGCTACATTAACAAACCTAAAAGTTAAAACCCCAGGAAGTCAGCACAGCACAGGGATGGTGGGAACCCCTCATAATGATAAATTCATCATAACGAAAATTCGTAATTGTAACAAAAAGTTAACGAACCTAAAAGTTAAAACCCCAGGGAGTCAGCACAGCACAGGGATGGTGTGAACCCCTCATAATGGGCACAGCCGGTGTACACTCAGACCCGGGAACTCAGCACAGGGATGGTGGGAACCCCTCATAATGGACACAGCAGGTGTACAGACCTGGGAACTCAGCACAGGAATGGTGGGAACCCTATGGGAATTTCTATGCTTATGAATCTTATACGAAATACGAAATTTCGTTCACGAATTTCGGAATTTCGGATACAAATTCCGTTACAACAGAAACGTGACTGGTGTTTTGTTGACCAATTAGAGGAAGTCAGCACAGCACAGGGATGGTGGGAGCCCCTCATAATGATAAACTCATCATAACCAACTTTCTTTATTTTGCAAAAAGTTTACGAATCTAACGAAAAAAAACAAATTCATTTTTGTACGAAACAGAACGAAACTAAACAAATTTATTGATGGCCCACATGTCTAGTGAAAGGACATCTCGTTGAAAGACACAAACAGCAAAAAACAAAAATAAAATCTATCCAAAACAAAAAATAAAAAGTTTTGGCTTTACAAATACTTTTTATATTTAGCTATAGCACTGCTCCAAGTGATGTGATGATGCTGTCGAAAACATGAAAAAGTAGTACTTTACTGATGGACGTTTAGCTAAATTGTAACACTACACAAACCCATAACCAGACAGTTTAGATTATTTTTCCAAAAATCAGGTTGAGAGAGCAAATGAGGTGAATTATCATCAGAATGGAATTTATGACATTCTCTCATCTCTAATACCCCTTAGCAACATTGCAGGGACTAAGTTAAATCACAGAGGGCTCCATTTGCATTTGATGCTACTTTACTGAATACTCACTTATATGTTGATATGATATGTTATAAAACCCAATTGTTTAATACTAAGTTTTTAAACTTGCAATTCTTTGAAATATTCACAATCACAGCCTTCATCAGCATCTAAGCTTTAAACCATGGCCAGACTAGTCGACGGTCAACTGAATGGAAATCTACGTTTTGCAGACGCACGCGCTTTCTGTTTCCTTTAATATCAATACTTTAAGCCCTCCCAACCTACAATTAGGTGAAAGGAAATACATCTAGAGGGAACTAAATCCCCTAATTTTCACAGACATTGCAAGCATGTGTCTGTGGGTTACTTTTTCCACAATTATAATATAGCTTCTAATACTTAAATAATACAACATTTCTAGGGTTTAATTTTACCCTTTCTTTTCCTAAATATACAATTTGTTTAACGGTTAAACCAGTCTATAGTGAAAGTCAGAGACACACTTTCAGTGTCATATTTGACCATTGAAGGTGAGTGATTTTACAAAATTGAAGTCGTGTTTTACCTGGGTCTGTACTGATCCTGTTTCATTTTATTTGTGGCCTACAACATTGTATTCGTTTTACAAACTGTGAGTGAAGCCTTGCGAGCTACCAGTATTATTCACTTGAATATCCTTTTATAAAATTGCTGTATTTTCAGCTGCTGGCACTAATCACATCCCATGTAGTTGTGCTAATTATTATGAAAGAAACTAATGTGCCGTGCTGTGCTCTGCAAAAGAACCCCTTTTATGCGCCTGTGCAATATGGTATAATCAGTGCAAATAATATTTAAATAGTGAATAATGCATTATAACAATAAAGTGCTAATGTGCAAATGATGTATATATATATATATATATATATATATACAGAATATATATCTATCTATATATCTATCTATCTAAATATAAATATATATATATATATATATATATACATATATATATATATATATATATATATATATATATATATATATATATATATGTATATATATATATATATATAAATACAATAGTATATAATCAATTGAATATAATAACCAAAAGTGAATAATAAAAATCTTCAATCAATGTCCTTATAGAATTTTCAATATAGTAGAATCCTTGTGATAGTGCTCCAAACTTATCCGAAGTGCTCCCCCCCATGTGATTATCCTCACCTCAGGGCGTGTGACCGCACAAAGTTTGGTCTAACAATGCAGTTGAACCACCCCTGGGCTCTTTGACTCTGTATCTGACAGAAAAAATATCAAATGAGGCCGTATGTCCATTTTCTCCCCCACAGGAGATACATAGTGGTGCGCTACAAGCACCAGAAAAGTGTGAGTACCCTGGATAATTTTTTTTTAATAAATATGTTTTAAAAAAGTTTTAAAACGATAAAGCACTATTCAGCCTTATCTTTTATATATGCCTCGAGGATAACAACATTTGAACAGTTTAGGAGCCTGCACAGCCCAGACATCAAAAAAACAAAGTGTTTTGTTTAGTTTACAATGGATTTGTTAAGTTATAATGTGTTAGAATGATTCGTTTTCATAATTACCGTATTTATCGGCGTATAACACGCACCGGCGTATAACATGCACCCCAAGTTTAGGAGGGCATTTTAAGGAAAAAAAGTTTTAGGAGGGAAGTTTAGGGAAAAAAACACTTACATTTAAGCGTCATTTAGAGCTTTGCCAAGTGTGATTTGCAGCTTGCCCAGCATCATTTGCAGCTTGCCCAGTGTGATTTGCAGCTTGTCAGCGTCATTTGCAGCTTGCCCAGCGTCATTTGCAGCTTTGCCCAGCGTCATTTGCAGCTTGCCCAGTGTGATTTGCAGCTTGCCCAGTGTGATTTGCAGCTTGCCCAGTGTGATTTGCAGCTTGTCAGTGTCATTTGCAGCTTGCCAGCACCATTTGCAACTTGCCCACATTTGAATTTGCCGCCTAGAAAGACCACGCCGCCGGAAAAGCCTGAGCCGTCTGTTCGGCTCTGCTCACAGTCCCGCCTCCCTGCTGTTTCGGAAGCGAGCGCTGGGAGGCGGGACTGCGAGCGGAGCCAGAAAAGCCCGAGCCGTCTGTTCGGCTCCGCTCGCAGTCCCGCCTCCCTGCTGTTTCGGAAGCGAGCGCAGGGAGGCGGGACTGCGAGCAGAGCCGAACAGACAGATCGGTCTTTTTCGGCGGCTCTCGTTTTTTTTCGGCTGCACTCGTTTTTTTTCGACGTGGTCGCTGTTTTTTAGCGTCGTTTGATTTTTTTTTTCACTTTTTTTGGGGGGGGGTCGGCGTATAACATGCACCCACGACTTTCCCACGACTTTCCCCCGATAAATACGGTAGTTTTGTTCTTTCGTTTTCAATTCAATTAAAACTTTTTGTCTGTGTTAGAAACATATTTGAATTGAATTTGATTCAAATCAATATCAATGAGAATCGAATATTCGAAAATTAGTTAGGTACTACTTGTTTATAGACTGTTAAATATTTTTGATTTTATCAGATAAAAATAAGTTTTCACAGCATGAAAACCTCCATTATAGGCCCAACAGAATATGCAAGATGAATTTATAGGTAAGTTATCATCATTATAATTTATAAAAAATTGTTGAACTACAAGAGTATCAACATGTGCTGGACCCCAAACTATTTATGAAATTCTTGGAAAATATGGTGGCAACTGTATGGGTTAAAAAAAAATATATATATATATATATATATATATATATAAAAATGTAATTACTAGTCTATTACTAACATGAAACTCACTGGCGAAAATACTCTATCTTTTGTACACCTAAAGACACACACAGGGGCGGGCTGGGCCAAGGGGCACGATGGCAATTTCCCCCCAGGCTGTCCCAACTTATATGCAAAACGGCAGGCCGCTTGCCTGCTGATGATTTATTTTTTCTCTAAGGAAGTTGGGCCAGGGGCATTGCCACAGCGGCCGACTGCACACTGTGGCATTCTGGGAGTTGTAGTCCATGCGCGCTCAAGCTCCCGGTGGGTGGAGAACTGAGAGAAGCGTAACGCAGCCAGGAAACTACCACTTCCAGATCTTGGAGGCAGGCAGAGGCAGCAGGGCACGCCAGGGAGTCGGGATCCACATGACTGGCTCGGACTGCAAGTTTACTTGACCCCAGGACAGGAGCATCACACCCCCAGGACCGGAGGAGGCCGTACAAGGACCTGCTGAGCTGGAACTTGCATGAGCAGCTGACATCGCTGAGGTGAGAGACCCTGACACCCACAGCTGAACCCCAAATCTCATCTATCCCCCCATACACCCTATTTACCCTGCCCCAGACCAGTGCCCATCCACCTGTCAGTCCTGCTGTAGGGCTGTAGGTTCTTCTGGCCACTGACCTGTGGGTCCTGTTGGCTTCTGGCATGTAGGTTCTGCTGGTCGCTGGCCTTTGGGTCCTGCTGGGAGCTCACCATGACCTGTTAGGCCTACTAGCCATAGCCTGTGCGGCCTGCTGGCCACTAGCCTAGGGTGACCAGACATCCCTGGTTTCCGGACTGAGGACACTGTCTCTGAATTAGGTCTGTCCCTGTTTTTTTCCCCGCATTGCTGGGCCGATATGGGGTGGATGCACCGCAAGCTGGAGCAGTTGGAGGGCCCCAGCTAAACAAGGTGGAAGTCCTGAGTCAGCTGTGTGGTGGGCTTAAAGTACCAACCTAACTAGGGTTCTGGGCTCCACCCTGGCAGACAGGAGGTCTGGCCCAGGAGTCAGGAGGGCTCCACCTAGGAGAGAGGTGGGAGCCAGTGCAGCATACAGATGCTAGCTGTGTTGCTGAGCGTCCAGTCTGACAGACAGACCAAGGCCTGAAGGGTAAGTCCAGAGCAGGAATACTGCGTTTACAAGCCAGAAGGGCTGAATGTCATTTATTTTGAAGCAAGATTGAAATTCTGGATACCCCTCCGAGGGAAACTCATGTGTGCTTGCTGGATTTTTTTAAAATAAAAATGGGCAAGATCAGCCCTTAAACAAAGAAAAATCAAGTGGCGGTATCCTTAAAAGATCTACACTTGATGCAAGCTCCCAAAAACGCAAATACACTCCTTTTTAAGCATTGTGGGATATTTCAGGAGATTTATACTCACCTCGCCTGCTTTGATGTGCCTTTGACACACCTCACAAAGGGGAAAAAAAAACACTGTCATTCCCTAAGGCAGAAGAAGCATTCTTCCAATTGAAGCAGGCTTTGTGCCAGGAACAAGTCCTCATAGCCAGGGACTTTCATAAAAGGTTCCTGGTGCAAACAGGTGCTTCAGAACTGGGGCAAGAAGGGTTCTTTCCCAGCTAATTGGAGACAAACAGCAAACTGTTTGTACTTGAACCAGAAACTCACTTTCGCAAAGAAAAAAACAATTTCTGTATTATTACTGTAGAAAGTGAGTGTTCACAATAAAGTGTGCATTGGAGATACTCCAGTGCTACTTGTTGGGCTGATACTTCAAGCTGGAATCAGATCATGCCCTCCCTTATCTGGATGACACACAATAAAAACAAGAACTTAAAGATCACCAGGTGGGTGTTACAGGATTTCAAGTTTACAGTGGTTCCCTTTTTCTAGGTCTATTGCTATTTTGCCACTCCGTCACCGACCCTGCCCCCCTCTGACGCAACTCAAGGGGGAAGCTGGTTTTTCCCAGTGACGTACAGGTGACCCCGCCCCTCTGATGTAATGCAGGTTCCCGTTACATCAGAGGGGGCGGGGTCACCCGTACGTCACAGGGGAATCACAGCTTCCCACTTGCCTCAGAGGGGGGCGGGGTCAGGTGACGGAGTGGCCCGCTCCTCCTCTGCTAAGACGGATTCCCTCAGTGTCTCCATGGAAACAGGACGCGCTGCGCTGGACGTCGGAAGAGGTTAGCCATCGCTGGAGCCTGGAGCAGAGACCACCCATCGCTGGATAGCAAGAGTGGATTACCACCGCTGGAATTTTATTTTTATTTTTTTATTTTTAATAAAGGACTTTTCCAACGGTGTCTGTGTGTTTTTTTAACTATTTTTTACACTTTCTTTGTGAAATGGTAGGTACCCCCTTACCATTTCAAACAGGGGGGGGGGGGGAGGCGGGATCTGGGGGTCCCCTTGTTAAAGGGAACTTACAGATTCTGATAAGCCCCCCACCCGCAGACCCCCACAACCACCAGCAAGGGTTGTGGGAAAGAGACCCTTCTGCTCATCAACATGGGGACATGGTGCTTAGAGGGGACACAGACCCCCAAAGCATCCTCCCAATGTTGAGGGCATGTGGCCTGGTACGGTTCCCCCCTCTTTTCCTGCGGCCTGCCAGGTTGTGTGCTCGGATAAGGGTCTGGTATGGATTTTGAGGGGGGCCCCATGCCATTTTTTTTTATTTGGCATGGAGTTCCCCTTAAAATCCATGCCAGACCTGAAGGGTCTGGTATGGATATTTAGGGGGAACCCCATGTGACTTTTTTTTAAATTTGACCTGGGGTTCCCCTTAATATCCATACCAGACCTAAAGGGCCTGGTAATTGAATTTGGGGGGACCCCCACGCTTTTTTTTTTATCAATGACTTTCAATGACTGTTCTCTGTATTACGGGAGCCGACAATTCATTATAGCTGCAAGTGATTTTAAATAGCTTTTTTTCCTGCAAAAATGACACTTTGTGCAGGGACAGTTCTAAGCACGGGAAACATGCGCCCCTTTACATGCATACTATACACACCCCCCAGGTACGAAATTTAAAGGAATATTACACTTTTATTGTTTCACTTTAAGCATTATTAAAATCACTGCTCCTGAAAAAACGGGCATTTAAAAAAAAAAAATTGCATTGATACATGTCCCCTGGGGCAGGACCCAGGTCCCCAAACACTTTTTATGACAATAACTTGCATATAGGCTTTTAAAATTAGCACTTGAGATTTCTCCCATAGACTTTTACAGGGTGCTCGCGGCTTTTCGAATTTGCCGCGAACACCCCAAATTGTTCGCTGTTCGGTGAACAGGCGAACAGGCAATGTTCGAGTCGAACTCATGTCATTAAACAATTAGCAAAGTGTGCTAAATGCATGCCACTAACAGCTTTGATTACAGTAAAAGAACAGATAGAAAGCTAAATACTGCTTTACTTCAATGATTAGGCACTCCAATTTTAAGCCCAAAGAACACAGGTGTACCAGGTGTGCGCACACCCTACTCACACCGTGTGGTGCAGATTCTCCCTGCTGAATGCCCCCACACCCCAACCACAGCGCTGCAGGCTTTCCTTCTCTCCTGCCGGCTGCTGCAGGGGATGTTTCAGGATGGAGAGAGGGTGAAGGGGCTCATAAATGCGTCATTTCCTGGCCCCTTCCTTTTTGGAATGAACACAGTGAGTGATCTGTAGCGATCACTCTATGTGTTCATTCATAATTGAAGCATAGGAAATTGTTTCCTATGCTTCAGTGTGTGAATTAACAGGAAGCCGCTCAGTACAGAGCACTTCCCATTCATTCACTGTCCAGTGCAGCTGAGGCTGCAGAGAAAGGAACTAGGAAATCTGTTCTCAGCCCCTTTCTCTGTCTCAAAATTTTAGATCCCTAAAATTTCACCAAAGGCCCCCAACAGGGCTCCTTAAAAAATTGTAAACCATGTATTTAAAAAAATGTAAAAAAATAATAAATAATAAAAAATGTAAAACTACTGACACCATCTTCCCTACTGACACCATCCACCACTCTACCAACACACATGGGTGTGTTTGAGCTTTGGGGCGCACATACTAATGCAATAGGCTGAAAGATAGACCACAAGAACATTTAAACTGTGTAACCATCTGAAAATCAAAAAAATAATGTGTTTCGAAGATTATTAGTAGATTAGCCAATTGATGTTTAAATATCCTATCTTTCTACAAATTCACTAGTAATTGTTGAAAATTACTTTTTCTTATCAACAGATGTTTTTGTATACAAGTGAAATTGTATACGTATGGATTGTATGAGTAATGTTTCATACTCCTGAGATTTTTGCAGACTGTCTGGCCAGTATGACATGATCTTTCTTTAACAGGGGAACATGTATTTTTTTGGATCTGTTTTAAATTATAACATGCAGCAGCAGACTGATGACCAAGCAAACTTTTGTTCTGATATTTTCATTACCTAATACACTAAGTATTTAAAGTACAAAAGCAAATGCATGGAATATATCAGTGCTAGTAACACTCATCTCCTACACGTTTCAACATAGTTACGCTTAACATAGAACTGTCCTCATTTACAGTCCTTGAATTATATGTGTGCCCACAAAATTTGTAAAAAAAGCAATAAACACTGCTGGCAGAGAAAATCAACTCAGTCCACCCACTGCTGTTTCACATTTTCCCAGCCTTGCCTGACTGAAAAACTGGAGAAACGATATGAAATGGTTCATGAAACTGTTCACAGGATCTAAATGATTTATTAAAAAGGTGCAACAATAACAGGTTTCATATAATGCCTTGACACATTTCACACTCAATATGGCTTAGTCTTAAAGTGGAGGGACACCCTGAAAACAAAAACTTTCAAAAATGTTAGTAACAATTTCAAATGAAAAAAAAAAAAAATAATTATTATTTTTTACTTACCAGAAATGGCTGTTGCTAGGCAGATTGTCCTAATCTGCCTCCTCCAGCGCCGCGGTGATCTTCTCTCCTTCCGTCTTCTAGTGAATGGGGCGCAGTGTGTTATGGAAACTGTGTCCCACAACACATTGCGTTCCCCATTCACAAATCCCACTAGCGCATGCGCAGTCGCAGTGCGCAGTAGGCCGCGCGCCGACTCGCGCATGCGCGGTAGGCTGCGCGAAGCCGCTGCCCTTACTGAGGATGGCGGCGCTGGATCCGGAACGCCGAGGGACATCTCGGCCTCCACGAACGGCATCGCGGGCGCCCTGGGAGGGTAAGTTTACTTATTAAAAGTCAGCAGCGACTTTTTTTTTAGCTGCTGACTTTTAAAAAAAAAAATTTGAAGCTGAAACACCGCTTTAAAGCTTATGCTGATTATGCACTTTTGAGCATGGAGAGTTTCAAGCTGGAAGTTTGTTACAATTATTTTTCCTAGTTCATATATCCTTAACAAACTTGTTTTAGGCGATATTAGCATTAACAAGTGAATTTGAAAAATTCAAATAGAAGACCTTAATGGCCTGAGCTTGATGCAGTACTGAACTTTCCTCATGAAAAAAGATAAAACATTTTAAATACAAATATGCTGGAAATGTGTTCTAAGTTTATTTTCAGTAATACTTTTATAAACTAAAATCAGATATGGGCTCCATTCACAGAACCAGATTGCATGCTTTATTTAGGTGTTTTTCCAAATACTGCATTTAATCCAAAAAATGTCAGTACACTATTGCTTATTCGGTATTTACTGCCTAAAGCAAAAACGCTCAGCAAAAACCACTTAAAACAGGAGTGTAAGTCAGTTCACTAAAGAAAAAAAAAATGCATGTGGTATCGTACTGGTCCCGGCATGCGATATTTAAGGAACTAGCAACTGCCAGCATCCTTAAAGCGGAACTTCAGTAATTTTTTCATGTTTCCATCTATTAAATCTTTTGCCCTTGTTGTTTTGACTTTGGATAGTAAAACATTTTTTTTCTGCCTAGGCTGCTGATCAAGATTGCTGTTCCGTGAGACTGACATGCTGCAGCAATAGCTTGTGTAAGGATTGTTTGGACAGTCGGAGGCAAAGATACCTAATCTAGCCCAGAGAGCCGCAATTAATCCTCAACATATCGTTTGCTAGACTGCTCATCGCTATACCGGTCATTATACCTGTGTAGCGCTACCCCCAGTTAAGAGAGCCGCTGGTTTGTTTTGGGTCCCTGAGTACAGCTCCACCAACCCCCGGCAATTTGCTCTACCCGCTCTGGCACAGTTAGTAAAGGGGTATGTATCTATGCACATAAAAATATCACTTATACTCTAAGTGTAATGGGTATGAACTCACAAGCAGACTGCTGAGATAAGAATAACTGGCTTTACTTTGGCAGTAAGGAAAAGAAATAGTAACATGCATTTAAACATATGACTTATAACACATTAGCAGGTCCCTGCAATATGCACTTTAACATGTACACATATATGTAACAAACTAGCAATGGGGAAACGGAGCGCTAAGTGTGGCGACCGTCTGCTATGCACCCCTGAGGTGCAATAAATCTATCTGCGCCTACCTAACGGACCAGGCCTGATCCCTAGCAATAGAGCTCAGTCCTTGTACTAGTACAGTGTTCTTCACCGGCAATAAATCTGTAGAGGTGGTGCACATGTAGCTTTAAATGGTGTATTTGTAATCCACAGAAAGTAACATTTGCTGCTCTGAGGTAAATTGTGCCTAGGCAGTCCAACAGGCATGAAATGTGTGTATCAATGCAGGATGAGCCTTTCAGCTCTCTCACCAATCCTGGGGTACCGTCCTCCGCTCCGGTCCCTCTAATGGCGGCTCCGGCCTCCTCGTCACAGCCCCTGCGCTCCGGTCCTCAGCTCCGACCGACCGTCTGTAGGGAAGAGTCTCCGCTCCGCTGCTGCTGACTCTGAGGGATGAGAGTCTCACTCCACCTGCTGCAAGACCCAGGCTTCAGGCCTTCAGCAGTCCCGGTCCGCACGGGTGTCTCCTCAGAAACAAGTCTCCGTGTCACACCCTCAGTCAGGAGAGGGAGACCAGTCAGGTGAGGCATCAGAAGAGGAAGTGTCAGAAGAGGAAGAGGCGGTCTCTCCTCCTCCTTTTTATAACCTCCCCCAGCAGCCTCTCGGGCGGAAACAAGCAGCCCGGGAGCCTGGGGGATTATGGGGAATGTAGTCTTTTCCACTAAAAGGGGTACGACCCCGCTACACACTCCCCCCACTTTGAATCTTTGGTCCCCAAAGACAGTGTTCAAATTACAAGCTTTCTCGGGAACAACACTTTCACATAATCTGGACAGGGGAGCTTCCCACCAACTAGCATAAGATGGGGAGCTGTCCTGTCTACAGGTCACTTCAGTGTGGGCGACCTGTTTAACTGTGCCAGAGAGTGAGCTGGGGTTGCCCTCCACCAAATGAACAGTGGATGGGTCAGGGCTTTCAGCACTTCTCCTTGCTGTGGTAACAGAGTCCTCTGAACTTTCTCCCATCTTGGGGTAAGTTAACTTCTTGGGAGGCTTCACAACTCTGCGAGCTCTCTGTTCTCTTGGGACTTCTTCAGGAACACATTCTGGCAACATCTCTGGTTCTGGAACATCTACTTCTTCTTCTTCTGAGTAGAGACCAGGGATATCTTCCCAGCACTCAGGCACAACACTGAATGGCACAAACTCTGTGGCTTCTGGGTTCAATGTTCCATCTTCCACATCTTCAGTAGGTGGAAGATCTATGGCGGAATTTCCTGGAGTTGAGGAAGGCCATAGCCATTCAAGTTCTCCTCTTTCTTCCTCTGGTTGGGGGTCCTGTCCACCCCTAACTTGGGATGTTTGGGACCTAGTATTAGGCCTGGGGGTATCCAGAATGGAAACAGATTCAGGTACGTCTCTTGCTGGAGGTATTCTGACTGCTTCAGTGAGTGGGAGCAAGTGATTCCTATGCCAGGTCTTCAAAGGCCCCACTCTCCCTTCTGGCTTCAACTTGTAGACAGGCAATCCTGGAAGTTTTCTACAAATGATATATGGCTCTGATCTCCATCTATCAGCAATCTTGTGTTTTCCAGGGATCCCTAGATTTCGTAACAGTACACGGTCCCCAGGCTGTAGGTCCTGTACTCTAACTTTCAAATCAAAGTTCCTCTTGTTTCGGGCCCCCCTCTGGTCAGAGGCCGCTTGAGCTTTCTCATAAGCTATCTTCAAACTGTGCCTCAGTCTGTCCACATATCCTTTTGTGGGAGGCAGCAGAGGCATGGTCTAAGGAAATGCCGAAGGCCAAATCCACTGGCAATCTTGCTTCTCTCCCAAACATAAGTCGGTAAGGGGAGAAACCTGTCACATCACTGGTGGTACAGTTGTAAGCATGCACTAGAGCTGAAATGTGTTGACTCCAATGTTGCTTCTTCTCTGTTTCCAAAGTTCCCAACATGTTCAATAGGGTCCTGTTGAACCTTTCAGGCTGGGCATCACCTTGAGGGTGATATGGTGTGGTTCTAGTCTTCTCTACTCCCAGAGAATCTAGTAGCTTCCTGATCAGGCGACTCTCAAAGTCCCTTCCTTGGTCTGAATGGATTCTCTGTGGCAGTCCATAGTGAACAAAGTACTTCTCCAAAAGTACCTTGGCTACTGTAGAGGCCTTCTGGTCCTTGGTTGGGAAAGCCTGAGCATAACGGGTGAAATGGTCGGTTACCACCAGAACATTTCCCAATCCACTCAAATCGGGTTCGAGGCAGAGAAAATCAATGCATACCAGATCCATTGGGCCTTGACTCTGTAGATGGCCCATTGGGGCAGCTTGATGGGGTAAAGTCTTTCTCTGAATGCATCTTGCACAGGAATGGCAATACTCCTCCACTTCGGCCCTCATGCAGGGCCAATAAAACCGGTCTCTGATAAGTTGGAAGGTTCTCTCTGCTCCCAAGTGACCATGCTGGTCATGTAAGGCAATCAGCACAGTCTCTCGATGCTTTTCTGGGAGAAACAACTGCCACTTGTCTTCTGGGCCATCAGAGGGGCCCCTTCGGTAGACTACCCCCTGATGCACCTGTAATTTGTCCAACTCTCTCCTCAGTAGGCGAGCTTCTTTGGAAGGGTGAAGGCGAAGTCCCTCTGGACTCTTGTCTTCCAGGGCTTCCAGGACCAATCTCCCCATGGGGTCTTCCAATTGGTCACACCTTAACTCCTTCTTGGACAGCTTCGGTAGACACTCTTCTTCTAGTTGAGTTACCCCACAGTAACACTTTGGGACTCCCACTGTGGTAACTCCTATCTCTTCAGCTCTGGATCCTCCTCTGGCTTGGAGTTCAGCCCCTTGACAAAGGGCTCGCACTCCTTCTGGTGCCACTTGGGTCCAGTCTTCCCAGTCATCGACCATGACATGGGATCTTCGGGACAGGGCATCTGCATCCCTATTTCCAGCCCCTGGTCTGTACTTGAGGCTGAAATTGAATCCAGACAACGCCGCCAACCATCTGTGTCCAGTTGCATCCAGCTTGGCGGTGGTGAATAGATAGGTCAAGGGGTTGTTATCTGTCTTTACAGTAAACTCGGCCCCATACAAATAGTCTCTCAGTTTGTCAACAACTGCCCATTTGAGGGCTAAGAACTCCAACTTGTGGGTGGGATAGTTCTTCTCGGAGGGGGTCAGGCTCCGGCTCACATAGGCCACTGGTCGTAGCTGGTCTTCATACTCCTGGTAGAGTACTCCACCTAGGCCCTCATGGCTGGCATCAACATGTAGCTCATATGGTCTAGTGGGATCAGCGTAGGCCAAAACTGGGGCTGTGGTGAGACTTCTCTTCAAGGTTCTGAATGCCTCTTCACACCTTGAGTTCCATTGGTCTTGGACCGACTCACCGGACCTCCTAGGCCCCAATCCATCTTCCTCTCCTTCTGTCTTGAGCAGTTCGTTTAGGGGTTTTGCAATGCGGGCAAACCCATCCACAAACCTGCGGTAGTAGGAGCAGAACCCCAAGAAAGACCGAAGTTCTGTAACTGTTGTGGGTCTTGGCCACGAAGTAACTGCCTCCAACTTCTCAGGGTCTGTAGCCACTCCCTTTTTCAGACACTATGTGTCCCAGATAGTTCACAGAAGACTGATAGAACCGACACTTCTCGGGAGAAAGTTTGAGTCCCTCTTCACTGAGCCTCTTCAGTACTTTCTCCAATCTGGCTTCATGTTCTTCCAAAGTCTTTCCAAAGACAATGGCATCGTCCAGGTACACAAGGACTTCTATGAGGTTCATGTCTCCAACTGTCCTTTCCATAAGGCGTTGAAATGTAGCAGGAGCTCCAGATAGGCCCTGAGGCATCCTGTTGAACTCAAAGAATCCTACTGGGGTTATGAAGGCAGTCTTTTCTCTGTCTTCTGGATGCATGGGGATTTGGTAATACCCACTCTTGAGGTCCATCACACTGAACCACTTAGCTCCAGATAAACTCTGTAAGGCATCCTCTATCCTTGGCGTGGTGCACTGGTCAGGAATGGTCCTCCTGTTGAGAGTTCTGTAGTCAATGCAGAGCCTCAATGACCCATTCTTCTTCCTGACTACCACTATTGGGGAGGCATAGGGGCTTCTGGACTCCCTAATCACTCCCGTCTTCTTCAATTCCGCAAGCTGCTCCCTCAGATCCTCCAGATCTGCTAGCGGGACTCGCCTCACTCTCTCTCTGAATGGCTTGTCCTCTTGCATGCGGATTCGGTGGGTGGCACTCCTCGCACACCCCACATCAAACTCATCTTTAGAGAAAATCTTCTCCCATCTGGTCAGCTGGGCCTTGGCTCTCTCTTTCCAAGCTCCAGGTAGGTTTGGGTTTTCCATGGAGAGTTTCTTCCAAACATCTTCTCCTTCACCCGTCCCCTTCACTTCTGACCAGCCAACTGGGACAGCAGGACTCACCTGTCCCAGAAGCATCCTGGCAGGGATCTCCACAGGCCGCTCCGTGGGGTTCCTCACACTGACAGGGACTCTTCCTCTAGCCTTCTTCAGGTCCTTCAATGAGATCACTTCTGGTATCACTTCCAGACCTGAGTGACCCTCCATTGGGTCGGGTTCCAACATTACAAAGGGGCCAGGCTGCTCCCAAGTAAGTTTCACCGTGGCTCTCATGCAGGTCACCTCTCCAGGCTGTAACACTGCTCCTTCTTTTCCAAGCCTCCATACCCTTCCTATCCCCTCACTTGGGGTCTTCTGCTCTAGGACCAACCGCTGGTAGGCTGCCTTCAGCATGGGATGGATCTTGGGAGCTGGAAGATTCTCTTTCTTCACCAGGGGGGTCAGAAGCCTTCTGACTAGGTCCGTGTTCGTCCATATAATCAGGGACGTCTTGCTGGTTCCTGGTGGGCGGGGACACACCACTGCTAAGGTGTCAAACACTTCAGTCTTCCCAGCTACGGATGGGTCAAAGGTCAACCGTATGGGTAGGTATCCATCATAGGGGAAACTCTGAGTTCCCAATCCCCTTATCTCCAACTCTTCTATCTTCTGTATGGCAGATGACTCAGGTATCTGAAGTCCCTGTACAATAGGGTCACTTGTGCTCCAGTGTCTAGGAGGGCCTTCGTGTACACTCCTTCCACCTGGATGGGTACAGTAGGAGATGGGCCAACCAGCTCTTCTGGGTAGGGCCGGGTTAATGCTACCTTCTTCTTTGGACTCTTTCCTTTACAAGCACTGAATTTGCGCTTGATCCTTTCTTGAGCCTGGTATGCATTAATTTTCTCCCTCTTAGTGGGAGTGTGAACCCGTTGAGGGACATTGTTATCTCTCACTTTTAAGGGTTCTCGCTTGGGCGTGCTGTGTCTCTTCGGAGGGGTCTTGCCCCCTTTCTCTGGAGTGTACCTTGGTTGAGAATCCCTGGGTTCCTTTTGAGGGGTTTGATCGCCTCGCTTTCTTTTCCTGTTATTCCTCTTGGAGCTCGCTGAAGGTGATGGGCACCCGGTTGACTCCTTCACCGGGGCCCTTTGGCGTTTCCCACCAGCTGGCGGCTTTCTGTTTTCTTCTTCCTGGGGCTGGCACATACAGCTGCAATATGGCCCACTCCGCCACAATTAAAACAGATCATCTCTCCATAGTCAGGTGGGGAGGCTGGTGCTGAAACAGCTGGAAACAATTCCCTCCTGCTTGTTTCTTTCTTGGGACTGGGCGTCTCTTTTGCCACCAGAGACGTCAGTATCTCCATCATCTGGGACATCTGCAACTTCAGGGCATCTACTTCTGTCTCTCTTTCAGGGGTTAAGGCCGACCTGACCGTGGCCACTGGAAGTTTCGTAGACCCCATCACTTGCTTTTCCCGTTTCTCCTCCAACATGGCTTCTTCTTCTCTGACCATTCGAATGAGATCAGGGTAGTCCAGGCTCTTCCCATCCTGCCGGGTGCGTAGAATTAGTGCGACAGGGTCCAGGGGTTGGGCTCCCCTCATCACCTGCTGGGCACGGGCTTCATCTACCTTCCCTGGATCTATCCCCTTCTTCAGGATAATCCTATGCAGAATCTTGTCTATGCGTCCCATGTACTCTGACAGCTTCTCCCCTGTCTTCTGGTAACAGTGTTCCAGTTGATAGGTAAGTTCTGTGACTTTTTCTGTCCCACCAAACACACTTTCCAGGATGTCTATGTAGTCCTGGGCAGTGCAATCCTTTTTGCTCGTCTTCAGATTGCGTATGGCCTCTAAGGCAGGCCCTTTTAGGCTCTCAACAATCCTTTGCTTCTTTCTGCCTTCTGAGACCTCCCATTCTTCTAGGGCCTGCGTGGCACCATCTAACCACTCTTCAAATCTCTCTTCTCCGGAGGGTACAGGTGTCCTCCCTGAAAACATCCGGAGTTTCCTGTATCCCGACATTGGGTAGTCCCCGGGGTCTCTTCTGCACTGAGTCACAATCTCCCCTAGGACAGCGCACAGTTCTGCGCTAAGAGTAGTTTGTGCGGGACTTTCCGCGCCCTTCTGCTCTTCCTTCTTTGGGGATAGCATAGTTTTCATAGGAGAACCTTCTCCCTTGCGCGGCAGCGCATGCAGCACTTGATAGGCCTGACCATTCGGTGCTTGTATGCTTTGGCTCCTGAACTGCTCTGGAGTCTCTTCCTGCCATTCTATTAGGGCGTATGTATACCCAGCATCATTTCTCATGTCCATTATCCATGACTTTTGGCATGGGGATAGGGACATTATGAGCTGCTTGACTGCCTCTCTCTGCCATATCCCTGGCAGTTCAATGACTGCTGCTGCGGCTGGATCAGTGGCCCATGTTGCGGACCACCGTCCCACTTCTATCGGGTCCATGCCGGTACCTTCTGGCGGCTTTTCCCGCTTACTCAGGATCCCGGATTACGAGCCCCCACGTGTAGCGCTACCCCCAGTTAAGAGAGCCGCTGGTTTGTTTTGGGTCCCTGAGTACAGCTCCACCAACCCCCGGCAATTTGCTCTACCCGCTCTGGCACAGTTAGTAAAGGGGTATGTATCTATGCACATAAAAATATCACTTATACTCTAAGTGTAATGGGTATGAACTCACAAGCAGACTGCTGAGATAAGAATAACTGGCTTTACTTTGGCAGTAAGGAAAAGAAGTAGTAACATGCATTTAAACATATGACTTATAACACATTAGCAGGTCCCTGCAATATGCACTTTAAACATGTACACATATATGTAACAAACTAGCAATGGGGAAACGGAGCGCTAAGTGTGGCGACCGTCTGCTATGCACCCCTGAGGTGCAATAAATCTATCTGCGCCTACCTAACGGACCAGGCCTGATCCCTAGCAATAGAGCTCAGTCCTTGTACTAGTACAGTGTTCTTCACCGGCAATGAATCTGTAGAGGTGGTGCACATGTAGCTTTAAATGGTGTATTTGTAATCCACAGAAAGTAACATTTGCTGCTCTGAGGTAAATTGTGCCTAGGCAGTCCAACAGGCATGAAATGTGTGTATCAATGCAGGATGAGCCTTTCAGCTCTCTCACCAATCCTGGGGTACCGTCCTCCGCTCCGGTCCCTCTAATGGCGGCTCCAGCCTCCTCGTCACAGCCCCTGCGCTCCGGTCCTCAGCTCCGACCGACCGTCTGTAGGGAAGAGTCTCCGCTCCGCTGCTGCTGACTCTGAGGGATGAGAGTCTCACTCCACCTGCTGCAAGACCCAGGCTTCAGGCCTTCAGCAGTCCCGGTCCGCACGGGTGTCTCCTCAGAAACAAGTCTCCGTGTCACACCCTCAGTCAGGAGAGGGAGACCAGTCAGGTGAGGCCTCAGAAGAGGAAGTGTCAGAAGAGGAAGAGGCGGTCTCTCCTCCTCCTTTTTATAACCTCCCCCAGCAGCCTCTCGGGCGGAAACAAGCAGCCCGGGAGCCTGGGGAATTATGGGGAATTATGGGGAATGTAGTCTTTTCTTTGATGTTTTTTATACTTTCTTTAGGAGTTCAATAATAACAATAATATACATAAACTTACAATGACTTCGGTTTGGAGATTTGGGACTACCAGGACCCCGCTACAACTTTTGTGTTTCGGGACTATTCTGACTAGAATTGGGGTTAAACTTTTGTGTTTTGGCACTATTCTGACTTTGATTAGGGTTAGTTATGGCATTTGTGATTAGCGGGAATGGCAGTGAGAATCACTGCCGCTTATGAATGAATGAATGAATGAATGAATGATTTGTATAGCGCTGCAACTGCGAACTGAATCGCCTCGAGGCGCTTGATCCGACCTGTGTTGATTCCTTTTTAGAAGAGGTAGGTCTTCAGTTTTTTCCTGAAGGCCCGATGGTCTTTTTCCAAGCGGATGTTCGTAGGTAGAACGTTCCATAGCCGTGGTCCTTGGACTGCAAATCTTCGTTCTCCCCTTGACTTGTACCGGGATTTGGGGACGAGGAGGAGGTTTTGGTTGTTAGATCGGAGGTTGCGATTGGGGGTGTAGTGTTGTATTTTTTCGCATAAGTATTGAGGAGCATCTCCTTGTGTGCATTTGTGGGTCAGGCAGAGGGTCTTGAATGTGATCCGATTCTTTATGGTTAGCCAATGGAGGGTCCTCAGGGATGGGGAGATGGATTCCCATGGTTTTTTTCCTGTGACTAATCTTGCTGCCGTGTTTTGAACGACTTGTAGTCGTGCAATCTGGAATTTAGGTAGTCCTATGTAGAGGGAGTTTGCGTAGTCGAGTCGAGAGTTGATGATTGTTCCTACCACTATTGCTTTGTCCTTTTCTGTGATGAAAGGGATGAGTCTACGTAGCAGGCATAGAAGGCGGTAGGATCCGCTGACTACTGATCCTATTTGTGCATCCATTGACATTTCTGAATCGAAGATGACTCCGAGACTTTTGGCTTTTATGCTTTGGGGGATGGTCTGTCCAAGGATGGTGGGCGGAGTCCATGGTGTCATAGATTTAGTTTTCCGGTTTGCATTTAGGAGAAGGAGTTCTGTTTTGGTTCCATTAAGTTTGAGTGAGCTTGTGGACATCCAGTCGTCTATTAATGTGAGGCATTTTTCTAATTCCTGATATTGGTCTTTTTGTCCGGGGATCCGAAGGTAGAGTTGAGTATCATCTGCGTATGAGTGGAAGCATAGGTCTGATTTGCTGATGATTTTAAGGAGTGGACGGATGTAAATGTTGAAGAGCACGGGTGATAAAGGTGATCCTTGAGGGACTTCATAGGAGACTGCACGGGATTCAGAGGTGAAGGCTCCAAGTTTCACTGTCTGTGACCGATTTCCTAAGAAGGAAGTGAACCATAGTAAGTCTGAATCTGTGACTCCTGCTACTTCTTTGAGGCGGGTGAGTAGAGTGTTGTGATCCAGTGTGTCAAATGCTGCACTAAGGTCCAGGAGTACCAGGAGACATGATTCTCCATCATCTGCTGCTTCCAAGGCATCATCCCATATTTTGAGGAGAGCTGTTTCTGTGCCGTGGCCCGGGCGGAAGCCTGATTGCAGAGGGTCCAGGAGATTGTGTGTGTCCAGATGGAGTTGTAGCTGTTGTACCACTGCTTTCTCCATAATCTTGGAGATGGTGTTCAAGCTAGTTATCGGTCTTCGGCGGTCTTCGGTGGTTGGGGTTTCTTGGATCCAAGTTGGGTTTCTTTAGGAGGGGTTTGACTATGCCTTGCTTGAGGGAGTTAGGAACAATTCCTTCTTTGAATGACTGATTTATGAGTAGTGTTATAGTGGGTGCCAGGATGTCGGAGCATTCTTTCAGAAGTTTTGTGGGGATGATATCGTTGGATGAAGTGCTGTCTCGGAGGCTTCTGATGATGTTTCTTGTGGTCTCTATTGCGATCGGGGTCAGTGAAAAGTTCGGTGGTCGTGCGATGTTTGAATCGGCTTCCTCTTTTTGGATGCGGTTGATTGTATTTTTCTGTTGGATATTTTCCCGAATGCTGTCGATTTTGTCGATAAAAAAATCTGATAACTCATTGCAAAATTCTTGAGTTTCGTTGGTAGGAGGCTCTAGGCAGGTAGGAGGCTCTAATCTGACAACGATTATGGGATTGGTATTTACTTTTGGCTGTTTTTTGTTTTTAGTCATAGCTATGACTAAGCACCGGTAAAGAGGTGTGAAACGCCTCAGTATTTTATCTGTGACTCCGTATGCTGTATGTTCTGTTCTCCATTAAATAAAGATGTTAACTTGGAGTGCAGCTATCCAGATCTTTTTAATTTGCTTGTATCTTGCATACAGAGCCAGCACCCACCTAGTGCAGGGGAGGTGAAATCTTTGGACTGCTACCTGGAGCGGTATATTACCTTCAATTGGACTTGGTCTGTCTTTAGGAAGTGCACGTTTTCCTCTGTTTAGTGATGTTGCCCATGCTATCCAGCCACAGCATGCAGAGGAGGTGGTGGACTGGCTTACTAAACCATCCCCATCCTCCTCATCATCTATCACCCAAGCTGAGACTAGTGCACAGTCCACCGCAGCTGCCAGAGTGGCTTTTTCTGTCTCCTTGTCCACAGCTACCCCTTCCATAGCCCCAGCATCATGCATGGAGGAGTCAGCTGAATTATTTGAACACAGTGTCAGCCACTTGCTTCTTGAGGATGCACAGGCATTACTTGATTCTGATGTTGGTTCTGAGGTTATTGAAAGGAGTAACATGAGCCTACAGAGAAGGAAGAACACTGATAAACAACAAATTGGCAGTCATGTTCCCCCAATGGATGGAGGGGATGATGATGATGAGGTCACTTACATGACTTGGGTAATGGATAGAGCAGAGGAGGAAAGTGAGGGGGAGGCACAACCCCAACAAGGCAGGATGTCCTCCAGAGGCAGCCATCATGGAAGAGTAGAGAGCAGCCACCCTATTCCATCAGATTGTGGAGCAGGCCACATGCCCTCAACATTGGGAGGATGATTTGGGGGTCTGTGACCCCTCAAAGCACCATGTCCCCATGTTGATGAGGACAAGGGCCTCATCCCCACAACCCTTGCCCGGTGGTTGTGGGGGGTCTGCGGGCGGGGGGGCTTATCAAAATCTGGAAGCCCCCTTTAACAAGGGGACCCTCAGATCCCGCCCCCCAGTTTGAAATGGTAAGGGGGTACAAAAGTACCCCTACCATTTCACAAAGAAAGTGTAAAAAATAGTTAAAAAACACACAGACACCGTTGGGAAAAGTCCTTTATTAAAAATAAAAAAAATAAAAGAAAGATTCCAGCGGTGGTAATCCACTCTTGCTATCCAGCGATGGGTGATATCTTCTCCGGGGTCCAGCGATGGCTGATCTCTTCCGACGACGTCCAGCACAGCGCATCCTGTCTCCGCGGAGACACTGCGGAAATCCCATCTTAGCTGAGGAGGACCGGGCCACCCGTCACCTGACCCCGCCCCCCTTTGACGCAATGCAAAGGGAAAGCCGGCCTTCCCCAGTGACGTACGGGTGACCCCGCCCCCCTCGGATGTAATGGAAACCTGCGTTACATCAGAGGGGGGCAGGGTCACCCGTACATCACTGGGGAAGCCCAGCTTTTTCCTTGCGTCAGAGGGGGGTGGGGTCAGGTGACAGGTGGCCCGGTCCTCCTCAGTTGTGTCTCCGTGGAGAAACCCAGGGGAAACCCAGGCTTCCCCAGTGATGTAAGGGTAACCCCGCCCCCCTCTGACGCAAGGGAAAAGCTGGGCTTCCCCAGTGATTTTTGGGTGAAACTCCACGTCATTTTTTTTTTAAATTTGGCGTGGAGTTCCCCTTAAAATCCATACCAGACTTTTAGGGTCTGGTATGGATATTTAGGGGGAACCCTACATCATTTTTTTTTTAATTTGACCCAGGGGTTCCCCTTAATATCCATACCAGACCTGATTGGCCTGGTAATTGAATTTGGGGGGAACCCCACACATATTTTTTTTTTTTTATCAATGACTTTCAATGACTGTTCTCTGTATTACAGGAGCCGACAATTCATTATAGCCGCAAGTGATTTTAAATTACTTTTTTTCCTGCAAAAATGACACTTTGTGCAGGGACAGTTCTAAGCACAGGAAAAATGCGCCCCTTTACAGGCATACTATACACACCCCCCAGGTACGAAATTTAAAGGAATATTACACTTTTATTGTTTCACTTTAAGCATTATTAAAATCACTGCTCCTGAAAAAATTTCAGTTTTTAAAAGGTTTTTTTTGCATTGATACATGTCCCCTGGGGCAGGACCCGGGTCCCCAAACACTTTTTATGACAATAACTTGCATATAAGCCTTTAAAATTAGCACTTTTGATTTTGAACATTCGAGTCCCATATACTTTAATAGGATTCTAAAGTTCACACGAACTTTAGGTCTGTTTGCAGGTTCTGGTGCGAACCGAACAGGGGGGTGTTCAGCTCATCCCTACTCAGCAGCCTTAACTGACAGGAATGATGGTATAGCAAAGAGTGTCACAGCTCCTTGGAACACATCTGCCAGCAGCACACCACCAGCTGTAGAGTTTAGCAGACACATTTCTCTGCCTCAACAAAAAGGCAGAGATGACGCTGCTGCATCAAAAAAAAAACAAATACACTCCCTGCCACCCACATGCCCAGTGTCTAAATTCCAGCTTTTCCAAATTGCTGGCTTTACAACTCCTGACTTTCCATCTGGTGGATTCTGCCCTCTTGCACTTTTGCAAAATGTGCTGTACCACAATGGCAGTTTCCCAGTCGCTATTTCTTTGCACGTAAGGCCATTTTAGCTCTGTACCATCACGTGGAAGGCAATGTTTTGGCATCATTGGGCAAGACAGTCAGCAGCAAGGTCTACCTTACTGCTGACACATAAAAGAGCACGTCTGTCCACAGACTGTGCTGACCGGTTGACATTTATCAAAACAGGTGCATATACTTTAATTTTTTTTACAGAAGTCCAAATCTTGCTTTTATCAAGTACCGCTAGTCATTTCCTGCTCTCCCTGTTATGCCGCGTACACACGATCGAAATTCTCGTCGGAAAAAGCTCTGACGGCTTTTCCGACGAAATTCCGACAGAATTCCGCTCAAGCTGTGTTGCCTACACACGGTCACACCAAATTCCGACCGCCAAGAACGTGGTGACGTCCACCATGTATGACGAGACTACAAAAGGAAAGTTCAGCACCACGTCCGGCACCCTTTGGGTTATAGACAATTCGCGTTATAGACAATTCGCTGTCTCCTCACTCGATTCACACAGTGCCGAGTGCCGCCGAGCTCTGTTCCCTGCGACGTTACGACGCACGGGAGCGGAGATCAGCGCCAAATTCAAAAAAGTAAAAACACATACAGTATACTGTAATCTACAGATTACAGTACTGTATAAAAAAAAAAATACACATCCTCTTTGTCCCTAGTGGTCTGTCCAGTGCCCTGGATGCACTTTTATATTATAAATACATTTTTTTCTGCCTGGAATTTGGAGATTGTCGATAGCAACCAAAAAGTGTCCCTGTATGTCAAAAGTGATTTTAGACCAGCTAGAAAACAACAATAATAAATTAGAATCACTTGCAGAATTGAGAGATAGCGATTTGTGGGGAAATATATCATCAAGCACTAAATCTAATGACAGCAACAATTCTGCAACTGAGCACATTTCAGTGTTTTTGATTTGATTACATTTTATTATTATTTGTTATAATTATCTATAGTTTTTTATTATATTATGAACTTTATCATACCCGGGATGTCTACTAGACTCTGGTTTGAACAGATTTAAGTGAGTTATTCCTAAGAATTGCAGGCCTACAATATAAAACGCCAAATTTCCATGCAAAATAATTGTACCGCATTCAGCACCGAAAATCAGAAAGAATCATACCGCCAGGGAGGTTAATGTCTAAACCATTGACAACAAGAGTGAGTACACCCCTAAGTGAAAATGTCCAAATTGGGCCCAAAGTGTCAATATTTTGTGTGGCCATCATTATTTTCCAGCACTGCTTTAACCCTCTTGGGCATGGAGTCACCAGAGCTTCACAGGTTGCCACTGGAGTCCTCTTCCCCTCCTCCATGAAGACAGCTGGTGGATGTTTGAGACCTTGCGCTCCTCCACCTTCCATTTGAGGATGCCCTACAGATGCTCAATAGGGTTTAGGTCTGGAGACATGCTTGGCCAGTCCATAAACTTTACCCTAAGCTTCTTTAGCAAGGCAGTGGTCTTCTTAGAGGTGAGTTCAGGGTCGTTATCGTGTTGAAATACTGCCCTGCGGCCCAGTCTCCAAAGGGAGGGGATCATGCTCTGCTTCAGTATGTCACAGTACATGTTGGCATTCAGGGTTCCCTCAGTGAACTGTAGCTCCCCAGTCCTGGCAGCACTCATGCAGCCCCAGACCATGACACTCCCACCACCATGCTTGACTGTAGGTAAGACACACTTGTCTTTGTGCTCCTCAACTGGTTGCCGCCACACACGCTTGACACCATCTGAACCAAATATGTTTATCTTGGTCTCATCAGACCACAGGACATGGTTCCAATAATCCATGTCCTTAGACCTTCTGGGACCACAGCCATGCAGACCAATTTGATGCAGTGTGCGGCGTATAGTCTGAGCACTGACAGGCTGATCCCCCACCCCTTCAACCTCTGCAGCAATGCTGGCAGCACTCATACGTCTATTTTCCAAAGACAACCTCTGGATAGGACGCTGAGCATGTGCACACATCTTCTCTGGTCGACCATGGCAAGGCCTGTTCTGAGTGAAACCTGTCCTGTTAAACCACCTAATGGTCTTGGCCACTGTGCTGCAGCTCAGTTTCAGGGTCTTGGTAATCTTCTTATAGCTTAGGCCAGTGATGGCGAACCTTGGCACCCCAGATGTTTTGGAACTACATTCCCCGTGATGCTCATGCACTCTACAGTGTAGTTGAGCATTAGGGATGGGCCCGGTGCTCGATGCGAACCCACGTTCGCATCGAGCACCGGGCGTTCGCTCGCTCGGCGAGCCCAGAACTATTTTGGCCGCTCGCATCACGTTCGTGTGATGCGAGCGGCCCCGCAATGCATTGCGGCCGGCGCGGCCGGCGCAGTGCATTGTGGCTGATGATTGGCCAAGCATGCACTGTGACCCCGCATGCTTGGCCAATCACAGCCCCGGAAACTCGAAGAGCCATAATTGGCTACAGGCAGGACGCCTGTAGCCAATTACAGCTCAGGGGCTGTAGTACACGCCCCCCCCTATAAAAGGCCGCCACGCCGTCTGCGCCGGTCACATGCTGTTCCGGCGCAGATAGAGCAGGCTAGATCTGTGACACTCTGCTGGATTTAGTTAGTTAGAGAGATTTACTTAGAGAGATTGAGTTAGATAGATTCATTCATTTAGATTGATTTAGAAAGAGGGGCTTGTAGTGTGTTCGTGGCAGGCAGGCAGAGCTCCTATATTTTGTTCCCAGAAGCTCCTATAGGACTTGTAGTGTGTTCGTGGCAGGCAGGCAGAGCTCCTATATTTTGTTCCCAGAAGCACCTATAGGACTTGTAGTGTGTTCCTGGCAGGCAGGCAGAGCTCCTATATTTTGTTCCCAGAAGCACCTATAGGACTTGTAGTGTGTTCGTGGCAGGCAGGCAGAGCTCCTATATTGTGTTCCCAGAAGCACCTATAGGACTTGTAGTGTGTTCCTGGCAGGCAGGCAGAGCTCCTATATTTTGTTCCCAGAAGCACCTATAGGACTTGTAGTGTGTTCGTGGCAGGCAGGCAGAGCTCCTATATTTTGTTCCCAGAAGCACCTATAGGACTTGTAGTGTGTTCCTGGCAGGCAGGCAGAGCTCCTATTTTTTGTTCCCAGAAGCACCTATAGGACTTGTAGTGTGTTCCTGGCAGGCAGGCAGAGCTCCTATATTTTGTTCCCAGAAGCACCTATAGGACTTGTAGTGTGTTCCTGGCAGGCAGGCAGAGCTCCTATATTTTGTTCCCAGAAGCACCTATAGGACTTGTAGTGTGTTCCTGGCAGGCAGGCAGAGCTCCTATATTTTGTTCCCAGAAGCACCTATAGGACTTGAAGTGTGTTAGTCCAATCACACAGAGATCATATATTTTGTTCCCAGAAGCACACTATAGGACTTGAAGTGTGTTAGTCCAATCACACAGAGATCATATATTTTGTTCCCAGAAGCACCTATAGGACTTGAAGTTTGTTAGTCCCATCACACAGAGATCTATATTTTGTTCCCAGAAGCACCTATAGGACTTGAAGTGTGTTAGTCCAATCACACAGAGATCTATATTTTGTTCCCAGAAGCACCTATAGGACTTGAAGTGTGTTATTCCCATCACACAGAGATCATATATTTTCTTCCCAGAAGCACCTATAGGACTTGAAGTGTGTTAGTCCCATCACACAGAGATCATATATTTTCTTCCCAGAAGCACCTATAGGACTTGAAGTGTGTTAGTCCCATCACACAGAGATCATATATTTTCTTCCCAGAAGCACCTATAGGACTTGAAGTGTGTTAGTCCATCACACAGAGATCATATATTTTCTTCCCAGAAGCACCTATAGGACTTGAAGTGTGTTAGTCCAATCACACAGAGATCATATATTTTTGTTCCCAGAAGCACCTATAGGACTTGAAGTGTGTTAGTCCCATCACACAGACCTATATTTTTCTTCCCAGAAGCACCTATAGGACTTGAAGTGTGTTAGTCCAATCACACAGAGATCTTATATTTTGTTCCCAGAAGCACCTATAGGACTTGAAGTGTGTTAGTCCCATCACACAGAGATCATATATTTTCTTCCCAGAAGCACCTATAGGACTTGAAGTGTGTTAGTCCCATCACACAGAGATCATATATTTTTCTTCCCAGAAGCACCTATAGGACTTGAAGTGTGTTAGTCCCATCACACAGAGATCATATATTTTGTTCCCAGAAGCACCTATAGGACTTGAAGTGTGTTAGTCCAATCACACAGAGATCATATATTTTCTTCCCAGAAGCACCTATAGGACTTGAAGTGTGTTAGTCCCATCACACAGAGATCATATATTTTCTTCCCAGAAGCACCTATAGGACTTGAAGTGTGTTAGTCCAATCACACAGAGATCATATATTTTGTTCCCAGAAGCACCTATAGGACTTGAAGTGTGTTAGTCCCATCACACAGACCTATATTTTCTTCCCAGAAGCACCTATAGGACTTGAAGTGTGTTAGTCCCATCACACAGAGATCTTATATTTTGTTCCCAGAAGCACCTATAGGACTTGAAGTGTGTTAGTCCCATCACACAGAGATCATATATTTTCTTCCCAGAAGCACCTATAGGACTTGAAGTGTGTTAGTCCCATCACACAGAGATCATATATTTTCTTCCCAGAAGCACCTATAGGACTTGAAGTGTGTTAGTCCCATCACACAGAGATCATATATTTTGTTCCCAGAAGCACCTATAGGACTTGAAGTGTGTTAGTCCAATCACACAGAGATCATATATTTTGTTCCCAGAAGCACCTATAGGACTTGAAGTGTGTTAGTCCCATCACACAGAGATCATATATTTTCTTCCCAGAAGCACCTATAGGACTTGAAGTGTGTTAGTCCAATCACACAGAGATCATATATTTTGTTCCCAGAAGCACCTATAGGACTTGAAGTGTGTTAGTCCCATCACACAGAGATCATATATTTTCTTCCCAGAAGCACCTATAGGACTTGAAGTGTGTTAGTCCCATCACACAGAGATCATATATTTTCTTCCCAGAAGCACCTATAGGACTTGAAGTGGGTTAGTCCCATCACACAGAGATCATATATTTTCTTCCCAGAAGCACCTATAGGACTTGAAGTGTGTTAGTCCAATCACACAGAGATCATATATTTTGTTCCCAGAAGCACCTATAGGACTTGAAGTGTGTTAGTCCCATCACACAGACCTATATTTTCTTCCCAGAAGCACCTATAGGACTTGAAGTGTGTTAGTCCCATCACACAGAGATCTTATATTTTGTTCCCAGAAGCACCTATAGGACTTGAAGTGTGTTAGTCCCATCACACAGAGATCATATATTTTCTTCCCAGAAGCACCTATAGGACTTGAAGTGTGTTAGTCCCATCACACAGAGATCATATATTTTCTTCCCAGAAGCACCTATAGGACTTGAAGTGTGTTAGTCCAATCACACAGAGATCATATATTTTCTTCCCAGAAGCACCTATAGGACTTGAAGTGTGTTAGTCCCATCACACAGAGATCATATATTTTCTTCCCAGAAGCACCTATAGGACTTGAAGTGTGTTAGTCCCATCACACAGAGATCATATATTTTCTTCCCAGAAGCACCTATAGGACTTGAAGTGTGTTAGTCCCATCACACAGAGATCATATATTTTCTTCCCAGAAGCACCTATAGGACTTGAAGTGTGTTAGTCCAATCACACAGAGATCATATATTTTGTTCCCAGAAGCACCTATAGGACTTGAAGTGTGTTAGTCCCATCACACAGACCTATATTTTCTTCCCAGAAGCACCTATAGGACTTGAAGTGTGTTAGTCCCATCACACAGAGATCTTATATTTTGTTCCCAGAAGCACCTATAGGACTTGAAGTGTGTTAGTCCCATCACACAGAGATCATATATTTTCTTCCCAGAAGCACCTATAGGACTTGAAGTGTGTTAGTCCCATCACACAGAGATCATATATTTTCTTCCCAGAAGCACCTATAGGACTTGAAGTGTGTTAGTCCCATCACACAGAGATCATATATTTTCTTCCCAGAAGCACCTATAGGACTTGAAGTGTGTTAGTCCCATCACACAGAGATCATATATTTTCTTCCCAGAAGCACCTATAGGACTTGAAGTGTGTTAGTCCCATCACACAGAGATCATATATTTTGTTCCCAGAAGCACCTATAGGACTTGAAGTGTGTTAGTCCCATCACACAGAGATCATATATTTTGATCCCAGAAGCACCTATAGGACTTGAAGTGTGTTAGTCCATCACACAGAGATCATATATTTTGTTCCCAGAAGCACCTATAGGACTTGAAGTGTGTTAGTCCCATCACACAGACCTATATTTTCTTCCCAGAGGCACCATAGGACTTGAAGTGTGTTAGTCCCATCACACAGAGATCATATATTTTGTTCCCAGAAGCACCTATAGGACTTGAAGTGTGTTAGTCCCATCACACAGAGCTCCTCTATTTTCTTTGCAGAAGCACCCACAGGACTTCTAGTGTGTTAGTGGCATCACACAGAGCTCCTCTATTTTCTTTGCAGAAGCACCCATAGGACTTCTAGTGTGTTAGTGGCATCACACATAGCTCCTATATTTTCTTCTCAGCAGCACCCACAGGACTTCTAGTGTGTTAGTGGCATCACACAGAGCTCCTCTATTTTCTTTGCAGAAGCACCCATAGGACTTCTAGTGTGTTAGTGGCATCACACAGAGCTCCTCTATTTTCTTTGCAGAAGCACCCATAGGAGTTCTAGTGTGTTAGTGGCATCACACAGAGCTCCTCTATTTTCTTTGCAGAAGCACCCATAGGACTTCTAGTGTGTTAGTGGCATCACACAGAGCTCCTCTATTTTCTTTGCAGAAGCACCCATAGGACTTCTAGTGTGTTAGTGGCATCACACAGAGCTCCTCTATTTTCTTTGCAGAAGCACCCATAGGACTTCTAGTGTGTTAGTGGCATCACACAGAGCTCCTCTATTTTCTTTGCAGAAGCACCCATAGGACTTCTAGTGTGTTAGTGGCATCACACAGAGCTCCTCTATTTTCTTTGCAGAAGCACCCATAGGACTTCTAGTGTGTTAGTGGCATCACACAGAGCTCCTCTATTTTCTTTGCAGAAGCACCCATAGGACTTCTAGTGTGTTAGTGGCATCACACAGAGCTCCTATATTTTCTTCTCAGCAGCACCCACAGGACTTCTAGTGTGTTAGTGGCATCACACAGAGCTCCTCTATTTTCTTTGCAGAAGCACCCATAGGACTTCTAGTGTGTTAGTGGCATCACACAGAGCTCCTCTATTTTCTTTGCAGAAGCACCCATAGGACTTCTAGTGTGTTAGTGGCATCACACAGAGCTCCTCTATTTTCTTTGCAGAAGCACCCATAGGACTTCTAGTGTGTTAGTGGCATCACACAGAGCTCCTCTATTTTCTTTGCAGAAGCACCCATAGGACTTCTAGTGTGTTAGTGGCATCACACAGAGCTCCTCTATTTTCTTTGCAGAAGCACCCATAGGACTTCTAGTGTGTTAGTGGCATCACACAGAGCTCCTATATTTTCTTCTCAGCAGCACCCACAGGACTTCTAGTGTGTTAGTGGCATCACACAGAGCTCCTCTATTTTCTTTGCAGAAGCACCCATAGGACTTCTAGTGTGTTAGTGGCATCACACAGAGCTCCTCTATTTTCTTTTCAGAAGCACCCATAGGACTTCTAGTGTGTTAGTGGCATCACACAGAGCTCCTATATATTCTTCTCAGCAGCACCCACAGGACTACCGACTACAATGGCTGGAAGACCGCCAAGGGGAGGCAGAGCGTGCAGAGCCAAGAACACAGGGCAGGCAGGCTCTGTTTCTAGTGGACGTGGCCGTGGACGTGGACGTGGTCGTGCATCGTCATCAGCACGTGGCCATGGGACACGCGCGTCTTTGTTTTCGGCAGCTGGACATGTGGAGCCGCATCATGCTGAAGGCTTGGTAGAATGGATGACCAAGCCCTCCTCATCCTCCTCATCTCACCCAGGCTCAGGGTACTGGCAGAGCATCATCAGCCACCCCTTCCCTAGACCCACCATGTCCTCCTGAGGAGTCCCCCGAACTCTTTGAGCGTTGGGTACATGCTCCAGGAGGATGCCCAACGATTCGAAGGCTCGGATGATGATACCCAGCTTGAGGAATCTGGCAGTACTGTTCCACCAGCTGCAGCTTACTGCCAGGTTTGCTCTAGTGGTGAAGAGGGAGGGGATGATGAGGTCACTGACTCCACGTGGGTGCCTGAAGGGAGAGAGGATGAGGAGGAGGACGAGGAGGAGGAGGATGCGGCGTCACATGTCCAACGAGGCAGGGTGCCCCCTGGAGGCCAGGTAGAGGCCAGCACAGCAACTGTACAACACCGCAGAGCTCCGCCTGTGCAGGGCGCTGCCTCTGCACGTTATCAGAAAAGTTCTTTGGTGTGGGCCTTTTTTGAGACGAGTGCAGCAGATCGCACCACTGCTATTTGCAATATTTGTCTCAAGCGTATCTCGCGTGGCCAAAACATCAGCCGCTTGGGCACCACAAGCATGACCAGACATATGGCGACCTGCCATGCAGCTCGTTGGCAGGCACACATAAAAGACCCACACCAAAGAACTAAGCGGACCTCTCCTTGCTCCTCCTCAGCTGGGATCTCCATCCCCACTACACCTTCAGTCCTCTCTGAAAGCTGCTCTGAGAGGACTGAAGGTGTAGAATTAGGTGTGTCACAACCAAGTACTTGCAGTACACCGACGTCCGATTGCAGCAGGCAAATTTCCCTGCCCCAGCTGCTGGACCGTAGAAAGAAGTACACTCCCAGCCATCCACATGCCCAGCGGTTGAATGCTAGCCTGGCTAAATTGCTAGCACTTCAACTGCTGCCTTTTCAGTTGGTAGACTCGGCCCCCTTCCGTGAGTTTGTTCAATGTGCGGTTCCTCAGTGGCAGGTTCCCAAACGCCACTTTTTCTCACGGAAGGCGATTCCGTCTCTCTACCGGCATGTGGAGGGCAATGTCCATGCCTCGCTGGACAGGGCGGTCAGCGGTAAGGTGCATATTACCGCTGACTCATGGTCCAGCAGGCATGGACAGGGACGGTACCTTTCTTTCACGGCCCATTGGGTCACTCTATTGGCAGCTGGGAGGGATGCAGGACAAGGTGCAGTAGTGTTGGAGGTTGTTCCGCCACCACGCCTCCAAAACGCTACTACTGCTACTGGTTGTGACACACCTCTCTCCTCCACCCCCTCCTCTTCTTCTTCCTCCAGTGCTCTGTCCTTGGAACCAGCGGTGCTCCGTAGGCGTACAAGGGGCTACGCAAGTACGCAGGCAAAAAGATGCCATGCCGTGCTTGCGCTGGTGTGTTTGGGGGACAGGAGCCACACTGGGCCAGAGGTTCTGGCAGCTCTGCAGGGGCAGGCCGAGAGGTGGTTGACGCCACGTCAGCTTAAGCCAGGAATGGTCGTTTCTGACAATGGCACCAACCTCCTCTCCGCCCTGCGACAGGGGCAGCTCACCCATGTGCCCTCTCTTGGGCAGGTTCCCAGGCTTACAGGATGTCCTGAGGCAGGCCAGGAAAGTCTGTGTGCATTTCCGCCGATCTTATAATGCCAGTGCTCGGCTGACTGAGCTGCAAAAGGAGCTGAACCTGCCCAAGAACCGCCTAATATGTGACATGCCCACCAGGTGGAACTCAACGCCATGCTGCAGCGACTGCACACGCAGCAGAGGGCCATCAATGAGTACCTTTGCGACTACGGCACCAGGACAGGGTCAGGGGAGCTTGGTTTTTTTTCCCCACGTCAGTGGAGCATGATCAGGGATGCATGCACTGTCCTCTCACCATTTGAGGAGGCCACGAGGATGGTGAGCAGTGACAGTGCATGCATCAGTGACACTGTCCCTCTTGTCCACCTGTTGGAGCATACGCAGCGTGGGATAATGGACAGGGCACTTGAGGCAGAACAGAGGCAGGAAGAGGAGGACTTCCTTGCCTCTCAAGGCCCCCTTTATCCGGACAGTGTTCCTCCTGTCCCACCCATCACACAGGAAGAGGATGAGGAGGAGGAGGAGGAGGAGGAGGAGGAGGATTGTGTGAGCATGGAGGTGGAGCCTGGCACTCAGCATCAGCAGCAGCAGTCTTTTAGGGATGATGTACAGTCCCAACAAACCAGTGGACTTGTACGTGGCTGGGAGGAGGTGGCTGGCGATCATGTCATCCTCAGTGACCCAGAAGACTCCGGACCGAATGCCTCAGCTAACCTACGCTGCATGGCCTCCCTGATCCTGCAAAGCCTGCGGAAGGATCCTCGTGTTCTTCGGATCAAGGAGAGGGACCATTACTGGCTGGCCACTCTCCTTGATCCGCGGTACAAGGGTAAGGTTGCGGACCTTATCTTGCCGTCGCAGAGGGAGCAGAGGATGAGACATCTCAGGGAGGCCTTGCAGAAAGGTCTGTGCAACGCGTTCCCAGAAACTGGGAGGCTACAAACTCCTGGTCCTGGGCGACGAGTTGCTGAGGCTTCGGTCAGTGGCAGAAGGAGCGGTGGGGAAGGTGGACGTCTGACCGATGCGTTCAGACAATTTTTTAGTCCGCAGCCCCAAGGTATGATCGGTTCCAGCAACCATCGCCAGCGTCTGATATACATGGTGCAGGAATACCTTGGGGCAAGGTCAGACTTGGACACCTTTCCCACCGAAAATCCTCTGGCTTACTGGGTCCTGAGGATGGATCACTGGCCAGAGCTTGCACAGTATGCAATTGAGCTACTGGCCTGTCCTGCCTCCAGCGTTCTGTCCGAACGCACATTCAGTGCTGCTGGAGGATTTGTGACTGATCATAGGGTGCGCCTGTCCACCGCCTCGGTTGATCGACTGACCTTCATCAAAATGAATCAGTCTTGGATCACCACCAGCTACCAGGCACCTGAGGCGGATATAACCGAATAATTTTTAATGTCACATCACATCCCTTCAAGACTGCCTATGCTGATGCTGAGTGACTGTCCTCTTATGTTCACTGACTATCCTCTTCCTCCTCCTCAATGATCCATGCCACCACACCTAAGGCACAATTTTTCAGCCCCTGTTTAACAGGGGCGTGTACATACAATTTTTTTTAAAAAAAATGCTTCGCAACAATGTGCTCCAAGTACAGTATCTGTGAGGGGTTGCAGTGTTGTGGCACCAGCACCAGTGCCTAAGGCACAATTTTTCAGCCCCTGTTTAACAGGGGCGTGTACTTACAATTTTTTTAAAAAAATGCTTCGCAACACGTGTGACTGCTGTGCTCCAAGTACAGTATCTGTGAGGGGTTGCAGTGTTGTGGCACCAGCACCAGTGCCTAAGGCACAATTTTTCAGCCCCTGTTTAACAGGGGCGGGTAATTACAAATCTTGATCTAATAGTTCACAGCAGGGCCCATTCCTGCGCCCACCAAGAGTAACTATGAGGGCCTACAGTCTTGTGGCAACACCGTCCACCACCACCGCCAAAGGCCCAATTTTTCTGCCCTGTTCATCAGGTGCTTGCAATTACAAATCTTGATCTAATAACTCACAGCAGGGCCCATTCCTGCGCCCACCAAGAGTAACTGTGAGAGCTTACAGTCTTGTGGCAACACCGTCCACCACCACCACCACCACCCCCAATTTTTCTGCCCTGTTCAACAGGTGCATGCAATTACAAATCTTGATCTATTAACTCACAGCAGGGCCCATTCCTGTGCCCACCAGTCTTGTGGCTACACCAACATCTAATAGGGCAAATTTCTGCAGAGTATATATGCCAGGCCCCTACTTTCATACATCCAACTTACAAACGACTCCTACTTGCAAATGGAAAGAGAAAACAGGAAGTGAGAGGAAATCTACCCCTAGGAAGGGAAATTCTATCCTGTTAGATTTAATTTGGGAAAAAGGTATCTCCTCTCTACTGATACTTTATCACCAATCCTTGTTTCAATTAAAACCCCACTTTTTCCAAAAACATTTGTCATTGGGACGGAAAGTGAGGTGACATGTTCTGAACAGATGTGCAAAGACAGCAAATGTTACAGGGGTGATAACCCCTCCCTATGTTCTCCAAAAAGCTTAAAAATAGATTTTTTTGGGATGGAGCTACACTTCATAATGTACCTGTTCAGATTCTACTTAAGAACAAACCTAAAGCCGCAAGTGGTTTTAAATGGCTTCTTTTTTTCCTTTACAAATGACATTTTGTGCAAGGACAGTTCTAAACACGGGAAACACATGCCACTTCACAGGCATACTTTAGACACCCCCCAGGTACCATATTTAAAGGAAAATTTCACTTTTTTTTTTTCACTTTATGCATCATTAAAATGACTGCTCCCGAAAAAACGTTAGTTTTTAAAAGTTCTTTTTGCATTGATATATGTCCCCTGGGGCAGGACCCGGGTCCCCAAACCTGTTTTATGACATTAACATGCATATTGGTCGTTGTAATTAGCACTTTTGATTTCGAACGTTCGCGTCCATTATAACGTATAGGGTTCGAAAATTCGCGCAAACTTTCGGTCCGTTCGAAGGTTCTGGTGCGAACCGAACCCGGGGGTGTTCGGCTCATCCCTATTGAGCATCATGGGAAATGTAGTTCCAAAACATCTGGGGTGCCAAGGTTAGTGCCATGCCATGTTGAACTTCCAGTGACAAGTATGAGAGAGTGAGAGCGATAACACCAAATTTAAAAACACCTGCTTCCCATTCACACCTGAGACCTTGTAACACTAACGAGTCACATGACACCGGGGAGGGAAATGGCTAATTGGGCCCAATTTGGACATTTTTACTCAGGGGTGTACTCACTTTTGTTGCCAGCGGTTTAGACATTAATGGCTGTGTGTTGAGTTATTTTGAGGGGACAAAAAATGTACACTGTTATACAAGCTGTACACTCACTACTTTACATTGTAGCAAAGTGCCATTTCTTCAGTGTTGTCACATGAAAAGATATAATAAAATATTTACAAAAATGTGAGGGGTGTATTCACTTTTATGAGATACTGTATGAGATACTCTATATAGAAGCTGTCACCACAGGGTTAAAGTTACAAAACTCAAAGAAGTTTCTGTCAGTGATTCAAAGGGTGATTTAAAGATTTCTTTCAGAATTTCAGAAAGATCCCAAGTAGGAATTGTATGGCTTCTGACTTGCAGCTACAGACAGGGCAGCTGTTCTGTCAGACAACCTCACTGACTCAGAAGATGCATCAGCTATGAAGCCCACTGCCTAAAGGTTCAATTTGTTTGTCATTAAAATGTTGCAGCCAGCTATCTATTATTATTATTATTATTATTATTATTATTATTATTATTATTATTATTATTATTTATTATTATTATACAGGATTTATATAACACCAACAGTTTGCAAAGGGCTTTACAACATGAGGGCAGACAGTACAGTTACAATACAATTCAACACAGGAGGAATCAGAGGGCCCTGTTTGTTAGAACTTACAATCTAGAATCTCACACAGTGAATGTTATGGGGCATTCGCAGGAAATTTGAGCGCCCCATAATGCACTGCAAGACCGCAGTCCATTGCTGTATGATGATTGACCAAAGCATACACCTGACCTGCATGCTTTGGCCAATCACAGCATGCTCCTCAGTGAGAGCTATAATTGGCCAAAGGCAGGGTGCCAATCATGGTTCAGGGGGACTAAGTCCACACCCCACACTATATAGGCGTCTGTATAGTGTGTTATAGTGGATGGAGATAGAGAGATTGAGCTAGATTAGGCAGGCAGGTTAGTTAGTGGCAGTGTATTTGATATATATATGTACAGTCTACTAGTGTGTGTATATATATATATATATATATATATATATATGTATATATACTCTGAATTCAGCGTAGCTTATATTTATGGTTCAGAGCCCTATGGCCGATACGGATATAGATGACATACAGGTTTAACACAAAACTTACCACATAAAATGGACCTGAAAGTGTGCCTTGGTCTATAATACGGTACATCAAAATAAGGGGGCATACCCTAGATAAGAAATCATGAAATGGAATGAAGTAACTATGAAATGAGATGAAATGAGTACTCTGTGAGGAGTAAGAATACTTGAGAAATGCCCTGAAATGGGGAAGGGAGGGTGGGTATCTCGCACAGGAAACCGACAAAGACCAGCGGCAAGTGGGCAGGTTAAATACCCCCGGGCTCCTCCCATAAATTCAGGCCACCATACTGGCCATCTTATTTATGGTTTAGAGCCCTATGGCCGATACGGATATAGATGACATACAGGTTTAACACAAAACTTACCACATGAAATGGACCTGAAAGTGTGCCTTGGTCTATCGTACAGTACACCAAAATAAGGGGGCAAAACATTCAGGTAGGGAATAGCTTTATTGATCTGAGATAAGTCACTGGGTGAGGCCTGGGCCATTTCCACTTGTGGATTGGGAATGTAGCGGGCGAAGCAGGCTGACTTCCACCTGCCTAGCTTCTTGATGACACCTTGACGGGATGCTGTTGAGGCTGTCCCGATCTAGAATGAATGTCCGGAGTACTGGCTGGGGTTTAGATGAAGGTTGCTGAGAAGGATCCGGGTGTGCTTCATGAACTGGCACATGTTGAGAGGTTTGACAGGAAAGGGTAGAAGAGGACTAGAGTCTGGCTGCTCGGACAGTAGTACTAATAATCGATTCAGTGTGGCCACTGGACACCAGTTATGGGTCCTATAGAGGTGTATGTCCATTCCTGAGCCTACTTGCTGAGTCTTTGAAACGGCTAGATGTAGGATGAAGTGGTCCTCGTGGCGGATTAAGTTACGTTTGCGTAACACTGGGCCTGAAGGGTGACTACAAGTGAATTTGCTGGGTCGCAGGAACCCGTAGAAGGCCAGGTACATGGCAGCTTGTAGGGCCACACTAGGGAGGAAACCGAATGGAGATGTGTCCAGGATGGTTGACATGTCCCTAAAGACCTCTCCTGTTATCGGTAGGCGTTGGGCGCAGACTACTGGCTGAAGCTTCTGGATACCCCGGAGAACGGCCCGTACTGCATGAAATGTAAACAAGGAGGGTCTCGCGGGGTCCCATAGGGACAGGAAATGCTGGACACTGGCCAGGTACAGCCGTATGGTGTTGTGGGACAGTGTCAAGTGAGCATGACAGTAGGAAATGAAGGCTAGTATCTGTTTGATACTAGACGTTTCTTTGGGGTGCTGAGACAAGAATTTGTTGAATGCCCTCCAGGCTGTCTGATAGGCCTTGAGTGTATTGCGGGAGAGCGAGGAATTGATGAGTAGGGTTGCTGCCTGTAAATGCTGGGCTAGTCCAGGGTCAGCTGAGACCAGACCGGGATATTAGCTGACAGGGGACTGGCTCCGGGCATCTGTTTAAAGAAAGAGGTGTAATTAAAACGGGAAAGCGCATCCGCTGCCAGATTGCGCTTCCCCGGAATGAACGAACAGTAGACATTAAACTGATGTTGAAGTGATAACTGTACCAGCCTACCTAGGAAGGACATAACGGGCCGGGACTTAGATCTGCCTTTATTTATAATTTCTGTGGTAGCAAGATTATCAGTCGTGAAGGCTACGGTCTGCCCAGACCAGCTGTGGCCCAAAAGGTGCGCAGCTGCCACAATAGGGTAGAGCTCAAAGAGGGCAGACGTGGTGAAGCCAGGTATTGCTAGTACCTGTGGTGGCCAGGGTGCTGCAAACCATAAATGGCCAAAAATGGTGGCAAACCCTGTGGAGGCCACTGCGTCTGTCACTACCTGTGGTGACAGGGAAGACACTGTAGGGATGAAAAGGGAAATACCATTCCAGGTAGACAGGAATTCTTCCCACAGGGCAAGGTTCGCTATAGCTGCGGTGTTGAGGTTGATGATGTGATTCGGATCCTGCGTGTGGGACAGGTAGACTAGCTGGCGGGATACAAAGAAGCGGCCCTGGGGGATGATCCGCATCGCAAAATTCAGCATCCCAAGAAGGGACTGATGTTGCTTTTGGGTGCATCCTCTGGCGCGGGTAAACTCCTGGAGGACCGCCCTGATGCAGTTCAATTTGTCTGAGGGGAGGCTGGCCTGCATGGCACAGGTGTCCAGATTAACACCCAGAAATGTGATTTGGGCCGTCGACCTTGTGTTCCGCAATGGGAACGTTAAGGTTGTTAAAAACCACTCTTAATTTGTTGAGGTCCCCTGGGGTTGACCCGGGTGGCTCTATCAGTAGGAAGTCGTCCAGGTAGTGGATGACCTCTTGACACTGTGCTCCACGTGAGAGTCTGGGCAAACGTATTAAATAGCCAGGGGCTACTCTACTCAGTTTGGTGGCAAAGTAGTATGCCTCCCTCCATTTGATGCCATGCCAGTAGCAAAGGGACGTGTATTTGGGCAGTAACTTTTTTTTTTTTAACAAAATGTGAACTTTATTCAAATTAAGTACATACAGGTCAGCGTACAGTGCATATTATATAGGGCAAATTGTCAATACACATAATTCCACAGTACATACAGTGGCAAGTAACATTCGTAGTCAATTGGTATATGTTAGACTAATATTCTTACATCCCGAACAAACAGTGTAATTTTTTTTATGTAGAAGAATACGTATCGGCCTAAAATGAGGAAAAAAAATAGTTTTTTTTTTTAAAAAAATGGGATATTTATTATAGCAAAAAGTAAAAAATATTGTGTTTTTTTTCAAAATTGTGGGAGCAGCTGAGGGATAGATTGAGGGAAAGTCAGGGGAAGGAGAGAGGGGGATAGAGTAAGTAAGGAAGGGGTAAAAAGGGGAGAGGGGTAGAAGGGGGTGGAGGGATAGAGGAGGGGGGAAGAGAAAGAGGGGGGCGGGGGGGGAAGAAGAGGAGGGGGGGGAGAGAAAAAACAGAACAGAGTAGCACACTCTGCCATTTCGGGATTCCAGATCCCCACCACTGGATCATGCATCTGCATCTGGATCAGGGGGAGATAAGTTCATTGGCAAGGATCCCCAAGACTCTATCCAAGATGACCAGATCTTATCAAATTTGTGCAGGCAATTCCTATTGACATACGTTATTTTGTACAGTGGTAAAACCGTGTTCAAAGTATTTCTCCATGTGGTGATGGTGGGTGGGAGCTCGGCCCTCCATTTCAATAGAATCTCTCTCCTAGCATAGTATGTAGCAAATGACACAAACAGCTTCTTATATTTCCCCACTGTGGGATCGCCAATCACATTCAAAAGCAACATTTCTGGCTTCAGTGGGAGGGAAGTTAATTTCAGTGGGAGGGATTAATATTAGCTAAGACCTGTTCCCAGGATCCCTGCAGTGATGGGCACGACCGGGTCATGTGTAAAATGGAGGCTCCCCCCCCCCACATCTAGCACAGTTGGGGGACCTGTCCCTATAGATGACTGCCAGTCTCTGAGGTGTATAATAGGCCCGGTGCAAAAATTTCAGCTGTATGAAACGATCCCTAGCAGAGATCAGAGTGTAAACATATGAGGAGACATAGGACTCCCAGTCTTCCTCCTCAAGGGAAGGTATGTCCTGCTTCCATTTAGTATATACTTTAGACAGTGAGGCGGGTAGGGAGGCTGTCAAATGAAAATAGAGTGTTGACAGGGGAGCCAGCAGGACCCTAGAGGTAAGCAGTCTTTCCACCGGATCCCCCTCAGGAAATTGATGCTGAAAGACATGTCTCACCTACAGGAACCGGAAGAGCAACCAATTTGGTAGGTTGTACTTAGTTTTTAGTTCTGGGAATGTACTCAGTCTGCCCCCTGTCATCAAGTGTTTTAAACCCGTAATTCCCCTATTGGCCCATATTTGCGGATCCGGGATACTACGAAAATGGGAGAGCTTAGGGTTGCCCCATAAGGGCATACGAGGGGAGACCGTACTCGGAGTTTGGTGCACTGTCCTAGCCCGACTCCAGACCGTAATAGTTGTGCGCATAGTTAAGTAGTTAAGTAGTTAAGGGTAGTTAAGTTGGGATGGCTAACACCTCGTAACACTAAATTAAGCGCTGCATATGACCCTAGAATTGCCGCCTCCAGATTCACCGCTGGGTTATCTTTCGGCTGCGAGAACCACCACCGGGCAGTCACCAGTATTGCTGCCCAATAATAGTATTGAAAGTTGGGAAGGGCAAGCCCCCCTTGTCCCACAGAAGGTTGCAGAGTAGACAGCGCGAGTCTAGGCACCTTGCCCAGCCATACAAAGGTGGAGACTATAGACTTTATTCTGTGAAAGTAGGTCATTGGGATCACTATTGGGCTGTTTCTGAATAAGTAGAGAAACTTCAGCAGAAAAAAGGTTTATCTGCCCACTGGTGTTAGGGGGAGCGTCCTCCAGTCAGTGCATTTCTTCGAGAAGTTTTCAAGTAAGGGTTTTAGATTGAGTTCCATATACCTAGCTCCCGGCCCACCCATATTTATTCCCAAGTATTTGAAATTATCTACCCATACTAGTGGGCTCTGCATAGGAGGTTTAGGTCTATTCGGGGTTCAGTGGGTAGATCAGTGATTTATCCCAGTTGACCTTGACGCCAGAGTACGTTCCAAATTCATCAACTAATTGTAGGGCAGCTGGGAGTGAGGAGGAGACATCATTCAGATATAGGATAGTATGGTCTGCATACAAGGATATTTTCTCCTCCACCACTCCCACCTATATTCTTTGCACTGTAGGCGTAGCACGAATTTGTCAGCCAGTGCTAAAAGTCCCGGTGAAAGCGGGCACCCCTGTCGGGTACCCCTCCCCAGCGGGAAGGCCTGTGAGAGGGAATTATTGGTCCTTATACGGGCACTTGGGGAGGCATACATCATGCGCAACCACTGTATAAACACCGGTCCGAGTCCAAATTTCTGGAGGACAGCCCAGAGGTACCCCCCTCAACCGAATCAAAGGCTTTCTCGGCATCCAAGGACACCACCACCCCTAGGCTGTCCTCCGGAGCACCATCCATGTGTTGTAGCAGTCTGCGTATATTAATATCTGTCCCTCTGCCCAGCATGAACCCAGACTGGTCTGGGTGGATAAGAGCTGTAATCACTGTGTTCAGGCGACCCGCCAGTACCTTAGCCAGTATTTTTAAATCCACATTCAGGAGTGATATGGGTCTGTATGAGGAACACAGTTCAGGATTCTTGCCAGGCTTAGGGAGGACCACAATCACTGCCTCAAATATGGACGTGGGCAGACTCCCACGTTCAAGTGCCTTCACCAAAACCTCTCTATATATGGGGAGGGAATCTTCTGCAAAATGTTTGTAGAACTCCGCCGGGAACCCATCCGGGCCCGGCGTTTTCCCACTCTGCAGCGACTTGACCGCCACTTGGATCTCTGTTAGGGTCAGGGGACTGTCCAACTGTTCCCTAACAGAATCGGTGAGACATGGCAGACCTACCTGGTCCAAATATGCGCACAGTTCTTGTTCAGTATGGTGGGCTCTAGAACTATAGAGATCTTGGTAATAGGACGTGAACCGGGCATTAATTTGAGATAAATCCGTGAGGTTTTTCCCGCTGGGGGACAAGATCCTTGATATGGACGCCGGGGAGCAGTGCTCCCGGGACAACCATGCCAACAATCTGCAGCTTCGCTCGCCTTGTTCAAAAATCCTCTGGCTTTGGTGTAACATGCCCACTTTAGTCGCAGAGGCTCGAAGAAGATTTCCATCTCTCAGGGCCTCCCTGTATTGTGAGTATACCTGTGGGGAACGGTCCCTGACGTACATTGTGCCCTAGCTTCCGTACTCTGCAACTCCCTGTGTGCCTCCTTACGAATTCTCCCAATGTGGGCCTGAAAGTGCTCCCTCATGCAAACTTTAAAGGCATCCCAGGAATCCGGGAGAGGAATATTCCTATCTCTCGTGTTCCAGAAAGCATCCATATCAGCCTTACCCGGGAGTTCAATCCTTGAGTCAGAGAGCCAGACTCTAGAGAGACGCCACAGACTCTCAGAAGATGCACAGGACATTTCAAGCGTTAGGGAGACCGGGGCATGGTCCGAGAGCCCTCTGGGAGAAATAGTAACATCCTTTACCCTAGAAAGAACAGGACCTCCAGAGTATACTAGGTCTATTCTAGAAAAAGTTTTGTACGACGCTGAGTGACAGGTAAATGCCCTCAGCGTCGAGTGTCGCCAGCGCCAGACATCGGTGAGGTTAAACACCTCTGTCCAGGCCCTTAGCTCCGAGGATGAGACGGATGTCTGAGTTAGTCTGTCCATTTGGGGGTTCGGGACCATGTTAAAGTCTCCCATCAGCAGGACATTGTCCGTGGCATATTGTGTGATTTTCGTCACAAGCTGGTATAAAAAGGATATTAAAGCCGGTGGAGGGACATACAACCTCACTATCCCCACCTCTAGGGACATAATATTTGCATGTATAATCACATACCGCCCCCCGGAGTCCACCTCTAGGGCCAAAAGTTGGAAAGGCAGAGATTTGTGTATAATAATACTAACACCCCTCGCTAAATTTGAGTAGGTTGAATGGTATGCGTGGCCTACCCAAGGCCTCCTCAGGCTCATGGTTCTACCCCCTATTAAGTGCGTCTCTTGGAAGATGCAGACATGAGGAGAATGTTTTTGCAAAAACTGGAACACCAACGATCTTTTAATCTTAGAGTTCAGACCCCTGGTGTTCCAGGACACTATTTTACAATTAGACATCAGGCAAGTCATACCAGTCTGCAGGGCTGAGGGACATCACCGGAGATTCAAGAGCTCCCACCGCACCATCATTTCTCACCACCTGTACTTTATCTTCTGTACGAGATATCAAATAGTTAAGACATACAGTAAACTGACTGATGCAAACAATAAGTTGAGTGAACATAACAAAAACCCCAACCCCAGCTTATTGAAAGAAGGGATCTCCTGGCCTGGGCCGAGGGTAATAGGCTTAGGTTACAAACATAACTGGTCGGTCCGAAAACTACTTGCCAACAGGGTTTCAAATGCACTAGAGTTGCATTCCTCCAGGAGATGCGGATTCCCAGAGACATGCATTCTCACACAGAGGGAACGGATGCACAGGCCTGCAGTGCGTGTCAGGAGGGAAAGAGAGGGGGGGAGGGCAGGAAGGGAGCAGGCACAGCCATCACAACAGCACAGCCCGGTTACCTTCCACCTGGTCACAGTCAGCATGTCATCCACCACTCCACGCCCCCCCGCACTGGTGATAGAGCATTCACGTCTCACCATCAGGGAGACCTGGGAGGGGAAAGGGAGAGAATCCCCCTCATCCAGTCACCATGAGGCACTTGCATAAAGGTAACCGTCTACCTTCCACGACTTGGTGAGTGTACAGTCAGGATGGTGGCTTGGAAACAAACAGCAGCAGTCGTTCAATCCAGGTTTCCGTTGGTTGCAGGCAAATTCTTTAAACATTCCCTCATAACAATTCAGGCAGCAATGAAGTGTAATCTAAAGGCAGGTTCAGTGTCTGCGTATTGTTTCAATCCAGGACAGGGCCTCCACAGGTGATGTAAAAAATCTTGTGGACTCACCATCTTCTACCCGCAGCCGGGCTGGAAAGAGCATACTATACTTAAG